>VZTE01002833.1:264043-342472 GCA_013397775.1 Eulacestoma nigropectus | reverse complement strand
AAAAGATTTCTAAAACCTTTTCCCCCCCCCCCCCCGCTTTTGTAGTGAGCCCAGACAATGAAGAGTTCCTAATTAATTTCTGTTCAGGCATTTTGCATATTGTCTCCAGGTTGTTAAAAATCAAGGGGAGAAGGCAGCAGGGGAGAACCAGTCATAGCCCTACCCTTTCTACAGGCAGTTTAACAAGATGTACATGGTTTTTGTTTGCACTCTTCTTAGACAAATTTCAGAAAAAAAGTTTAAAAAGCCTTTAATACTTTGTCACAAACTTGGAATTTTTCTTTTAAGTTTGTATTTTTCATCTTTGGTTAGTATGAAAATCCCTGTGAGCTAAGATGTAGTGCAGGGAAGGAAACTAATAGGTCTTCCTTGTATGTTGCAGCAAAAAAGTGTCTATGGCACTAGACAGTAGCCACATCTCCAGAGTAAGTACAGGTCCACAGTCCTTCCATGTATTTGCAGTTGAACAATTAATTTTAAATTTTAAGTACTATTCAGTAATGGTAACCGTGAAGCAGAGCGAGCTCTTAATGGGTGACGTCCTCAGTGGGTCCATAATCTCGCATTCACTAAGACATACCTGGAACTGAAGGGTACGGCACCTTTGTGCTGCTGTGAACGTTCACAGGGTTCTCTGAAAGTCTTATGGATCGTATGGATCAGTTAAGGAAAGTCCTTCTCGATGCAGCCCTACAATCTTAAAAAATGCCACTTAGTACAGTCTTTTAGTTCTTCTGAGGTGCAGTAGAAAAACACAAGAGCTAGATAGGATCATATTCAAGATTTTGGGGGCTGGTGGAAACTGCCTTTTGATTACAAAGGGTTGTTTGAAAGCTTTTCGGAGCAAGATGTCTTGCAGTTCATCTTTATCTTTCCTGAATTATTTTTGTTGACTGTCCAAACACAGATACTGGATTTATTATAATGCTTGTGTCAGAAAAAATCCTTTTTCAATTTTTTTCTTCACAAGTGTGCTGCAAGGATCAGTGTGTATGTACACAGTGCCTTGAGCAGGACATGCTTATTAACATCAAAGACACTTTCAGTTCACTTAAAAATGACAGAGTAGATGCGACATAAACTATCCTAGGTCAAGGATATTAATGATGCTTGGTCATGATTTTCTTTTTAATGGTCAAGAGTACTATTTGGAAAATCACTCCTCCTTACTCACACTCCTTTTCCTCTCTTTTTTTGCCCAGTGCATACTTCAGCCTTGAGACTCCATGCTCGAAATGTGTCAGTACATAATACAGTGCTTTTATTTGTTAAAAGGAACACTTCTGGCTTTGTCTAATGAACGTTTTGTGTCAAACTCAATTGTAAAAACTAAGGCTTAGTAACTTCTCTTCCTGCCAACTCCGCTTTTAAATAACAGTGTAATTTCTGTGAGTGTGTAGCTGATACTGTGCACTGAGGTATGTGGGCACAGCCCCACTTAGCTGTGATGCTGCTTACTCCTTGCTCAATAATCTGATAATTACTTGGGCTATGAAAAGGACTTGAGCTTTGTGGCACTGCTTGGATATGTAGGAATTTGGCTTCAGTTTGCCAGACTATTTTGAATACTTTTGCCTGTAGTAGAGGTAAGAATACTTGGGTTTGTCTCAGCAGAGTTAGGAAATAGGTGGCTATCTAATAGCCATCTATTAGCTGTCTAATAGGTGGCTAACTAATCAATCCTGTTTGCACCAGACGATTTTTTGGAGAAGAAAATCTTGACACAGGTTAGAGATACTTTCTTCCATAGAGTTCAATAGATGTGCAGTGTATGCATGTTTTCTTTAGCTGAGACATGCTGCTCAGAGGGTCTACTCCAGCATTTTATGAGTATCATAAATAAGAGTAGCAGACAGGGCTGACATCTGAGTGATCTTTGAAGGCTTCAGCTATCCCTTCTTTGTTCCATCAGAATTACCTCTAGGAAATATTTTGCTCAGCCTGGAGTTGAAACTTGGTAGAACTGTGTTTCTTCAGTCATTAGATTTCAGTGATACGGTTTTGTGACAACTGCCACTGTCATGAATTGTTCAATTTCACCTCTATTTGCTCTTCTTGATCTTATTTGGTTTCTGTTAAATTGATAATGTCTGAGTGGAATCTTTGCCTCACCCAGGGCTGGACATGGGCAGATTATGCAGGACACTAGGTTTGATGTTTCTCCATTGTCAAGACTAACTTGTATGAAATGTTTGCTACTGACCCGTTTAATAGAGTGTGTCATGCACATCACAGGGCATTTATTTAATTGTGATGTTTAGATACTTAAGTCCTCAAGTGGGAGTGACCAACTTAAGGTTCTTGATTCCCCTGTGGCTCTTTCATGTGTCATTCCCATTTGGGACTATGTCCTGTGACCGAGTTTGTGCTGGCACAGGGACAGCTGGGTAGTCTGGATTGCTGCAATCTCATCTGCATACCTAACCCAGCCAGTGGTATCCTGCTAAAACCTCTGGGGAGCTTTTACCCTCCCTTCTCCTGTGGCTCTCTGAGGTATCCAGATATATTGTAGCCATACATGGATTTTGATATTTCAGATTTAAAGTTGGGTAGCTTTGTCTGTGTTGACCTAGGAAGAAGTTTTTCACATGTCCAGCCGTTACGTCCATAAAAAGCTTATGTGTTCCTGGAAGTGTTAGTTCAGGAAATCAGTATCTTAAGTACCTAATCTGTGTCTCTTTGAAGTTTCTCTTTAATTTCATGCTAAGTGTCTTTAGGGTTGTTGAATTGCAGTGTGTTTGGAGCTGAAGTTGTGCCTGAGGTATCTTCTTTCCTTTGTGTTCTCTGTGCATCGGCACAGCTGCAGCTCAGGGTTGGGGTTTTGTGTAGTCAGAGGTGCTGAAGGTGCTCACAGCTCGGAAGGTGGTGTAAGCCTGCAGCAGCTTTGGAAGAACTGGGTGAAAGTGACTTAGCAGGAATTCTTTCACATTTATAGTCTGTCTGACAGAGTCCTGTCAAGGCTGGTCTTTAGTTTGATCTCCAGGCGAGCAGTGACTGTATGGGAGAAGGGGTGTTCTGCTCTGCAGCAAGGAGGACTGAGGCTGCTCACTGCCTTAGTTCTTATGCTTGACTCTTTTAATTTTTCAGGGGGGAAAATGAAACAGGAGTTTTAGTCTTCGAGGACTCATTATGGAAGACTCAGAAGGACAACACTTCAGCTCAGTGGAAGAAGAAACCAGATACTGGAAGGAGTTGGCTATGAAGTACAAGCAGTGGTAAGGCAGTGGCTTCAGTCTTCCAAGTTGTTGGATAAGGTGCATAACACTGCATGCAAAGACACAGACCTTTCATTGCTGCTTGTTTAGCTTGCTGGAGGATTGTTTCAGCAGAATTGTTCAAAGAGTATAAAACATTTCCTTTCATCTTTCTCTCTGTTTCTCACTTCTTCTTGCTAATCAATAATGGCTTTGTTTATATTTCCAAATAAATAATAGAATTGAATAATGGAATAAACAGGTGATGGCAGTGGACAATTGACAAACTAAAGAGATGCCACATATCCTCAACACCTATACTGTGAAGACAGATTCTGGGGTTTTTCTGTTTATTTGGACTTTTTTTATTTACCAGTTTGCTATGGGGTGACTTCCCATGCATGGCAGAGAAACATTTGCATATGGTTTCTCTCTTCCTGTTGAATACATACGTTGGAGAAGGGCACGTAGCCTTCTACGTTCAAGAGCAGTGGTTTTTGTACCTTGAGTGTACAAGAGATGTTTTTTTCATTGTTCATTATGATGAACTCTGTTGCTGGAATTTCTCCCTAGTGCTGAGAATACACAAGAGGAATTGCGTGAGTTCCAAGAAGGGAGCCGAGAGTATGAAGCTGAACTGGAGACTCAGCTGCAACAAACAGAGTCCAGGAACAGAGACCTTCTATCAGAAAACAGCCGTCTGCGGATGGAGCTGGAGTCAGTGAAGGTAGGAGCTGGTGATGCTCATTGTGTGCACATCCTCAGCGCAGGGGTGAACGGGACAGGTGCAGACTCTGTTTTTTGCAGACTCTGTTTGCCCTGTGGTGTCACAGTCAGCATTACAAAGAAACTGAACAAAAGACTGCAGAAAGGAGAGTCTTGAAAAATAAAGAAATGCCATCCTGTTGTCTGCTTTGAGGATTCTCTGTTCCTTGGTGGTGTTCCTGGACCCCTGTTCACAGGTTGTGGCTGTGTGTCAGGATAGATTTCAGATGGGAGAAAATTATCCACAGTAGAGTGGAAACTTAAGTGTGAACACAAGAGAGCTGCTGTTCTATTCCTTCTTCCATCTATTTAATGCTGTTGTTCATAGCTTTTTTGCTGTCTGCATCATGCAGTCACAGATGATATTGCAGAACAATCAAAGTACAAACATTGCAGCTGTGTTTCTGCGTTACGTAAGGAAAGTCAGTTTTAAACCCTTTTTACATAATTGTGTATTTATTATCTGACATTTCAAATAAGATGGGAAGCAGCAGGTGGTGGGTAACACATAGAATTGAGAGTAATAAAACAGTTTCAGTCCTGGTTTTGTTATTGAATGTGTTTGTCCTTAGGGAAAAATGCGTTATCCTCTTTGCACATGGTTAGCATTCTGTGAAACTAAGAACCAGCAGAAAGGCATTAACTTCCAGAACTATAAAATATAAAGGATATGAGCTTGCTGAGATGGGGCTTCTTAACACAGTGTCTTAAGAAACAATGAAGCTATCTATAGAGTATGAAGAGTGATGAATGCCTCATTTCAGTCTTGTCAAAGATGCTGCTAGTCCCCTGTGCTGATTGACAGGTTTAGGAAATACTAGTAAGTTCTCTTAAGTTTGGAAAAAAATAGTCATTGAAATTGGTGTGACTTTTTAAAGTTTTATTTTAGGCCTTTTGCTTACAGATGAGTTACAGTCATCCGCTAAATACTACACCATGTTTTGTAGGGCTAGGTCAATCTCTGTGGAAGCAGAGATTAATGTAATTACGCTTCTTCTACTCAATTGGATGCAACAATGAGCTAATGGGAGTGAAGGTATTTGTATAAGTGATTAATCATCAGATGAATCCAGATTTGCAGTGCCTTTTGTTTAAACTGTTGTCCAAATTACCGTCTTGAGGAAATACTCTTCCGTTCCAGGCAGATGTCCTGTCGCTCTAGCACCAGCTTAGCCATTCCCTCCACTCCCTGCTTTTTGATAGCAAGACCTCCAAGACTTGTTTCATTGTATTTATGTTGCATGAATCCTTGTTCTTGTTGTAGCACCTTAGAAATATTAAATGTTGTGCACGGTGTATGGAGTATTGATCTGCTGTTCCATGTAGCCACATAAACCCATGGAAGCTGATGGGTTTGGGGAGAAGACAAAAGTTTGATAAAAATAAAACCCCTAGTTCATTTAATTGAGGAGTGTGTAAGCTATTTTCTTTCTCTAGAGTAGCTGGGATGAGAGGAAGGGACAGTGAACCAGCCAAAACAGTGAAGAATGAAAATAGTAGGAAGCAATACAGAGCCTCAAAAAATGGAGGGTAGCCATATTTTAGAAAATCTGAAATTATTCTTCACAGTAGATAACTTTTGTAAAATATATTCTGCTTGAAATAAACCATTCAACAATTGGCTATTCATGCAGCCTGAAAACTACAGTGACAGCCTGCAGTGAAGGAACAGAGCCACCATTGAGGGCCAGATCAGCTGATAGTTTATTATAATTGGCTAAAAACAAAGACTCAGACCTTGCAGTTCTGATCTTTTATCTGAATCAATTCAAGAGCAAAGCGTTAATCTCATGAAGCTATTGAGCAGCAGTGTTAACTGAGCCCATCAGGGGTTGGAATCTGCATCTAGGTCAACACCAGTGAACTTTGCCAAGCCCACACAACTTGTGGCTCTGAGCTTACCAGCCCCGTGTGTGTGCTTGCTCCCCCTCAGAAATCAGAGCTCACGCTACCCAAAAACTGATGGGAGTAGTGCTTTGGAGGGTTAGTTTAGAGAGTCCTGAGAAACTAGTAGAAAGTAATCTGCCTCTTGGAGCTTAGAGGCTCCTAACTGTGTTTCAGAGGTTTGGAATTACAGCAGTGTCACCACACTGCAATCAAATAAGGATTTCTTAGTTCAGGACAGATATCTCTTTCCCTCCTCCTTGTCTATGCATTTCATGTGCTAAAATAGCTGTCTTCACATTCACACTAGACTACTTGACATGGTTTTCAAATTCCAGTCCATGGATTTGTTTCCAGTGACTTCAGGTGTTTTGTAGTTGACTTCTGTCTGGAGAGCACTTCAGGAATGCTGCTTACACAGCAATCTTGGAGTTTCTAAAAAACCTCTGGCATGTTGAAGTGGTCTGGTAGCAAGGTGGTTGAGTATAAAGCATTGTAAAAGTGTGCTGTTAAGTTTTCCCTGTAACATGCCATGGAACTAACTCCACATTTAGTGGTAGTGCAGGAGAGAGAGATCTAATTTGGAAGCTAAGTCTTCCTCCCTGCCTATGCCTGTCTTAAATGTACCCTTGTATAAGTGGTGTAGAGGGAGACAGTTTGGTTTAGGTTCACATCCAAAGTATAACTGTGCCTGAAATGTTCTGTGATCTAGAATTATGAACCTGCTTTGGGCTAATAAAATCACATGGGCAGTGCAGAATCTTCCTGATTCCACAGCAGCATGTAACAGTGCCACACTTGGAATTTTTTTTTTATTCATGTTACTTTGGCTTCTAAATACTGCCTGACTTCATACTAGGGTTGAAAATAAGTGGCTTCTCTTGCCTCCTGCTTTGTGTATTGCTTAGAAACTGTGCTGAATCAGGCTGTCTGGGAGAGGCAAGGAATTGCCCTGGGTGAGTGTTGGGAACTGTTCCCCAGCACTTTTGTTTGATAAGGAGTGACAGGAAGAGCTCTTGTCTGCTGACAGCCCAGAATGATGTGAGCAATTGAATTTGTTGGCATTTTACCATATGTAAAGTGATGCTTCTCAAAAAACTTCAGAGCATCTGTCTCTGTCTTTCAAGGGGCTCAGACAATGTTGCAGAAAGAGAACATGTGTTGCTAAGTACCTGATGTGCTGTTTGATTTGCCTTTGAGTAGGAAAAGATTGAAATGCAGCATTCGGAAGGATACAGGCAAATCTCTGCACTGGAAGATGACTTGGCACAGACAAGAGCTATTAAAGAGCAGCTTCAGAAATACATTCGAGAACTTGAGCAAGAAAATGATGACTTGGAAAGAGCAAAAAGGTGATCTGCTTTTTGTGAGGTATTTTTTCCGCCTTTAGTCTGTCCTGTGAGCATGGTGTCACTGAGCTGTTTGTGACACTGTACTTGTTAGCACTGCCATTCTGAACTATCACTTGTGTGATGATTGTGTTGAAGAGATTGGTTGCAGATGGGCAATGTGATAAATTTTTTTTACCTCTTCCACTCCCCTGACTGCACTCTTTCATATCTTACAAGCTAAAATAAAAAATAATAATAAAACAAAGTAAACCAAACAAAAATGCAACAGTATCCATTTTCTTGTGAGAGAGGGAGTCCTCAATGTGCTTGAGCGATCTGGTAGTGACACCTAATGCACTCTTTTTCAGAGCCACTATAATGTCTCTGGAGGATTTTGAACAGCGTTTAAACCAGGCTATTGAAAGAAATGCTTTTCTGGAGAGTGAGCTGGATGAGAAGGAAAACCTTCTGGAGTCTGTGCAGCGCCTGAAAGATGAAGCCAGAGGTTAAGACAGAAGTTATTTGTATCTTTTCCTTTCTCTCCCGCTGCCTTGTAGCTGTTCAGTCCTCTACGTATGCCTTAGAGCTGGGCTTTTAAGTTTGCTTCTTTAAAACCTGCTATCTGAAATGTAGAAACAAGTAAGGAAACTTAAGAATGTTCTGCCCCACTCCTTGAACTCCTGACCTTGTTCCAGAGCACTCACAGGAACAAAAGTCTGTTCCAGCCTTTTCCTTATCAGGGTTTTAGGGAGTTGAGAGGAGCCAGTCCAGCTGGGGCATGTGCTGGTGTGGCTTCCTGTAACCCATGAAGGTCAGCTTTAATACACATTAACCTCGTCGTTTCCTGGCCTGTGGAAAGTGGATTCAGTGAAACACTAATGGGGAAGTAAAACAGGAGGGCTGTGACTGACTTCTGGTTGCCTTGGAATGCACTGGCTTTTTGCTATCTGTCAATAAGGCTGGGTGAGAAGAGAGAGACCCTGGAGCTGGATAAGCGTCTGTTTTCAGATCTTGGATTCTGTACCCTTGAATGATATCCATAAGCTACAGACAGGCTGTGGAACAGAAGTGATCTATCCCTTGGCTAGATAATGATGTGGCTTTCACCTGGCCTCAGCTCAAGTTTCCTTCATGTGGAAACCAGGATAGGAAAGGGTACAACAGGTAGGATCTCAGCCTTGCAGGAAGCCAGAATGTAGCCAAGGTGTGCCAAGTTGCCAAGCCTCAGACTTGATGTGCCTCTACTTACCAGCCCGTAACATTTGGAAAGGAGTTAATTACTGTCTGAAGAGGAGCCTTGTGAAAGGGTTTGAAAATGAAAGCCAGGTAATAGCAACTGAACTAACACTTCTAAAACATCTTGAGCCACAATCCTAGAAAGGCCTTTAGTTATCCGGATTTTGAAGATATGCCTGGAATAATCTTCTTACAAGGATGAGTGACTTTACCTCACCTCCATGAGGAGAAAAATCTTTTGAGCGAAAGATTACCTCTTGTTTTTATCTTGGTAGCTACACGCTCCAACACTTGCTTTGTGTTGCTTCCATCACAGATCTACGACAAGAGCTTGCAGTGCAGCAGAAACAGGAGAAACCCAAAACACCGATGAGAACTCCCCTGGAAGCAGAAAGAACAGACACTGCAGTTCAGGCCTCCTTATCTGTGCCTTCAACACCCGCAATGCGTCGGACACCCATCAGCATACCCACCCCTGGGACATTTAGGAGAGGTGACTGGCAGGGAACTGGCTCAAATACAATTTGATGCTCTTGTTTTTGCTATAGTTCGCTCCCTTCTTTTCATTCCTCCTTTAGGCGCAGAGTTGAGTGTGTAGTGTAGTGTAAATACACCTAAATCCAATCACCATGGTTTCTGTATTCATAGACTAGGATTTTCTTGAGCTTATTCATAGTCTGTTCATTTCCAGTTGACTTGAACTGTCTGGTAATAATGAGGGGTAAGATGACCTGTTGGGACTTTACTATTAGTTCACAACTGTCCCAGAGATGTTGGTCTAATATAGGGGAAAGGTTTTAAAAACCTATGTGATCTTTAATCGTGTTCCTTGAATCATCTTCTCTAAGAGAGTAGGGTGAATTTTTTTTTTCCTTTTCTTTTCATGAGTAACATATCCTTGTTTAACCTGCCCTGCAGGTCTTGAGGACAGTTACGGTGCAACCCCTCTCACACCAGCTGCAAGAATATCTGCACTTAATATTGTGGGAGACTTGCTGCGAAAAGTGGGGGTGAGTGATTACCTGCCAGGCAATGCTCTTGGAGAGCTGGAGCTGTTGGAAACTGCAGCCAGCACTACTGGTGCTGCTGTTCAGGGGTGACTGGAAAGAGTCTCTTGGCCCCAGGTTAGCTAGACGTGGCCTTGGGATTGATTTGGACTTCAGATTTTTCTGACCAACCCCCAAATAAAATGGACCATGCTTGTTTTTCTAAGTTCTAATCCAGATGGGGATAAGATCTCCCCTTGCAAATTTCTGGAAGTGCATGTGCAGAAAAAATACGTTAGCATGAGTAAATTGAGAAGGGATCTGTTCCAATGAAAGGCAGAGAAGTTAGCAGGCTGGTGCCTGCTGTCCAAAAGGCTTCTGGTGAAGTTTGCCTTAAGAGTCCAGTAGTCTTTTGAGCAAGGCCTAATGTTCTGCTAAGCTGTAGTTTGATATTTAAGGTAGTGCTGATGCTGGGAAAGTTATCCCATTACTTGTGTTTCATTCCTTATGCCTCGGTGCTGTGTTGTTACAAGCATTTGTGTGACTCTTTGATGGGCTGAGCTGCACAACTGATACAGCCAAAAAATAACTCAGTAGAGGTGGAGTGATCTAGAATGGGAGCATGTGATGGAGCATAGAATATCTGTGGGTTATTCCCTCTAGTGTACCACCGAATACATGTCTAGGGAAGCAAATAGCTAAAATGAACATTTAGTAATCTAAAAAGTGGTGCCTATAAGAAAGATGTAAAAATCTCCCTGAGGAAAGTGAAGACTCTGTGTTCCTGCTGCTGAAGAGCATCAGCTCCCTAGAGAAACAGAGATTCAGCTTTAGAGAGATGACTGTCTTCATCTCTTCACAAATTCAGAACTCATGTGGCACTGGGGTCTAGCAGGTTCCTCTACTGGACAACTCACTCTTAAAGAAAGAAACAAAACCCCAAACCCACGCACTTAGTGCCACTTTGGTGTGCCACAATTCCTCTTCTGAAAGAGAAGGGTTCTGACATTTCCCTCATCTGTCTACTTCAGGCTTTGGAGTCCAAGCTTGCATCTTGCCGAAACTTTGTGTATGACCAGTCTCCAAACAGACCTTCAGTGTCCATGTACATGAACAGGGATGTCCTTGAAACACGCCTGAGTCCTCATCAGCCTCTCTGTGATACAGGGTGAGTGCTGGGCTCTGCTGCTGTCTTAGTGACGGCTGTTGGTGTTGGAATTTAGGGACTGGTATTTAATATTTAAGTCTTTGTTTTGGTAGGGACAGATTTGTTTTCAAAGTATGTGAAATTATTCAGGATTATGATTTGAATGTTTCAGGTCAGTTTAAAATTTGGAAGCACTAGCTGCTGAAATTGGAAGACTAGCTGAAATCAAGTTTTGAATACCTCAAATTTGAAGCAAGTGCAAGATGTGTTTTATTATAAATCAGTGTTTGAATGGGACAAAGTACAACAGTTCTTGCTTATTGGTTCAATTTGTTTTATGCTTTTTGTACTTGTACAAGTGATGTCTCAGGAATGTTACAGCATGTTGGGAGATTTCTCTTAGCACAGTTAAGATTCTCACTTACGGGAGAACTGGAAAAAAAGGTGAATAGTAGGTCCACTCAGAATGCTTTACAGTTGCTAAGAGGTGTTTTCAAGTAGCAGCTGACAGGAAGTTACCTTACTCAACTTATAAATTTGTCTGAATGTTTGAACTGGTTGTCTTTTTTTAATCAAATGAAGAAAAATAAGCAAGATTATTGCAAATTGCAATAACTCTGCCAAGCCTGTACTGCACATTCTTTAGGTTCTGTGTAAATTAAGTGCCTATAGTACACTTTGTTTCAGACTTAATTCTTTAGCCAGACCTTCGTGCTGTGAGTACTGGTTTGTCCTGTTACCCAGTGCCCAGTGGTGTTGTTTAGAAGGCATGTTCCACTTTGTACTTGCTCTCCTAGCCTGGGGACAAACCTTCAGGAAAGCTCCTGCAAGAAAGCCTCAGGGGCCGTACATTTACATATTCATGCAGCTGATTATCTATCTACTGCTGCAATGCTAAACTGAAAATCCAACACCTGTAAAAGATAGTGTTCATTACTCAAAGGGAAATGGAGCCTTGTGTTACACGGGAAACTCAGCCCAGTTAAGGAATGGGCTCATGCAGTGTTCAGGGTGCTGTTCTTTCATCTGCTGGTTTCTCAGCTGAGTAGTGTGCTCTGGAAATGAGCAGTTATTCTGAGCATGGTTACACTGAGTGAGAAGTGCACTGACTTCTGTTTTGTATTTGCAGGTTGGTGAAACGTCTGGAGTTTGGAACACGGCATTCAAACATTCCAGGACCCATGAGCCATCCCTCACAAAGTGTTGTCAAGATGCTGCTATGAAAAGCCTGGCTGGCTTTGGGAAAGGAGAAGGAATGTGTATTTCAAACTTTAGTTTTAAAGAGAATATCAATGAACAAGCAGACAGCAGTGTCAGGGTAGGTGAGAGCTGAACGAGAAGTCCCAATTGGTAGTGGCTTCCAGTGTGGCCTCTGGGCAAGTTCTGTGGGTGACAAAGTGTGACAAAGCAATGCTGACTGGCAGTGCAGGACTGGGAATTGCTGCCTACATCAGCTACTGTAAATAGCTCCTTGAAGGTCACTGCTTTTGACACTGCCAAAGCCATTGTCCTTCTGTCTACAACACAGCAATATTCCCTATGCAGCTCTTCAGGCTTTTCGTTTTGGTGTTAATTCACTACCAGTTCTAGCTGAAATTCTGCTTTCTACCATGGGTGTTGTGTACTGCAGTCACCCAAATTAAAGGAGTGTTTTTATGTGGAGAAAGGTGTATTTCTGCACGGAAGCTGCTCAGCTCCTCGTGGGATGTTTGCTGACCAGAATATTGCTGCACAAAAACCTGCCTCTGTAGTGGCAAGATGTTTCTGTATGCAATGATTAGTTATTCAGAATAGGTCATGGTTAAAGGTGAGACATGTCTAGTGCTTAGGAGATCTCAGAGCTAATAACATGTAGACATCTTTTTTTTTTTTTTTTTTTTACCCCATAGTGGCCCATAAAGCCTGCTGGTTGGAGGGGGCCAGACCTGATTAAGTTTCTAGTTCTAACATCTTGATAGGTAGGTTTTACTGCTTTACAAACCTCCCTTCACTAAGGTGCCTCGGGTGTTAGTGATTTTTTTATTGTTTTATTTTTCTATATGAATGTATCAGCTATTACTAATTTAGAAATGCTTTTTTAACATGAAAAGCCCTTTATGCTAGAGGAGTGTATATGAGTAGAGAATTATTTTAAAATAATTTTTCCCCCTGTAGAATATTACTGCATTTGTTTTTTAAATGGAGTAGATTCATTCCTGGTGTTAATGTATTTTATGGAAGCCTGTACTTGCAAAACCAGTCACGACTAAACAATTTTTATGGGGTTTTTTTTTTGTGGCAGGAGACGGGGAGAGCTTTCATGACAGAAGAATACATAGATGATTTTGATGTTTTTTGGCGTCTTTTTGGGGTTTTTTAAAGAAAGTGGTTGTGAAAACAGCCACTGATGCATCTATTTCTCTAAAATATGAAAACCACAGGTCATTTCCATTTTTCAGTCCACCTATGAAGTTGGTTTAACAGGGGAGCAGAATAAAGCTTATTTTGAATGCGAGTTGTTGATGCATTTGAGTTTTTTTGCAAGTTGTTACTGCGGTTTATACAGTTCAGTTTGCTGGTTCTGCTCCAAGCATTGGTGATTAAGACCATTTAATATGCAGTCTTACTTGCTTGTCTCCTTGTTCCCACACATGCAGGCTCACAAACTGTGTTAACAGCCAGCTCTTGAGCATCTTTACAGAGCTGGGCTCTGTGCCTGATCAAGCAATGATCAAGTCTTATCCAGTAACTCCTAACCCCTCTCTGCTCACCTTGTCATCTTCATTGCTCTAAATAGATTCTTCCTTTACTCTTTCATGAGCAGAGAGAATTCTCTGGGCTCTGGTTCTGCTGGCTAAATGGTACCTAGTCTGAATCCCCAGTTCGTGATCTCTGCACTTGTGAAACAATGCTTAGACTTAGAAGATGATTGCTTTAGCTGTCAAGGTGGATGTTTGTGCATGATTTGCTCTCCCTGTAGTCACACTGCTTAAGGTTCACTTGCTGTTCAGTCAAAGGCATCAAGTAAGCTCTGCACTGGATTTAGAGTGATTTTACATCCTGCTTTGCTGTGCATGGCTTCCTACTGCCCTGGTGTGACCAGAGAGCTGCTGCTGTCTGAAAGTGCTTGAGCTGCATGGGTTTGTGGTAGGTCCCAGGAGTAGGTTGTGGTCTTGCTGGAGTGCTCCAAAAATAAAAAGTAACTGCATGCTGAGCCCTTAGTGCAGAATAGCTTGGCTTAGATCCCTGCATTCAGTGTGGGCTGCTGTTTCTAATGGTTTCATCCTGCTCTTGAGGCTTTGGTTGGAAATATTTCTGCACGTAACAAACGTGGTTCAAAGGGTGGGTTCATTGCCCACAGAGAGACACGTAGGGCCCTGACTGCTTTCCAGCTCCTGCAGCAGAGTACTGCAGGTCTCCTGCAGGTCCTGTGTCTGTCAGCCCTTGGATCAGTTAGCACTGTGTGTTCCTGAGGGAATCAAACCTGTCCCATGGTACTTATGCCATTTTACTTCCAGCTGAGTGTACAGACTTTTTTGTATTTCTTCAAAAGCATTGCTTTGGAGAAAATCAGGGTTTTGTTCTAATGATTACAGATGAACTTTTGTAAGAAGTATTTCAGTTTTAGAGAAGTTCTTCTGCATCCCCCCTTTTCTTCAAGTGACACCTGTACACGAGAATAGTGGAGTCATTTTTATAGCCTTTTATTAGTGTGTAAGCACATCCATGGTGCATATAAAACCGTAGCAGTTGACTTAATTTGAACAAATGATATTTTTCAGTAAGTGATTAAAAAGGCACTTCCACCTTGTGAATTGTGCATCAGGGGTGTAGTAACCAGGAGAAAACCCTATATGAATTGAATACTCAAAACAAAATGAAAGTTTAAGAAAAGATTAACTGACCAATGCCTTTTGTTTTCCTGCAACAACCTCACAAATCCTGTGTAGACTATAGTTCACTGGGATTTAAATCATTTGCGCTACTAGGACTCACTTTGCAAGATTCTCAAAGTGAATTACTCTGTTAAAAGTCTTCACCTTTTCAAAAACACTTCATGGTAAGATAGGTTTTGGAGTACTTTTAGTGTCAATCTATACATCGGAGACAAGGCAGTTGTGCTTTTATCTGTTAGAGGAGTGGGTGTATGTGACCTTGACACTAAGAGTAGACTTACACAGTGCTAAATATCATCCTCCCTCCCTCCCCTTGCTGCAGTGCAATTTTTTAAGCGTGTTTATTCACTGGCTTTTGTTCCATTGAAATCTCCATCTCTTGCATCCATTTCGTCATCACCTCCATCTGTTGCATTCTCAATTACTCTTCTGCCTCCAGATCTACGGGGTGGGGCAAAAGATGCTGGCTCATTTCCCCTCCTGCAGTAAGAGGGGAAAAAAATAGAAAAAAAAATCGGGTGTTAGGTCATTTGGAATCCTCACAAATAAGCAGTTTTGTAACAGGACTGTGGGGCTGATGATTCTAAATGCAGAAAAGCTAAGAGCTGTGGGCCTCTAATATCACTTTCTGTTCTGTAACATGTTGTAGTAATTTGTGAACAGGCTGAGACTTCCAATTGCTTGGAAATGCGATGGGTTTCCTGTTCTTGTGCTTGTGTCCTTGTCCTCCTCTAGTCTCATCAGCCCCAAATCACCCCCACTCTTCCCTTCATTTCACTGGTTTCCCCTATGGGAACTGCAGCTGATGGTAGTTGAAAGGAGTGGAAGCCACAGCAGAGGAACGTCCCTCCTGTCCCTCTGGAGGAGCAAGGAGAGAGAGCAATTTGTACAGAATTTCTGCCCGCCAGTTCCTGAAGGCCTGTGAGCCCTGGGCTGGGGCAGTGCTGTGGATGTCAGCAGGCATTTCTGAGCCCACAGTTCCTCTCTGCACAGGCTGCATTGGTCAGAGCACCACGGGTGCTGTGACAGGTGTGACATCCAGGTTCTGAGTAACTCCAATCTCTTTCCCAACAGAGAGAGGAAACAGTCATTGCTTTGGAACTGTTGTAACCCAGGGACTGATGCTTAGCAGTGCAAGTGTCTTACATGAAATGCTTTTCCCACTTTACCCCCTTTTCCTCTCCCATCTTCCTCCCATCCCCATATATTTCATAGGCATATCCCAAGGCAGGGACACTTTGGTCCTCAAGGTTAATTTCTGGGGAGGTGTGAGCAAGTGAGACAGAATATGGGTTTGTCCCATGGCCTCCATTGCTAATGTGCTACAAAGCATTTCAGTTTTGTGACATGGCCTCTCACTTGCCCCTCATTAAGCAAACCTTTGTAAAGGCTTGAGACCAGAGACATAAGCAATAAAATAAATGCATGATCACTGGATATTGTGCCAAAAATACTGATTTGGTGTTAAATATATCCGAGACTGCACTTTTGGGTACAGCAATCATGCATAAATATTTAAAGGCTCGTCTTGTCCTTGCAAAAGACTAAGCCGGTGCCCTTTCTGAAGCAGCTATTTAAGTCTGAAGTTCAATCTTCCATATGAGGGAAGAGGGTAGGAGCATTGGCTGGACTAACTTAGTTCAGAGGCACGAATCTGCATTTCCAAGATGGAAATGTGACATGTAGTCTGTTTTCCATAATTCTGCCCTTAAACTTCACTGTGATCAGGCAATTAGGTGGCTAATAAAGCTTCATGTAGGATCACTGATAGTTAACCATGGTTGTTCTGGTGCCTATGGCATGTATTGAACACAGGAGCGTGTCATTTCTGCCCTGGTGTGTGCTTGGCAGGGTGTAACAGCAGGGTCTACTATCTTAAGGCAGCATATATTTGTTATTATTATTTATCAAGAAAGTTCTAATTAGGTTAATAAATTTTTTAATTCTTGTTAATAAAGAAAGAGCTCTTGACCCCCTTGGACTTGTGCTATCTGGACTCGGTTACTCACGAGTCATTTGTGCTGCAGTAATTCACTGAAGTGCTGTAAGAGAACATGGGACTGGGGGGAATAACAGCAAGAGTCTCACCAAATTGTGCACTGCAGTTTTGGCTACAGAGTGAACTCCTTATCACCCACTAACTACTTATTAACAAACTTGCAGTGTGCATAAACTTACCAGTTCTTTAAACTGGTATTGGCCAGATAGAGTGGATAGACACTTTTTGTTTTTATCTGTTCCTCTTAAACAAGTTTATGCGTTTGATAATATTCATGTGCTCATTGGCATTAGTACCTTTAGAATAATGTGTGTATCTGGGACAAGCCTTCAGCATCAGTGTTTGCATAGCACCTCTGTATTTAATCTGCCTTTGAACAAATGCTACTGGAGTAGTGCTTGAGTAACAGTCTGACTGGAAATATTAGGCTGACTAAAAGGCACATGCAAGGACAAGACATCATCTTTAAATATTTGTGTATTGACAGCAAAATCCAGCCTATGTAAAATAGAAAATATACAAATATTACAAGGCAATAGCTCTTTAATTTTTGCAGTGCAGATATTATTCCTATCTCCAGAGAATGTGCTAATAAGTATAACATAATGCTGTGCTAGGTTACAGTGTCAGCTTTAATTTCTGTGTCCGTGCTCTATGTTTTAATAACAGTAAACAAGCAATGTAATGTCTGTAAAATAGCTCTAAAAGCCTCAGTAATAACTCTTTGTAGGCAATACAGGCACAGAGTGCTATGTAATGAAAGGCAAGACTTTATCTTTTGTCTGTGATTGTGTGGTGTGTGATAAATCACATGCAAGTAAGGCTTCCCAAATCTCAGGTGAGTTAGATGGGCTCTTACCTTAGGTCAGCATTACAGTAGGCACAAGAAATACTGTGAAATTCTAATGACATGCTGTGACACTCCATATTCATTAGTCCTTTTAATCAATTTTACTAATCAATGGTGTATTTTATTTGAAAAAATTTTACTCTTCGTGGCAGTGCACAAAGATGATGTGCAAAAAAATTCATGCAGAAAAAGTCAGAGTACTTAATTAGGTACTCTGTTGGTAGAGCTTGTGAGAATGCAACGTTGGTAAGTCTATGTCAGTACGTAACCTACTTGTAAGAAAGATGTATCACTGATGAACAGCTGATGGTAGCTAGATTATTGTAATATTTGTCTTTTTTGATAAAACAGATTAATGCCAAGATATCCAAGCCTTCACAGTTTGCAGAAACCTCACATAATTTTAACCAGGGCCAAAGAAAATGGAAATTTGTGCAATACAAGCTAGCTGCAAAGTTGAAGGCATGGTACCTGCTTAGTCATGCGAAGGTTCCTGTGTCCCTCTGAAACAGAGATAAAGAGTTCTGGGCAGTTATACTGGGCACATGGTCATGATCAGAGGTAGGTAATTACTTTTAAATAATTAAACAAAGTACATTACAGCCAATTACATTACATTTAGACAAAACAAAAATGAGCCATATGGTGTTCTATGTAAAAGGGCTGGACACAGCCACTGCTTCATAAAGCAGCCAGGAGCATGTACTACCCAAGGTAATGGAAAAGGCTGCCACATCCATAACTCTTCATTTGAAGGGAATCCACATCCAGTAACACTGAAGCATGTTACTGGTAAATACCCTGGCGAACTACTTTGAGAACACAACTAGACAGGTGCTTTTTTTTCATCTGACATACTGTTGGTCTTAGGTAGAAGGCAAAATATAATGGTGTAGTGATGCAGATAGAACAATTTCTTTGTAACTCAAGTCAGCCTCTTCATTTCAGTGAGCTCATGTTTTCAAACCCAGGAGTGCAGAACTCAGGGATATAGCTGACTGATCACAGCTTTATCTTTTTCCCACGCAGTTTTAAAAAGAAAATGCAAAGGGATGTTTTAATCTTTTCCTTGGTCTGATGACACTGAATCCCATAGTGGTGAAGTCCAAAGAGACTTTGGAATAAGAATAATTTAATGTGCTTTGCCTTTTACTGCCTGTGATGTCCAAGACTGTTCACAGTCGTTACGTGTGAGTGGTGCATGTGTGAAAGTGTGAAAAGCACAAGCATTTCTACCCTTTTGTGACTGCTTCCTTACAAATAGATACAGCCATTATATAAGGGGTGTTTTCCAAAGCAACCAAGCCTAATTCTGTTCCAATTTAAGCCAAAAGGATTTTGATGAGAGAAGATTAAGGCCTGTGCCATGTTATCACAGTTCATCTCAGCTGAAATCCTGAGGCTGCTGCAGTCTATGAAATGCACTTCACTCTTGACTTGGGCCTTTTGTTCTGAGTGCCAAGCTAACACAAGGAGCGAGTAACTTCGCAGCATTATCAGTGTCTGTTCTTTACCTGACAGATTTTTTTCCACTTTTTTAGTTCAGTTCTAAATTTCAAGGCTGTCAGTGGGTGGGAAGGGCTATCCCAAACAAGGGCACTCTACCTGAGCTTGCTCTTTAGTGCTGCAACCTCACGGCCCAGGGCTTCGTTGCTCTCAGTAGCTTCATCCAGCTCCCTCTGCAGCTTCCTGCGGTTTGCGTTGATGCGCTGGGACTCCTCCTCAGCCTCCTCCAGCTGCCTCTTCAGCTGCTTGAGCCGTGTGTTGCCCTTCTCGGCCTAAAGGGAAATTTTAGAGTAATGCTTTAATTTAAAACAGATCTAATAGCTTTATGTTCCTCATTTTAATTTCTTGCTTCTACTGAGAGTTGTACTGAAACATGACCTGAATCAAAGATGGAAGCTTATAGCCTGAAAAGAACTTTGCTTTGTGGGAGTTCATTTTGCTGGTAGCTACTGTATTCAGACATAACCTTGTTGTTTCTTTTGCTGCACAGTCCTACCTCTGCTTTTCAGGCTTGCAGGTGGATATGCATTAGATAAAGCTAAAATTTTAATATAAAATGTGTTTAGTATCTCTATTCATATAGCACCAAGGGCATTGTGTATATTGCTGTGCAGTCAGACTGTTGCACCTGGCTAATTGACAAGGACTTGTGCTTTGGCACTTGGTATAGCATGGAACAATTATATTGTCCCATCTTTTAGTAATGGACTGTATAGCTCTCCCAGCATAGAATCCAAGCATAGAGTCTGCTTTCTAGAAGGGCATTTGCTTGAGGCAGAACATGGAATCCTCCTTTCTTAGGGCAAAACCTGAAAACTGTGCCCTTGACTGAGACCCTTGTGACACAGTCTGTACCTGATCTTTGTACTGCTCTGCTTGCTTCCTCTCGTCCTCCACCTGCAGCAGTGCATCCTTCAGCTTCTTGTCCTTCTGGCGCAGCGTCTTGGCCGCTGCCTGCTTCTCTCTGCAATGACAGGGCAGCGTTTGGTGATGTGGAAGCTGTGTACTCTACACCTGCCTTGGGCTTGTGGCTCATGAAACTGGCACCAAGGACCCACATGTTAAAGGTCTCACTGAATTTAACAGGTGAATTCTAAGGAAAACTTAAAGGCCCTGTTCTTCTGCGCAAAACAGAAACAAATATATGCCTCTGCTGTATGCTAGAGGTGCTCCAGGAGATGTGTTCTGAAACACAAGGTGATTTCCTCAAAGAATAATCCAACAAGTGGCACAATGTATTCTGGCAATTAACCTGGCAGAGTTATGGGGCAGGTACTCTAAAATGTAGGGGAGCAGATCCTTGCCTTTGGTACCAGTAGAACTTTTCAGCAATAAAATGGATCTTAATCAGAAACTGTAGCAACTCGTTACTTGCCATATGTCTCAGAAATATTAAGTGAGAATGAGACTTTACCAAGTCTTAATGGCTCTGAAACCCTGAAGACACAAATCCTGCTTGCCCTTGTTTATTTTCTGTCTCATTAACTGGAACAAGACATGGACAGCTGTGCCCTCTGGGATCTCAGTACCTGGCTTCCTGTTCCAATTGCTCTTCGAGAGAAGCAATTTTGGCCTCTAGAGCAGCAATTGTAGCTTTGAATTTGTTCTTCACAGCTCCCTCCATCTCCTGCAGCTTACTCTTTAGTTCTTTGTTCTGCCTCTCCAGTTGCTGCCGAGCGTTTTCGTTCTTCTGTGCAGTTGAGCGCTCTGTTGCCAGCTCATTGTTCAGCTGCTCTGCCTGCAAGGTGGGAAGGGATGCTGTCACAAGAGTTGCATGCTCACAGAAGTGTTGCATGCTTTCAGAGAAATGACAGGTGGCAATTTGGGATGGCAATTCTCCAGATACTCAGAACCACAAGTAGCTTTTGCTGGAATATGAACAGAAAGTGCTCTGTGCTGGAATGAGCTCTACCTGCTGTACTGCTTTCCTCATGCGGTCACCCATTGCCTCCGTGTTGCTTTGCTCCTCTTCCAGCTCTTCCTCCAGTTGGGCAATTCTTGCCTCAAGGCGCCGTTTCTCATCCTGAAGGCTTGTCCTGGAAGTTTAAATTTTAAAAGTGAGTAGTTATGGCTCTGACCATATGTTATGAATGTATTATGAACTGCCAATAATTCAGAAAGAGAACTAGATATTTCAATGAAAGTAATCATATGTATGCATGTTGTGTTGTCAAGACCAGATGGCTGTTGGGAAAGGAACAAAACTTCTCTTGGAAGCATTAGTAGCATGTTCAGAGCCTTGTGTGTAATTTGGTGTATTCCTACCGTCCGGAGGCAGCGCTTGCAAGTTCCTCTGCCATCTCTTCTTTCTCCTGGTCTGCTTGTTTGCGAGCTCTTTCTGCAGCAGCCAGGTCCTAGAGAAATGGAAAAAGCAGCATAGTAAAGAAATGAGTAAATGGTCAAATGGTTATAGCATGATTCAGAGGACTGTAAACTTTCTAAAGCCAGTATGAGATGGATTGTCTTGTTAACAGAATAAATTCTTGTCATATCATAATCCTACGGAAGTACAATTAAATACACTTTACTCAGCCTGTCAGCCGGTTTCTATTTTATTTGTTTTAGTCACAAGATTGCCATTTAATACAGGCAGGAATAATAGCACTAAGCCCTCAAGAATTTATTGCTATTGAAAACAATTTGTGGTGGATCATACAGTTCATTTCCCTTTAAGGCTGGCGATCTGTACCTTCTTCCAAGGTGCTTTTTTTCAGCTCAATCTGACTATGCTCAGATATGTTGGATGGAGATCCAACAGCTTTAGTGGAGTCCATGGAGCACATGGAATTGTTCAGTCCCTACGAGCTGTTAGGTTACTTCACTGCAGTTCTATTTTGCTACTGAAGGTCATGTATAGTCTTCTTTCTGCTGTAGGTTTCCCACTTTACCTCCTGAAGCTGCATGAGTTCTGCTTCCAGGCTCTTTGCTTTCTTCTCATTTTCTCTGGCTGTAGCAAATATTTCTTCTCTGGCAGCTCGTGCATCATCCAGCTCTCGTTGGTAGTCCTTCATCTGAGCCTTGTTGAAAGGAGTAACAAATCTGTTACAATTTCAGTAGGAAGAAACGTGGACGGAACAGAACACATACATATTTACATAGTCATAATGCTGCTTAAGTTGTATTTCTGCAGAGATCTGGTGGCACATGTTGGAAAGATCTGAAATGCTATTCCAAGGGGGGCAATGCTTCCATGTGAACACTTTTGTAATGCCTATTGTCCGTATTTCCTCTGAATATTTGAATGCATGTACAATCTTAGTCTTTCTGATTAAGAAAATTTTTGTTGTTTAGTTGTTAGCATGTGATAGAACAGTTGATATGGAGATTTAAAGTATAAACAGGAACATGCTAATTCAGAGAAAACCTGATTTCTGAACAGTCTTCTATGCTCTTGAGTCAAGTGTTAGAACCCAGATTGAAGCCCTGTAATAGATTTTATCTTATAATCCTTTCTCTTCATGTGAATCTTTGTCTTCCTCCTTGTGGGTACGTCAGCAGCAGATGGGTGTTGGCTAGAGAATTCTGGAAGATCTCTACCATGATGAAATTTAAGATTTTAATCATTTGCCCTGTGAATTTTTCCACTGTCATTCAAACTGAGCATTAAAATACTGATATTTGAATGTGGGAGTCTAGTTAAAATTCCCCCTCTGACCAATCATTTGTAATGGGCATCAAGTTCACAAACGTCACCTAACTTTTGTATTGTGGCTGTACAAGACACAGCAGTGGGAAAAACTGTATTTTTGGGGTTATATACCTGTAATTTGCGAAGTTGTTTGATGGCTTCTTCCCGACCTTTATTAGCAGAGTCAGCCTGGCTCTCCAGGTCTTTAACATCCATCTCCAGCTTCTTTTTGGCGGCAGCTGCCAGGGCACGTTGCTTCCGCTCATCTTCCAGTTCCGTTTCATATTCATGGAGCTGATCATTAAGGAAAACAAGTTCAGTTTAGGAAAGTCCTTAGGTACTCTTAAACACTCTGTGCATGTCTGAACAGTGTAACAGACCCCACATCTCTATGATTTCCCTGGCAGTTAGAATAGATTTCCATTTTGTCCCAAAATTAAAGGTTTTTGAAAGGACTCAGCAATTT
Organism: Eulacestoma nigropectus; assembly: GCA_013397775.1. Lineage (NCBI taxonomy): Eukaryota > Metazoa > Chordata > Aves > Passeriformes > Eulacestoma > Eulacestoma nigropectus. The sequence goes on along the minus strand of VZTE01002833.1, from coordinate 319,605 downwards.
GGGTTCTGTATTCATGGAAATATGTGTGTTACAAGATGATGACTACAGCAGTTGTCCTTGCTGTCACAATTCTTCTATACAAATAAGTTTTATCCTGTCTGTTTTCATATCCAGTGCTTTTGTATGCATTCAGTGTACCTTGGGAAGACAGATGTATTAGAAGTTGTCTTTTTTCACTTGCACTGAGAATACAGGGAAGGTGGTTTTGGCTATGTCAGAAATAACAATTCATATGTTTTATACTGTATTGGTTGTAGCTTTATTGGTAACTATACATCTGCTACTGAAACAGGGAAACCCCCCTGCCTTTTTCAGTACAATAACCCTTTTATTTTCCTCTTCTTCTTCTTCTTTTTTTTTTTTTTTTTTTTTTAAGACATCGTAATGCTTTTTTCTCATTGTAGTTAGTGAGGTGCTTTTAATAATGGCATTAGGCTGAGGCCTTTCAACTGACTTGGTTAGATATTTACAAAGGCAATAGTAGGGAATGGTACCTGTCTGAGGAGTTGTCTTTTCTTCTCCTCATTCTGTTCATCTCTGGCTTGTAAATCTCTTTCAAACTGGCCTTTCAGGGCCTGCATATTAACTTCCAACCTGAGTTTGGCATCTTCAGCAGCTTGTAGCTCATCCTCTAGCTCTTCTAATTGTGTCTTCATCTCTTCTACTTGCTGTTCAAGGGTCCGTTTAGATTTCTCCAATTCATGGACCTTTCAAGCAATGAGAATTTAATAGACTTGTTACAAGAAATAAAAATAATTCTAGTTCTACACAGTATACCTGCAGTATAGGCCACATTTGAATCAGCATCTGTGGACAATGAATGAAATAATTTACACTGAAAATGGTAAATTAGCTTCATTTTGTACACATGCAAAACTGTCTTAAAATAACATTACATTCTCTTTATCCCAATCTTTCATTTTTAATCTAGTCAAATATCATAATTTAATTTATTTAGTATTAGAAGTAATATAATCACATCCCTGTAATAAAAGAAGTGATTGGCAATGCATAAGTGGAAATTTGCTGCAGTTATATAAGTAAATATAAGGCAGGTAGCAAAGTCAAATATAACTAATAAAGTAAGATTAGCAGAGTTTACAATTTCAAAGAAGTGTAATAAACCAGTACATTATTTAGAATCTCTTTAATGTTTTTCCAGTCTTAGAAATCTATTAGAATCTTCTTCATGCTTGAAGTTATATTAAAAATAAACATAGCCTACAGTTACTTTGCCAAGTCCCCTGAAAGTTTGGACACAAATGGAATAACCTTTGAATTCTGTATGAAATATCTGATCTTGCTGGATGGATTTGTGTGCTGCAGAGAATTTCCCACACTGAAAACAATGATCTCTTTTTTTTAGCTGCTATTTTAAGTTATTGTTGTGGAGCTTGTTCTAAGGCCAAAACTTACATTCTTGCCAACATCATCTTTGGAGCTAACAAGATCTTCCATTTCAGCTTTCAACATTTTGTTCGTTCTCTCCAGTTCTTCTTTGGCTTCCAAAGCCTCTTCAAGTGCTCGAGCCAACGACAAAGCCTTTGTTTCCTTTTCTCTAGCTTCAGCTTCTGCTCTGTCCCTTTCATCTGCGTATTTTGAGGAGATGTTCTTCTCTTCAGCTAGCATCTGTAAAAAGGTAGTGTCAATATAGGAAGTCATTAGCAATAGGGTTTTTCGATTGCAGCTGTCTTGTCAGTTGTTAATGACAGAGAAAAATCTCTGCTTGTGATAAAAGCATATAAATACAAAATTAACCAGTGTTTGTATAATTAAATTTTAGTTAATTTTTTTGTCCCCTTATCCCAGTGGACACACTGTGAGTTCCAGACAGGTGATAACACAGCAAGGGAGAGTCTTAAATCCATACCTGATCAAACTTCTTCTGTTTCTTCTCCAGGTTGGAGACCAGCTGACGCTGGTTGTCTAAGTCCACCACCAGGTCATCCAGCTCCTGCTGGAGTCTGTTCTTGGTTTTTTCCAGTTTGTCATATGAAGCAGCCTTTTCCTCAAACTGTTGTGTGAGACTTTCAATTTCCTTCTGAAGTTTCTTTTTGCCTTCTTCCATGAATTCTACTGTGCTAGTAAATTCCTGTATCTTCTTCTTAGAGTCAGAGAGCTGAAATTTGAGTTCAGAAGACAAATCTTTGTAGCTGTGACAACAAAACTTAGCAGAGAGATAAAACTTGGCCAGGAGACAACTAAGACCTGGAGCTTTCGTGGTTTGACTTGTGTGAAGCTGGTGACGAGTTACCTATTGCCTAGCCTTCATAAAATGAGGCAGAGCACAGACCTAGGATGCACATACAGGCCTTGTGTGCAAGACTGTCTGTGGAGCTACCTTGCATTTGTACCTGTTCTAGGGATGACACTTTAAAGGACAGGGAGACTGCTGCCTCCATTGTGGAGCACCACTGGTGCCATCTGGGCTAACAGCACGAATTCCCTGAAGGTCCGTGTGCTGTGCCAGGATAATTCTACAGATCCTCTGGAATTGCTAACTGAACTCTCAGTGATGGAGCTAATGATTTAACTATGGCACTGGTACCTGTATTGTCAGTGTTGAAATATGTCTCTCCAGATTTTGTTTTGCTTCTACTTCTTCATCCAACTGCTCCTGCAAGCTGTTCTTTTCATCCTCCAGCTGGCGGAGTTTGGTGGACACATTTAGCTTCTGGCGTGTTTCTTCCTGAAGCAGCTCCTACAGTCACCACATCAATTAGCAAGACAGTCATTAGTTTAGGTCTTTTTAGAGTGCATTTTATGAATATTGTAGGTGAGCTGTTCTTGGATGCAAGTTTACCTGTGTATCTTGTAGCTGAGATCCTAAGGCTGCAACATCTTTGGTCAATTTGATATTCTTGCTTTCTGCTTCATTGAGCAAACTGGTGACATTTTCAACCTCCACCTGTGAGACACCACAGAGAATAAAGTCAGTTATTTTGCAAAACTTCAAAATCTTGCTCAAACTTTAGTTTCCTTGTATTTGTCTGAAATCTTAACTAATGCCATTTTTGTCTAGTTTACCATGGTTATATCAAAATCTAGCCATATTCATGACTATTGCTAAGAAGAATGGGGATTTTGGGTGGGTTTTCCTTCCTCTTCCCAAGTTTGACAGAAGTTGATGCATTTTGATTTTATTTTCTTATTTATCCACCAGCTTAAAATAGTAGATAAGTGAGCATTCTCCTTTCATTGTCATCTTTTCTGAGCACCTGTGTTTAATAGCTGTCTAATAGATTTCCAAAAGCCACATTCCTGTCAATTTTCATCCCCACCCAAAAATGAACGAACAGAAAGAAACTGTCAGATCTGCATCATGGTCACTGAATCAGTGATGGCATTACAGACTGCAACACGTACAGAGGGATGGTGAGACTAAAAGCTCTCAGTTCCATGAGATGGAGTGGTTGTAGTTGATTAATTGTGTGATAATTGAGGTAGGAGTTTAAGGTGACAAAAAAATGGGCATTTTGGCTGCAGGGCCATAATTCCTCTAGGTATACCCTCACAGGACAGTATAAACTGGGCTTCTCAGTCCCATGGTGTCACAGCAAAACATCAAACTCCTTCCTACCTGTAATTTATGGACTTTTTCATTGAGTTCTGTCCGAACACGCTCTCCCTCGGTGTATTTGGACTGTAAATCCTGTAGCTGTACTTCCAGCTTCTTCTTTTTGTGCTCCACATCTTGTTTGGCCTGATTCAGGCTCCTGACTTCATTAGCCAGATCAGCATTGTCTTTCTCCAGTGACAGTTTGGTCTTATCCAAGTTTGCTTTAGCCTACAAGTATGTGAAGAAGTGAAGAAGGGTGAATTATAAGAGGAAACCATGTTTTCTAGGAGTTAGTTTTCAATGAGATGGATTTCTGTTTACCCGTTTAAATTGTTCCAGCTGCTCTGTGAGCTCTTCCACAGCCTGAGTGTGCTTTTGCCTCATCTCCTGGACCTGGGCTTCATGAGTTCGAGTCTCCTCCTCCAGAGCCCTCTTCAGCACTGTGACCTCCTGCTCACGCTTTGCTCTGGAAGGTGACACACATCAGTGGAGCAGCAGCAGATAAGAGCATTCCAGCCCTACTGCACAGCCAGTGGACAGTACTGTACTGAGCTTGGTGACATTTCTTTTTGCCCCTTGTGCTACATCTCCATACCTGAGCTCCTGCTGAGTGGCTGTAGTATCCAAAGTATCCTCAAGCTCTGTCTTAAGAGCCTCCAGCTCTTCACCAAGGTCTCTCTTTTGTTTTTCTGCTTTGTTTCTTGCAGCTCTTTCAGACTCCAGGTCTTCCTGGAGATCAGAAATTACAGATTCCAATTCACGGATCTTCTTGAGGGCATTGTTCTTCTGAGTAGTTTCATCTTCAAGCCTTTTTGAAAAGAGAGCATTTCATTTTATAAATTAAAAAGGTAATAATGATTTCACTTTGAGAAAGTCAGTATACACTAAAGATTTATAGGTTCTGTGCAAGAAAGTGCCAAAGAAAGGGGGGACTGATGCAAAAAAGATTAGACAGCTGGACTTTATCTGGATGCAGTGTCTGGAGATGCTGATCAGTTGATTCAGCAAGTTTTGGTTGAGTGTTTTCCCTCTTAAATTTATACAGAAAATCCACTGAGATTCTGGAGTGGATCGAGGTCAGACTCTTAATTAATTTTTGCCTGTTGCCTATGAAGTAGGTTGTTATATTTCATCGTACTTGACAGCACTGCCCTTGCCTATGGGAAGAGGAGTTTTCGTTGATACCTGGAGGTAATTTAATAAAATAAATTATTTGTCTATGGACAAGCAATAGCATAATTATTTTTCTCAGAAGGACATTTGGAAAATGGGGAAGCACATGGAGGGGATGAACTGAGAGATGAGGTTCATGGCTGCAGCTTCTCAGTGTCTGGGAAGGGGCAAGATGTGTTCCAGCCTGGGCTTTCCACCATGTGCAGACCCAGGAGTGAGTACCTGGCCAGAGCAGCCTGCAGCTCTTCCTCCTTCTTGGCCAGTTGTGCCTTCAGGTCAGCAATTTGTGCCTGGAGCTCTGCAATCTGCTCGTGTAGATCATTCACCTCCCCATCCAGCTTCCTCTTAACTTTGTCCAGTTCTTGTCTGCTCTTCTCTTCCTTCTTCAGCCGCACTGAGAAAGGAAGGATTTTGATCACTGGACTGTGGTAGTGCCAGGAGTCCTTAATCTGACCTCAAACTTAGGCAAAAAATGGTTCTGGCCTCCAGTGTGGCCATACATTTAACTACAAGTCACTGTGTTTTTGGAGCAACATGCAATGCCTTATTTCCAGCCATCCCAAAGAAGCATTTCTTTATCTTTCTCCAAAATAAGCATTTTTTTCCCCCTCAATTTTCTCTCTACTGTTTTGTATGTAAAAAATAAAAGGTTTCTGTGGTTTGGCACCATGGGGATTTGGTGATTCTCACCAAATTGGCTTCAGCATAAAAAATTTGGAAAACACCACATAGATTTTTTAGAAGTTCTCTCCAGATCCTGTTTAGGTTTTTTTGTTCCGTGCCAAGGAAAAAAAAGAAATTCTCCAAACCCCCCAAGAAACTATTGTTCATGTTACCTTCAAGTTCTGAAATCATAGATTCATGTTTGTTCTTGAGCTTTGTAAGATTTTTGGCTTTTTCTTCTTCTTCTGCAAGATTTGTTGTTAGATCGCTTATTCTTTCCTCAAGGAGTTTTCTTTCCTTAAGAAAAATAAAATACTTCTCTTAGCAAAAGTGTCTGTCACTGGTGATCATAAATCAACTCTTTGCCAGCCAAAACTGTCCAAGAGACTGTCCTTTTATGCTATATTTCTTGAGATGGTAGTGATATATTTCAATTTTTCAGTTACAGAAGAGCTATCGAGTGGTGTCTATGACTTCCATGTTCTCTCTGCTCTTAGAATCTTGTGCTCTCTCTGTGGCTGCTAAGTACAGGGCCCAGTTCACAGGAGCATTCCCTTTTCAAAAGTACTGGAAGACATGCTTATTTCCAGTTTTAATAATGAAGTTTGGTTGAAATTAATTGAAAACCAAGAGAATTATTTAGTCTGCTCCTGGATAAGAAGACATGTCTTCCACTGATTGTGCTTGACTGCTGTGGTTATTTTGCTTGAAGATATTGTTGCTACAGCAGATCTCAAACACAGTAGTTTTACACAATTTTGAATTGTTTAAATGAGCGCTGAAAAATTATCAGAAATGCATTTGATACAGGCTGGACAGATGGCCTGGTGTAACTGTACATCCATGAGATTAGACAGTCAAGAATATTCCTGTTGTTCTAGTGGAAGAGAAGGTTTTCTCTCAACTTTCACTATTTTCAGAGTAAGAAAGTGGACTCAGAACACTTACCTTGCTTAGCTTGTTATTCTGATCTTCCATTATCAGAATATCATCTTCCATTTTCTTTATCTTGCTATCTGCTGCTACTTTTTCAAGTTGCAGTTTCTGCCTTGCAGCTTCTTCTTCTTCCAGCTGTTCCTCAAGGTCCTTTGAGGGGGGAAAAAGAAACCCATAAAACATGAATTCTGGAAATAAAATACCACTTATATAATTTTTATGAAATGCTTAATGTTTATTACTGTATGTTGTAAACTTTTTTGTTTTTATTAAGAACTAGACAGTCTGCAATACTTGACAACATAGAAGGAGAGATTTGTTAAAATAATGTTTTACAGAAAAGATTATTTAAGTTTGAGATGGGGAAGAAGAGAACTCTGGAGGAAAGAGCATCAATCGATTGTCCTTACTTCAGTGGCACAGACATATATGCTACAGAGGGTTGTGTAGCAAGCACTGTCCTAGAATCTGAGGTTTGCCAGTGTCTGTTGTTTCTCAGTGACATCTAAGTTATTTTCTGTATTTGTCACTTATTCCTCCTTACCAGCATTTGTTGTTGCATCTTTTTCTTCTCTGCCTGCAGCTGCTGGCTGCGCTCCTCCTCCTCCTCAATTCTGGCTTCCATCTCATGGAGGATCTCTTCCAGCTCTTGTTTCTTAGCAGCTAAACGGACTCTCATCTCCTCAGCCTCAGCATACAGCTCAGTTTCTGCCTGAAGCTGCTCTGCCAGGAGGTTCTTCTCTTCAACAAGCTGCACAAATGAAATGGAGAGGAAGTTAAGGCTTGGAGTGCAAATTGACTGTTTTACTGGACAGTCCTGGGGTACAGGCAGGCAGCTCTACCACACGTTTTTGTGTGGATGTTGGGCCTTTACTGAAGTGACTGGGAGCTTGTCTGCACTGGCCTTCTGTTCTGGACCATTGCTATGAAGACAATCATGAATGCAAAGGAGAGAGACACCTTTATTATAACAGCTTCTAGACATGGTAAAAGAACAGCTAGTGTTTCCCAGAGGCTCAGAGCTTTAAATCACCTGTGAGTGTTTCTGTTCAAGCTCCTTCAATTCACTCTCTGCTTTTTGTTGTCTTTCCTTAGTTTTTTGTAATTCTTCGTCCTTGGCCTGCATTTCTTCCTCTTGGCGGGTGACTTGCAGCAGTGGTTTCACCTGGAAACAGAAAGGGTTTTTTAAGAATGTTCCTGTCAGTATTTGTGTTGCTGAGCATGGTGCTTAAAGGACTGACTGGCACTCATCGTAGTGCTGCCATTGCTCAAGACTGGACAAATACTCTCCAGCCAAGCTTGATGTGAACATCTTTAAAGCCTCGAGCCTTAGCAGTGTTGCTCTTGGCTGTCTCTATGTTAGTTCCTGGGGCCGTGTGAGCACCTCTGCCTCTTGATAGTGTCACTTTTGGAATGGCTCCAGGCCTGATTTCATCCCTTGATAATGTACAAAAGCTACATCTTCTGCATAGAAAGGCAATGTGCACACACAGGTGTATGTTACTGCCTTTTTCTTGTGGCAGAGGAGATTGCTATCAATCCGAGTAGTAAAAGTTTTCTGAATCCAAACTGAAGACCATTCTTGAAACACCCAAGCCTCTTTAATAGGAAAATAGACTTAATTTGCATGAGTGCCCAGCAGGAAGATGTTTAGTGTCCCCGCTAGGAATTCTTGAGCTACTGGGTTCCCCATAGATATATCACTCTGGATGTTCAGAAAATTCAGTTTTACTCTGTGTTCTCATTATCCACCCCTGTGAAATTATTTAATTTTGTGTCAATTTAAAAAGTCCCCAAACATGGAAAATCTTTTATGAATTTCTGCTTAACTAGACTGTTTTCTTCTCAAGCTAGAACTAACTTTAATGTTAATGGCATTGTATAACTATCCAGAGTATCTCTAACCCCACATTTTGTGAAACTAATGAGGCTTTTGCCATCAGCTGCACTGGGCTTTGGAACAAGGAGTGTGCCTGACAATATGTACATTGGTAGCATGTGCATTTCATTTCTTTTGGGAAACTGAGGACAGATTTACTGAGAGCAGTCACTCACTTTAGTAAACAGTCTCCACCACTGCCAGTTCCTCAGCTTCAGGTAAGCAGCACAATTTCTTTGGATAACCTTCATTGCAGTCAACTGTTGCTGTCTCTTGGCAAAGGCTCTGTGATTAAAAATGTAAAGCAAATTGGTTTGCTCTGAGAATAGAGGGTGTTTGCAAGGTACAGACATTAAGCAAAGAAACTCTGGCATGAGAGTCTGCTGATGAGCAACATGGTTTGGGAAGTCTGGCACAAATTCTTTTGTTGCTTTAACAGTGCCTGTGCTTTCCTGGAGAAGGGTGATAACTCTGGTTAGCTGTCTGGTATTTTATTTTGGTTTTTTGGCTGTTTGCATTCAATGGGTAGGCACAGATGTATAGATCTAGTTCTGGGTTTGAACATCTTTCCAGAGTACACAGGGACTCAGGTCTTGCACTGATCATCATTCTTGAAATACATTTCTTTGTCCGGCAATTTGAAAGCCTTGATAGTATGCAGGAAAAAAAGGCATTATTGTTGATAGTTTTGTGGTGTACATTAACTGAGATCATGCTAGATGATCAGTGCTCCACGCTGAAGCTGTGGAAGAAATTATTTTATAGATGCCAGGGGTGCTGCTACTTGTAGTGCATAAGACTCCAGCTGTAGCTTAGGATGCTCCTTCTCCTGCTGGTACAAACATAAATGTTTAAATGATGGGTCATTGTCTCAGCTTATTGTACAGAGAGGTGTGAGCAGCCTCACAATGTAACTGCTTCCCTGTAATTACACTAATCAGCCTCTTCTGGGCTGGAAGTGAAACCTTCATTGGACACGAGTTCTAATGCAGTATAAATAATGATGAAATGTCTCAGTATCTTCAGTTTGTTATATGGAAAACTAAAGCCCCCTGCAGATACTCTGCTGCAGAAGACATTCTATTTTTAGCACATATTCTTACTTTCTTGCTAGGTAGCCTCGGGACATAGCTTGGAAGGTGATAATAACGTCTGTGATCTTCAGGTCTCTCTCTTCTTCCAGGTGAGCCAGAACACCAGTTCTGAAGAAGATTTTACTCTGTCCAATTCTGTACAAGTTGGGATCGAGCTCTAGTGCTTTGATCTGGAGGAAAACGGGGATATTTGTTAACTCCAGTGCTGAGGTTTAGGGTACTAAAAATCACTTCTCATTTCTGTTCAGTCTCAACATTTTTATATAAGAAATATAGGCCTGATTATCAATAGGATCAAAAATGCTTTCCTCACCATGAGTATGCAAGCTTGCTTCCCATCCATAAATCCTTTAGGAATGGCATTTGCAGCAAGAATTTCGTATCTGCCAAAAGATGCTTATGTTAGGGAGGTTGAAACATACTGGATGGTTTTGTACAGACAGACAGGTGTTACAGCTCTGCTAAACCCAGAGCTAGGGCTGAGGGACTCGTACCGCTGGCGGAACTCCTGGAAGACGATCCTGTTGGGGAATCCTTGCCGGCAGATACGGATCCCTTCCAAGACACCATTGCAGCGCAACTGCTCCAGCACTAAATGGGCATCAAGCTTGCCAGACTGAAAGGGGAACAGAAGGTATTTTTAGCACAAATTTACAAAAATGTTACCGTCCACATATCTGTGTTTGAAGACATCATGCAGCTCTGCCATGTGCAGCAAGCAGCTCAACAGCAATAATGTGCTGGGAGTCTGAAAACCAAGCATCTGAAATTTACCCTTTTTTCATGATTTGGAATGATGCAGCGGACAAAGTTGGGATTGGTATTCCTTAAGGTGGTCATCAGTTTGGTCAGCTGCTCCTTATAGAGTTGTCCAACAGTACGGAACATGCCTTTCTTGGTTTTTGAAGCACTGGGGAGTGAGCTTTCACTCATCTTGGCCATTTGGTCCAGCCCAACTATACGGTCCACTGAAACAGAAAAGAAAGAATGGAACAGTTTATAAACTGTCCTTGCGTCACATTACACCCATCACTGGCATTGTTACACTGCAGCTTGCCAAAGAGGACCAGTATATTTTTTATGCAATAGAAGCACTCTGACAAATGTACTGGAAGCCCTTCTGGGTAAATAGTCTACTTCTGTCAAAGATGAAAATGTGGATTTTGTTAAGTAGTGACAGAATGGAACAACTGAATACCCAGGATATATTTTATTATGTCCATGAATTAAATAGAACTGTACAGAACTTACATGAGAGGATTCATAAAATCTAACAATAACCTGTATTAAATGAGGTCTACAATATTACATATTCAGCAACATTATAACAGTGTGATGAATAATTTTTATTCAGTTGCTGAATAATAGTAAGGAAAGTTTTTGATAGTGCTTAAAACTCTCTAATGAAGTTTTTCATAAACATGTATTTAGAACACATTACTTTTATTTCTTAGTTCAGTCTCTTCTATGCTTATCATGTTCACACTTGTGTGCTGCTAGCAAGGGATGGCTGTCAGAAAGTTCTGGTAGGAGTTTCTCCCTTTAAACCCCATCACCGATTTAGAGTTATGATTCATACCATCCTTCCAAAGGTCTGCTACAAATTTGTCTGAAGACTGGTTCAGCAGAGAAGTCACATTGTCGTTTAGTGGATCCATGTTCTTTGTCAGCCAGGCAGTTGCATTGTAGGTAACCTGCAGGGAACAGTGAGTGCTACATCAAAAATCTGTTCTTGGTAAGAAATCTGGAGTGTCCAAGAACACAGAGCACTGTATTAAAACAAAATCAGACAAATAATGTGCAAAGCTTTCTAGGGTTGAGAGTTGAGTATTTATTCTCACATGCACTAATGTCTTTAAAAAGTCTGCTTGGTAGAAAAGAATCCAAATTACTTGGATTTTCAATAACCTCAGTGCTGGTTATTTTTGTTTTCTTCTGAGCTTAGCACAACCATGGTTTGCAGATCTTATTTCATGTGTTGTGTAATTAAAGCACTTAATAAGCACATTTTGTAATTAAAGCCATGTCTCATCAATACAGGTACCAGAATGTTTCTCTTTGATCCTTTGGGTATCAAAGAATCAAAGTTCCCTAAGTCAAAATAGCTCAATCTGTCCAGTACCTTTCCTGCATAGTGCATTATACAGAACTCTGTTTTATCCTTGAGTTGCTTGGGCTTCTGGAATTTGGGATGGTTGCCTTGTTCTTGAATTAGTTTCTCCACAAAGGACGTGTCAGTAGCCTTGGGGAACCAGCACTCTTCATCCAGCAGAGCCAGGACACCGGGAGGGTTGGTCTGCAATGGGAGCAGTATCAGATCAGAATCATCATAAGCAGAGGCAAAGACAGAGCACCACCTTCTTCATCCCTGAGGTTACAAATCCTTCCAGGAAATAAAGGATCTCTTGTACTGACACATAACTGATACCTATGTAGTATCCCACCTACAGAGAGATAATCTTACTGGTCTTTCGATCAGCTCAATGCAAGGTTGCAGGTCAAGGCCAAAGTCAATGAAATTCCATTCAATGCCCTCTCGCTGGTATTCCTCTTGCTCCAATATAAACATTGTGTGGTTGAAAAGCTGCTGAAGTTTCTCATTAGTGTAGTTGATGCAGAGCTGCTCAAAGGAATTAACCTGTGAAGAGAAAAAAAGTGAATTCGTAACGTTAGACCTTCAAGAGTGAACTTAAATGACAAGATGGTATTTCCTATTTCATATTTCTTTTTGCATATTAAAGTAATTAAAATATAAGGATCTATATCAGTTTAATCAGCTTGTGTCCCACAGTATATACCTCAAAAATCTCAAATCCAGCAATGTCAAGGATCCCCAAGAAAGACGCTCCTTGTCTTTTTGTTTTATCAAGAGCTTTGTTCACGCGAGCCAGGATCCAACGGAAAAGACGCTCAAATTTTGCCTTGGCCAAAGCTTCTATGGCAAAGTCCGCCTGGAAAAGGTAAGAGGAGATTGTAAGTGAAAGAAGAAACCCACTTAACTGTTAATTTCTGAAGAAATGAGACAGAAAACGGACATTTCCCTTTAGACAAGATATAAGGAGAAATAGAAAAAGGGAGAATAAGCTTCAGGCGAGCTGAGCAGAGTGCACGTGGTACCTGCTCTTTGGTCTGAGCTTTCTGGACAACATCTCGTCCGACCTTGATCCTTGGGGTCAGAATAGATCTTGTGAAATCTGTCACATTAATCCCCATCAGGTGGCACACTTTTTGTGCAGCTAGAATAAAAAAGTGAGATTTTATATCAGACTGAATTGCCTCTTAGCAGGTCAGTAAGTGTGAATATGAGTAGCTCAGCAAGTATGTGGAGTTATCTTCTTTAAAAGAAGATAACAATCCTCTATTGTACATACAAGAGATGACACTTGCCATAAAAGTAACATTTGTGATCCAAGCAACAAATTCATCAATTTACGGATTCAAGATTACTAGAAAAGGTAATGATAATTGAGCTAATTTTAAGTATGGGTTATATTTTAAAGCCTGAGAGCTACATAGGTAATAGTAATTAAATAAAAAATACAGATAAAGAGTGCTTCTTCAGTTGCTATTTTATTAATTTCTTAATTTTAACTAAATTTTGAAGTGGAAAATCATACCAGTATCGTCTGGCATAGAAGCTTGATCAGTGTTTCTCTCCTTCTTGAAGACAATATTACCCAGTTGTAGGACAGATGAAACAACCCTCAGTATAGCTGTAAGAGAAACAGATAATATAAATGAGGACCAGAATGGCCATGTTTTGAAAGCTCTGTTCTCTGCAATAACATTCTATTGCCTGTGATAGTCTGTACCTCTCTGGAAAGAGTTAGGCTTGTTTTAAAGGACTGTGCCATAAACTGCAGGAGTTTGAATGCTGATTGAGCAACAATCTCCACAATCTGTGCAGTGGAGTAAATGGGCCAGTCTGGGAACACCAGCACCTCAAGCTAAGTTATGCTGGCTCCCCAGGCAGATCCCCACATCTCAGCAATTTGTCTCCCGCTCAGTGCCTGTAGCATCTTCCCTGCTCAGTCACTCAAGAGTATGTCTGTCTTCAAAATAAAAAATATATCTGAATTACTAGCAGCTTCAAAAATGTGTGGCGCTTCTGAATGTCCAGTTATTCAGGGACATGTGGATATTTTGTTGTGCAACTAAAATCAAATGTGTACATATCTTTGAAGGATTAGTGTCAAAGTACAGAAAAGTAATTGACAATGTTTGATTACTAAAATATATATAAATGTGATTCCACCTAATTTCGGGTAGCAAAATCTACTGATGTGTTGCAGATGAGGTTGTATGGATCTGGGGAGTTCTATTTGCTTATCTGATAAATTCACACAGGAGAAGAATACTGTCCTAATGGGCTTCTGTTTTAGAGCATGAAGTCAAAGGGGTTCAGACAGTAAAATAATGACTCCTGTTACTGCAGTGCAGAATGCTGCTGTCCACACCAGTACTGGCAGGAGAGCAGACCAGTGTGCACCAGTAACATCATCTGGATTGACCAAGGCTGGGGTTTTGCTCGGCATCCCTCGGTCACTGATGCAGGTGAGGGATGTGCTCTGCTGCTGCTGCAGCTGCTCCAAGGCTCAGGCAATGGGAGGATGCTGCTTTTGCCACCAGGTGTCACTTGGGACACGGCAATTTGCATCCGAGGGCCCTGCACACTCCCAGCAACACTGAGGTAAAAGCTATGCAGGTGGATGTCCCTGGCAGGCCCACATTTTCAAGACAGTTTAGTTGTTGCTTCATGCTCTTTGCTTTTATTCCCCTTTTCTCTGAATCAGTGAGTACATAAGAGCTATTTGAGCCTGTTCCATTTCTTTCAAAAATAAATCAGATTATTTTGCAACTTTTTCATGCTAATTGTTGGAAAGTTCTGAAAAATGGCTTTAAATGGTCATTACTGTTGATAGAGCTGGCTGGGACTCAGTAATCTCTTCTTGGATATGTAGGGAGTTCCAATGAGAAATATTCCCTTTCATAAACAAATTAGCTTTGCAGAGTGATTATTCTGGACAGAATTAACCTCTGCATTTGCATGTCTATGTAGTGTCACTTGCAGATATATCTTGAATATCTTATACTTGTATATCTTAAACACAGTGTTGATAACAATTCTCACATGTCTGTTCCTCATCAGTAAAGCCCATAATTTTCATGGCTTCCAAGGTCTCCTGGAACATTTCATCATCTTGTTGAGAAGGAATAGGCACGTAGCCACCAGATAGAAAGGTGTAATTGTTGAAGCCTTCCAGCAACAAATCATCTAAAAAGAAGAAGAAAGGCTTTATTTAAGTGCATTTACTTAACGCTCTTGGTTCATGAATTCTCTTAAGGAACAACAGAAAAACCTCCAACATTATCACCAAAGGAAGATTCTGCTTGTATGAGAAGTTTAGAGTTTTGTGGTGCACAAATATTTTCAAAATAACAATTTAGCAAGCTTGATGGTGTTAAGTTTCCAGTTTTCATAGTGACTGGGGAACATCTCTGCATCTTGGGGTAATTTTGTGTCCTACGGACTCAAATCTGAGCCATTCTTCGCAAAATTTTTTTATTTAGTGCCATATGTAACCTACTCAGAATTATGCCTCTCCCTGTGGGGATCCAGGTAAGAATGAAGAATGAAACCAGGTAACAACCAAAGTGGGCCAAACTAACTGGCTATTCAACCCTATTCTATGGCCACCAACAGATTCTTAGGTACATATGGCACATAAAAGCCAGTTATCCATTGCTTTATACATTCTTTGGCAGTGATTGAGGGAAATATGTCATATTTGAACCATGAATTTCCAATGCATCTGAAACTGTGGCTTTCACAGTGTAATTATGTGCTGTGGCAAAGACATTTTCTTAATTTATTTTAAAACAAGCTGATATTCTTGTTGGAACCCCCAGGGTTTTTTGTATAAAGCAATTAATAACTCTTCCCAATTTATCTTCTTGATATTATTCGAGATGGGATCTGAATGGGTCTGCATCTCCTGTAAAATGAAACATCTTGTAAACTGCAAACAACCTGCCTCAAACACGCGGACATGAATTGATGCTTTCTTATAATTCACTTGAGAAAATTATTTTCTATAGCTAAAATAATTAGCTATTTCTATGGCTGTTTATTTACAGAAAGGATTGAATGACATATAATTACAGAAATTAAGATAAATACTTCGGCAAGCCATTGCTCAGACTATTCAATGAGATGAGAGAATCATTAGTAAGGAACTTACTTCTCATTTGTTCAGAAGCTCCAGCAATCAAATAATAAAAGATGTGAAAGGTTCTTTCATCTTTAGCCTGACGAATTGCACGGGATTTTTCAAGCAAATCTGTTTGTCAAGTGTGTTAAAAAAATCAGTAACATGTTTCAGTCTTTTCTTAATTGTGCCATCAGCCTCAGAACCATCAACAGCATTGTCGAAGTATTTGCCACGAGCTTGTCTGACATGAATGTGTCTAACTCTGTGGCAGGAGCTCTGGTATTGGTATAATGCTTACCACAAAAAGCAGATCAATTTCCTATGTCTTACTGCAGGGTAAATGCTGGTAATCATGGCAGTTAGCACAATAGATCTAAATGCTTCTAAAATCAGAGGTATGAAACAAATATTATCTATATCACGATATAACTCACAGCACTTTGAAAATTAAGTACCAATATAATTCTTTAAACATAAGGTGGGGCCGCTAGAAAAAGAGTTCTTGAGGTGAGTATTGTAGGTATAAAAGCACTAAAATCAAGTTTTATTTATGGACCATTTTTGTGACTATAACCTAATAAAAATGAAGTTAGCAATAGTGTAAGTATTTCAATACCAGTCAGTGATTCACTCTTTAAAAGCTAAAGTGCTGTAAGTAAAACTTCAGTTAAGACCAAAAACATAAAACATGATTTTTTTCTAAAGATCAGTTGTCAAAATAAGAGCAGAATGATAAACTGTTTGTAGCTTGATGCTACATTCAAGGGATAAGGTCCTTCTTTATAGCTGCGTTGTTCTCTCTCATTTATTGGAGCAAGAAGCTCTTTCTGTATGCAAAGATGAGCAGTGCAACAGGGAGGAAACTACTTGCATGTTAACATGTTCATTAAAACACTCTAGCTCAGAAACATAGCCAAGGGAACAGGCAACATAATTGGCAGGCAAGGTCAGACTGAGCTGAATTTCTCTGTACATTTTTCCCTGAAAAAATACATCAAGGTTATTGATATACAGCTCCCTGCTCTGAGTGTGTAATTTGACACAGCAGTCAGTATTTAGCATCCAGGCAAGACAAGTTCTCTGGTCATGAAAATGTCCCTTGCCATTGCCTAAGTTATGTTTTGTCCAGTTTCTGAAGCTGTATTTGGGGAATAGCTCCCTTTCCCATAGCTGAGAAAACAGCCCTGAAAACATAAACCTGAGAGCAAGACAAACTGAGAAGCTGGTATCAGCACAAAGGGAGCCACTTCCCCCCCTTCCTTGTTTATAGCAGCCTCAGCAATATTTGCCTTTCTTAGACATGCAATGCACTTGTTTATCTTACTTCCTCCCAGCCTAGTGCAGCTCACTGAAAAGGATACAAGTCTCTATGTTTGCTCCGACAATGTAGCCCGTCACATCAAAGTTGATGCGGATGAATTTGCCCTGTGAATGAAAAGAAGATCTAAATTGGGCTGTTCTTTCAGGCTATGCCAGGTTTTCCAATATTAGCCAGTATTTAGCCTGTTCCATAAGATGTGTGCATCATCCTCCCAAGAATAACATGCTTGACTCCCTCCTGCTGGGACAACCCGTGGAACAGCCTGAAAGGAAGTGAACTTCTCTGATACTCTGTCTGTACAGATTTTCCCCCACATTTTGTTCAGGCACTAAGAGGAAAAGGAGTTCTCCCTACTGGGCTAGGCTTTGGAAGCAGGGGTAGGACAACATCTTTGTTCTACTTTGATTTCCACAAGGTCAGTGAGGGAACAGCATTGTATCTGTGTAACTCACTCTGCTAAGGTTGACCCACATGGATCCCTAAAATTTGCAAGGAGAGAGCAGAGGTGGGAGAGGAGAGTCTGCAGGGGAGACAGACATCTGCCAGCGCTGGCAGAAAGAAGTGTCATCAGATAATGACAGCTCTCAGCTCACAACATTCTAACTCAAATCTGTATAACTGTTTTTTTTTTTTTCTCCATTTTTTCTCCATTTTCTATTTAATATCTTAACCGTGATGTAACAGTCACACCTTATGAGATATATACTCAACAATGGGGCAAAGAAAATGGAAGTACAGATTTGGTTTGCAAATATTCTGAAGGTGGATATGTGCTGGAGCAGGAGGTGACTCTAAAAGGTCACACATAGACTGCTAAATTGTGAGAGACAATGTTACTGTCAAGTTTGAGTCTGATCTTTAATCTTCTATCAAGCCAAATTCCTATTTCAGAGGGGAATTCTAAACTGTTTTTAAGGGATCAGTTTTTAGGCTGTCTTTAGAGAGAAGCACTGATGGGGGCCACTGTCTGCACACTGGCTTTTAAAAGGTGTTTCACCTCCCCCCCACCCCAGTCCGAACTGGATTTCTCCTACTTACGAATCTGGAGGAGTTGTCATTCTTCACAGTTTTGGCATTTCCAAAAGCTTCAAGAATAGGGTTTGCCTGTAGAAGCTGTTTTTCCAGCTCACCCTAAAATTCATTCAGAAGCAGTTAACACTAAACTTCATAATTACTTACTTGAAACCAACACTTGTACACAGGAGAGAAAGGTGAAATCTAATTTAAGTCTCTAATTTTTTTTGCTGAATACTGCATTTCATGTGGATTTGTTTTCATTCTCGATTAATCTTTGTGTTTATCTATTTATGCAATTGATTGCTGCCCTGCACATATGACCCTTTTCCAGCCCTGTTGCCTGTGACAGATCAAACTCTATTAATCTGTTTAGCATCATGACTGGCCTTCCTTTAAAAAAAGGGTCATTCAATGTCATTTTTTTTCCAGTTTAATATAATTTTTAAAAGGGATATTCTTAAAGGAACCTCTAGCATGTCTTTTTCAAGTTAGTTTATTGAGACTTTTTGCTAGCAAATGACAATGTAATTAGAATAACTTGCCGAGAATAATTTTAATGTAATGCAGCACAAAGCTACAAAGCAGATTTCATCAAGTCTATTAATAATGATCCATGCAAGGCTACTTAGGTTAAATATGGAATTGTATTGATTTATTTCAAACTAGGATAATGAATTCTCATGCAAACACACAAACTTCATATTATATTGTTAATTGTGATTGGTAATTGCTAAGGAAACAAATCATGCAATGAAACAAGCATGCATTTAATTCTATATATTTACCTAATCCTATTTCTAAGCAAATCAATGAGGTTGAAAAAAAATACTTTGCATATGTATACAGCTTTTCAGAACTTTTCATTCAGCTTTGTCTTATGAGATCATTTACATTCACATTTACTTTGCCACACTATTCTTTGAATACTACTCCATGGTAACATGCATTATTTTAAATAACGCACCCTGAAAAGGAAAAAAGTCCTTGATAGATAATAGGATATAATTTAGATAATTTTAATTATTAATTAAGACAATATTTTGTTTGAATCTAGCAAATAATTTGGAAAATGACAGCGCTTCCCAGTTAGTGTGGAAATCTGGTAACTTTTTTCTAAATGTCACCCCTGAATGTCTTGTAACTCCTGTGGCAATGATGAGAGCTACCTCAACAATATCATTAAAAAGCTTACTACCCAAGAGTTGGAGGAAGAGGGAAGGAAAATTTCCAAACAAGTTCATACAGGAATCCTAGAATAAGTAATGAATTCCTAAAATCCCTGAAGATTCTCTGTAATGAGCAGCTCGGTCCAGTTGCACTCTGTAGACTTAAAAACTCCAGTATAAGCAAAGGGTGTTGCTGCAATCAGATGGTGACATCTAAAATAGAAACTTGTCTGTTAAAATGAGACAGACACCACCTGCTTCTACTGAGAACTGAACTATGCCATAAACCTGGGTATAAAACTATGGCTCCACATGGCCAGCACTGTGTGCAGCTGTGAGTCCACTAAACTCTACAGAGGTGCCTATGCCAACCATGAATTAATTTTTTTTTGCAGAGAGATTGTCAAAAGAAGTACTAAATTAACTAAGGGGCACCACTGTCGTCGCTGAAGCCTGAGAGGCAGCAGTCAGAATGGGGCAAAAAAGACTGCATGAAAGAAAATAAATCCCATTTGCCTGGCACAGAAACACCAAGAATATGCCAGCAAACCTGCCTGGATTCCCAAAGCATCACTATGTGGTACGGCACACAGAGAGGAGGGCCTGTAATACACCTGCAGACAGGTGCTGCAGTGGGAATTGCTCTGTTACACGTCACAGCAGCAAGCTATGAACATGCTGACTCTTGTGGTGGTGAACAATTCTCAACAGTTACACAGAAATGTAAAATTCCAAGCAGTAACAAATGGAAAACATGCAGCCAAACAAATCAAATACCGTGAGGTTTAGGAATTATTTCACAACAGTCCTAAAAAGTTCAACCTGAAGCACAGAAAGCATTTGGGTATTTCATTCAGAAACCACATTGTTTAATTTCAGGCTGAGTGGCTCTTCCAGGATAGTGGGAAATTTAATTCAAACTATGGCAATAAAAAGAGATATAGAAGAGGGTGATATTTGAAAGATGACCCAGCCTGTGTCAGACCTCATTCTTTACCATGGAGCCTGACACAGTTAGGGTTGATTTGTGAGAGCATTTGGTGCTATTGTTGCTTTTTATCATATCATACAACATATTTCAACAAAATCTCTCTTAAAGTTTTGGGGTGCAACAATAGCATGCAGATCTACACTCAGTGCCTTAAACACACATCAAACAGTCTAAGTTACTCACGTAGGCAAAAGATGGACCTTGCTGTATTGAATAACATGGTATAAAACAAGTGTCAGTATAATTTCCACTAGACAGACATTTTTATTGTTTTTCCTGTATTAAAATAACCAGTACACTGTTTCCATGCAAATAAACCAGGAATACAGATAAGAACAATCTGTTGCAGACGTACCAAGGATACAAATACCATTAACATACATAGAGCATTTTAACTGAAGAGGAAAAAAACCTGAAGCAAAGGGATGGGATTTGGATCCAGTCCCAGGTTAGTCTCTCAGGACCAGACAAGGCCAAATATTTTTATGATAAATCCCTTGTTCTTCTCTGGTGCATTTTGTTATTTTATATTTTAATGACTGAAATTGCGGTGTCAGTATTCCTAATCACTGAATTACTCTTTGTCAACATGGTTGACAAATGGCTTTCTCTCAGCTCCTTTGTGGTGGATATTTGCCTTCAGGTCTGTCTCAGGGCAAATTTGATCCTGAGACTCACATAATTCCCCAGAGGAGTCAGCAGCAACTGCAGTTAGGGATGGCCTTGGCACCTCAAGTTCATTTCCCCCAGACATTGAGCAGGATCTCAATAGGAAGAAATAATTTTTTTTGCATTAACATTAGTTTTGGACTGTTTCCACTAAATTTAATCACAGATTTCTAGAAAATACTACTCAAAAGGACATCTACTCCTTCCCCTGCACCAAATTAGAATCCCCTGTACATAAAAGCCCAGTTATTTGTGGTGGAAGACAGAGGGCTGCACACCCCGTGCTCTGCTGACACATGGGCAGGGCAGCTGTGAGACCCAGCACAGGGGTGGTCATGAGATTTTTACTTTATTTCCCCCTTCCCTACTAATTACTTATCTTGGACCCAGTCTTGTATTTGAGACACAATGAAATGTCTTCCTGAATTAAGCCTGTATTTTGTCGTAAAAGTGAACTGCTTCGTTTTTTTGCAGAAATTTTGGGTAACTTTCGAAAGGCTGGAAATTACGTAGGACCTGGAGTTGCATCATTGAGAAGCGCAAAGACAGCTGAGAGCCTCAGCCATGGTAATGATCTCCAGGAACTGGGCAGGTATATGGTTCAAAGTAAGAAAATGAACTTTAGTCTCTCAGGCAAGACTATTACAAATTTTGAAGTCACAAAGTACTTATAAAAAATTGTGCCTTTCAAAATTGTTACCCCTGACAGAGCAGTAAAAAGAAAAGACAAGTTTTATACCGAGACTCTTTGCTAGTTAGTAAGAAAACTTACTAATGAATCCAATCAAAACTTTGGAAGTTTAAATGCTGGTATACATTTTTGTGATGCAGTTGGACAATGTGTTAGTTATAGGCTTTCCCAAACTTCTTAGTTGCCAGAGGTCAAGGGCAAATCAAGGACTTGAGCCCTTGCAGACTTCAAGGCCTTTGTGCTGAGATATAAGTAGGTGCTATGCATATGGAAAGCTATGAATATTTCTGTTCTCCCTAAGTACATTTGGATTTGATGCCTAAGATGGTGTCAAACAAAATTTTTTTTCCATAAACATAGAGCTGTGACGTAGTTGTGTACTCTTAATATGTTGACTGTTTAACAAGCCACAGCCCCTGACTTGCACAGTCACCTCAGCACAGCCCTCAGAGGCCTGAGGGAGACTTGGGTGTGGAAGAGCTCACTTACAGTGACGCTGGTGTCCTTTTTGCCCTTATGTGAAGAAGCAACAACAGCCAGGTACTGAATGACCTTTTTGGTATTTTCTGTCTTGCCAGCACCAGATTCACCTCTGAGGGGAAAGAAAATAACACAAAAGAAGGTAGGTAACCAGTGGACTGCTTCTGCCATGTAGATGTACATAGTCTATAAATCAGGACTGGAAACCACTCAGCTCAGTTCTTATTTACCCCAGAACACCATCTCCCAAATCCACCTGACTTCAGCCTGCAAAGAATGCATTATCAGAGCTACATCTCTGTCCTGGTAGTATTCTGAGTGGACTTTGGGCCATTTAAGGGAATTCTAAAACATGATGTATTTTTGAGCAGCAGTTCATCTTGCTTTGGCAGCATCTGAACACTTATGAGAAGTGGAGCTGGCAGGGAGTCTGCTTATATTTTAAGATCAAAAACCACAACATTAACTATGATGTGGTACAGCAGTAAAAGAAAACATCAGCAGTAATACAATGGTTTTCTCTTCTGAAACTCTGGCATTAAAGTAGACTAACAGCTTGATCCTGCCTCATCTGAACTTCGTGTTCAGATGCTCCTTGAATTCAGTGGGACCAGGAATGGAGCTGCCTGAGGTGTCCCTGCTCACTGGGTAATAAAGGACATCATGGGGAGATGTCTGACCAGCAGAACTGGCTTCTCAGCTCTGCTCCATGCAGTCAGTGTCCCTTGGGAAGCAGGAAGGCAGTGGTAACTTTTTATCTCTTGGAAGACTTCCAGGTTAAGTTTATTTACAACTCCTAAGCCCTCTCTTAAAGTAAAAGAGTGGTTTTCAAAGTACAGATTGACACAATCTTTTTGCAATAGAAACTTCCAGCCAATATTCCTCTCTAATTGTTACATTACATCATCTTATGTCTTTGAGACACCTCTGGCTCTGATGATTATATGGACAAAAATGTTTCTATACTGTCCTGCTCAGTGGTCAAAAAGAGTGGTAAAGTGGGTATGGATGTAACAAACAAGTTCTTTTAACTGAGCTAGTGCTGTGAGAAGAGCAACAATCTAAGTTGGACCTCCTTTTCTTTGGATCTAAACTGGAATAATAAAATGGATTTTAAAAAAATAAAAGAACAATACATTCAAAAATCCCAGATATATTTATTAGCTCTTTTGAGTCTGAAACTGTTTAGCTGGATCCACTGCAGTTCTGCTTCTTTTCCTAATTAGGAAATGCAGGAGTTAATTTTCCCTACCAAAGGACCAGTGATAAATGGACATGAAAATATGGGGAAGTGCTGGACAGAACTTTCAATACAGAATGACATTGATGTAAACCTAGGAAACCAGAAACAATTCCTGCCTGAGGTACGACATGCTAAGAACTGTTTCTCCTGGCTTTTAGAGTTTGAACCACAAATAATTCAGATTAATAGATTCCTTTTCCTGAGACCTGGGTTAATTTGCACAATTTAGAGATTGGATTCATCTTTGCCTGTGCTTCAGTGCTAAAACATTTCTATGTTTTATTGATAAAAATTAAGTGTCCTGGGAACAATTCCAAACCAAGCACACCAATTTGAAGACATATGCATACAAACTTTTCAAATAAATCTACCTTACAGCTTTGTTTCTTTGGAAAAAAAACCAACCAAAACAACTTTCATCAAACAAACCCTGGGCTTTGAACTATTTCGTTTTATTAAGGGTTATTTGTAGTTCATCACATCATCATTGCATTTCCTTTCTCCCAGGGCAACAGTGCCCATCATTTGGCTTTTCCCTGAATCCTTGTGAGTATTACCATATATGGCATCATTTTACTTGTAATTATCCCATCATACTGTAATGCTTAAGTTACTTAACATTTAGTTCTGTTCTTTCATCCTTAACTCCTTGCTTCTGCACAGACTGAGGGCCTTCCTGTTTTCTGCAGATAGACTTCGGGGCTTAAACTTCTTTTTGAAATAGACAATAAAAAGTTCCTCAACATGAAATACAAAACACACAGAACCTCAACTGCTTTGGGTTAATTAGGAAAAAAGTCTCCAAGGTCAATAAGTATTGAAGAATAATGTCTGTAGCTGATGAATACATCTGATTTTCAACATATCAGATCAGTCATAAATGTCCATAACAATAGACAGGTCTGATAAACAAGTATCCATTAAACAACATTAGTAGCCCTCATACTCTGAAGGATGTATCACAGCCATATGACAAGATCTGATTTCATCTCAGTGGTGAAATGCCATGTGTTTGTAAACCAACTAATGAGGAGGAATGGCTAAGTCAGGGTCAATGCCTCTAAATATCAAGAAGTTTAGCAAGGGAGACCCAGGAGGAGAAGAGCATGTGAATCTCTTAGTTCACTTCACAGGTGGATGAAATTCTTCCTAGAACTATTGAGTTGCAATAGAATCGGTCATGCAGAATGGGTTTTTTCTCTGCATCTGCCTTGAAGTACTGTCATTTCTGATGTGGTGGAAACAACTTCCATTGTGAGCTAGTATGAGAAATCTCACCTGCTTTAAAATCTACTTGCTCTCTCTAGCTCAATGACTGAATTTTTAAAGATGGATCTTTTTCCCACAAACATCTTCTGGTGGTTTTGGCATGGACCATACATGATGGGGTTCCTCCCAGGAGGTATCTGCTCCTTTCTTCTGCATGTCCATTTTCCTCAGACTTAATTATGCTCCAAGTAGGTGTTCATATAAATGCTATTACCACTCTCCTAACTTTAGGAAGCAGACTGACCATTTGTTTAATTGAAGCCTCTCAAATAATTCTTTTTCCTGCCATACACAAGGGAGCACATTTACTGCCAGTGCTGTTCTTTGCACCCAGCTCAGATGGCCAGTGCAAAAAAACCAGATCAAAAGCAAGTCCCATTGCACAGTTCTGAGCAGCCCAACAGCTGTACATTAGCTACTTCCTATGCCAGTTTTCCTCCTAAGAAACTCTTTGACTTTCCCAGAGCAAAGGGCTCCACTAGGCTAACAGGCGTGCTGTTAAAAATACCACTCTCACATCGTGGGGTACAACTTAAACTTATCTTTCCCTCATTGCTTGCCAGGCATTGTTTGAGGAACTCAGTACAGGATTTAAAGCACATAAGCCCACTCATATAGTGCTCAGCTATAATAGGGGTTTTGTACCTCTTGAGCTACAAAATCCTCCATGACTCCATTAACTTCACCTTAAATGAAAATTATCCCAGCTAGAATAGGTTTCCAAATAAGAAAAAGGTGACACTAGGAGATTGGCCCCACTGTTGAGCCTGTGGTGTAACTAGGACTCTTGTACATATGAGAATAACTGGGGAAAATTAGTTTTAAAAGTGTATTTTTTTCTGTTGTTGTTGAAAATTTGAAAACTTTCCATGTTAATATTATGATATGAGACTTAGATTAATTCCACTTTTGGAAATATCTGAAAAGCAACAGCAGAATTTATTTTCAGTGTTTGTTTCAATAAGCAATGAACCACAAGAATTGCCGGTTCACACATCCCTTAATCCGGCTGTGCTGGCACTGTGGGAAGCCCCTGTGTGCAGGGCACTCCATGAGGTGCTCTAAATCACTTTAGGGCTTGGCAGCCTTTGTCCTGCAGTATGAGATGTGCAAACATAATGAAAAGCTTTGTCCTAGACCAGTTGTACCCCACTGGAGATTTGTCTCAGAAGCCAGCCCACTGATCCTTACTTACAAAACAATTCCCAGAGGAGACGGAGCAGGTTCAGCACCCACCTCCGCCCGGGTCTGGAGCTCCACGAGATATCTGTGTGGGAGAGGGGCCAGGCAGCAGCGCCTGCCAGCTCCAGCCTTTGAGGTTTACTGAGCTGTGAAAGAAGAGTTTAGCTCTCTCCTGGAGGAGTCTTTTGACTAATGGGGCTTTGCAGTTTGGAGATGTTCTGGATGATTTTGCTTCTTGACGCGCCTCAGGGAAGGAAATGGGCTGGAGTCCCACAGCCCAGTGAGGCTCTGGAGAGTTTGCCCAGAGAGAGAGAGGGGAAGAAGGGGAAAAGGGCAGGATGGTCACTGCCTCACTCAGTGTTTTGTTCTTGTATCAAATTAAGTGGAAATATGACCCTGCTACTTCCCTTTTTTTATAGGAGCTATTCAAACAATGTATGTCTTAAAAAACAAAAAGGTAATGAAAAGGTACTTAATTATATGTACAGGTGTTTAACAAGTACTTGTTTCCACAGACTTCACAGTACCCCAGACACTCAGAACTTTGATCAGATTGTTTCCTCATTCATTTAAGGTAGATTTTTTTTAACTGAAACTTGTGCACAGTCCTCTTAGCCACATTTGCTTTCTAGAAAATACCCGCTCTTTTCAGGAAGTAGCTAAAATATGATAACTCCAAGATCAGACAGGTCTGTGAGGAAATTGTTAAAACTCTCATGTGGTTAGCTCTGCAAATAAGCACTTGTGGAATTTTTAGTGAAAAATCTTTTGAAATCTCCAGGAGAATCCACTTGTGTCTTTAGAAATCAAACAACAAGAGGCCAGCAGTCTCCTTTGAGGGCTTGTGCCTCTACTAACATTGGAAGAAGCTTGAAAAGCCGCAAGTCTGTTCAGTGGCCATTGCCTAGTTCAGTTCACCCTTAATTGCTGATGGACTGAGCTTGCTCAAGTCTCTGAGTACCTGGACAGATTTCTTGGGATTTTTCCTTCAGCAACATCTATATGCTGGTCAATATGGACTAAGAGTGAGTACAGACTATTCCGTGGCCAACTCAGATGTCAAACAGGAGAGAGCTCTGTGGGGGGGGCCGAAGCACAGGCAGCAGTTTCAGGAAATCCCAATAGCCAAGCAGAGCAGTGAAGGCTGCTCAGAACAGCACAGAGACCAAGACATAAGGGTGGAAAAGTCTTACTTGCCCTAATTTTCAGACACATAAAAGAGTAAGATTTCATATTTCATACCTTTGGTATGAAATATTTTGTATTGTATATTTATTATATATGTTATGTTAGGTTGTGTTATGTTACAATAATGCAGTCATAGATTTATTAGTAAGCACAGACATGGTATAAAGTTTTTTCTGCTGTAAATGTGCATGGTAAGATGTGGGATTTTGAGGCTGACTGTAAAGTGCCAGAGAGCAACTGGCAGGGAATGACACGAGAGGACAGTGATGTTACTTACCCATGGGAAAGAGCTAACAGAGGATGTGTGTGCACAGAGGAGAGTAGGCCAAAGGCAGTATGAGTGTAGTTATTAAAAAAATGTAGAGGAAATAATGAAATCTGAAAAGACAGGAATTCTGAGGAAGCACTGGAATCCGTGAGCATTGAAGACAGATGGAGATTTTAAACATACCATGGCTAATCACACAAAGGGGAGGGATTGAAAAAGGATGCAAACAGTACTTAACCACGTGAGGGTAGGTTTAATGAGCTAAGGGTGAAGTCCTGAGAATGGGTACATTTATAGTCAGAAACATGGAATCAGGCTAAGTTTTCAGATCTGCTCCCCCTGCCTGTGTCCCAGGAGCATTTCAGGGGATCCCTACGAATCCTTACAGCTATTTTTTTACAATTTAGGTACCAGGCCTTGGAAAGTTCAAGCCTGTAGCTTTTTCAAGAAAAAATCCTGGTTGATGAATGCCATGAAGTCTTCAGTTATTGTCACATATTTTAGACAAAAAGATAATTTCTTAGAATTTTTAACTATTCTATAAAATACTGCAAATTGCTTCAACTTGACAGCTGCCAAGCTGAAATCCAAGTGAACTTTCTTCTTTCTGCACAGCCAAATAAGGCCAAGAAAAATGTTAATCAGTAGCGGTTAGAGTTGTGTACACTGGTTTTAGCTTGGCCAATCTTTTTGCTTTAAAAGATGTGTGAGGACTGTTTTAAGCTATGGGTTGTGATGCACATCCAACATACAGCAATTACTCTAAACATCTTGGGGAATCACTTGCTGTGGCTGTTTTCAAAATGGGAAAGGCATTTCATTCTCTCTATTTTATATATTACTGTATGGAAAAGGCATTTAGTTTTCTCAATTTTATATATTACTGCTGTGAAAAAATTTAGGTTTCCAGCAAGATGGCCAGGTAATTTCAGTAAATGATAGCTGCAAGAAGTGGATCCTTTAATGGATTTTCATGAACTAAAAGGGATAGATTTGCAAAAGAAAGTCCCTTTCTTGAAAATATCAATGTTCCAAAGTTAAAAGAAGATTTACTAGTGGAAAAATAAACAGAAGTACAGAAACAGAAGGAGGAAATGCATATTGTAAATTAGTCTTCATAACCATGACATGTTTCATCCTGGGAAGAATGTGATGGTCAATGTTTACTTCATCATTGCAGGAATTTTAGATTTATTTTAGGTATTAATGCATTTGGGGCAGATTTTTGATTGTTATACTTACAAATACTGAAGTCTCGTTGTAACGGAGATTAGAGTTATGATAGCCCTTATGTTACCAGACACAGTATATAACTTTTATTAGGTGATAATTTTTTT
This sequence comes from Eulacestoma nigropectus, assembly GCA_013397775.1. Lineage (NCBI taxonomy): Eukaryota > Metazoa > Chordata > Aves > Passeriformes > Eulacestoma > Eulacestoma nigropectus. The sequence goes on along the minus strand of VZTE01002833.1, from coordinate 291,267 downwards.
CCAGTCAGCAGTGGCACTCAAAATAATGTTATGGCTGGTGATCAGTAGCAGTGCTTTTTAAAAACTTTAGTGTAAAAGTATATTCAGTCAGTAGCCACATTTTCTCAGATAGCCTAAACCTGACAGATTGCAGCATCATTGCATGAACCTGCTATAAATAATACACATGCCAGCTCTGCAAACAGTATTAGCATTTACATAGAATCAAATCCTATCTTTTATCTGGAAAACTGGAAAATGCCTAATTTAACGAACATAAAATTATGTCAAAAGCATTCTTGATGGCATTCAAGCAAATAAAACCAACTAACGAGCAAGAGAATGGAAAGAGAGTCAAAACTGAGAGTCAAGCAAGACATCCCTGTCCAGTTCAACATTTTGAATGATTTTTCAAAACAGGCAGGAATGACAAACCAGTGGGATTTTGTGGAGTAATAACCACACTCCCTAGTTGTTCACTGTAAACTGTTAAATCTCTGAGTTCAGAAAGTCAATTTAAAGAAATAATTTTATGCATTAAAGACTTCCTATGACACTGATATCTGCTCTTTGTCTTATGAACAGGTCTATCTACTGAAGTAGGTTTGGTCCTGAAGTTCAAGCTTACTGAAGGTGAGTAGAATGTGTCCATTCCATCAGAATTTGAATCAATTTTGAATAAAGACATTGTGACATTGAGATATACTAAAATTGATGATTTTACTTACGTGCACAGGATAGACTGGTCTTCTCGATCTGTGAATAAAGAAAAATAATCCATTAATTAGGGAAAATGGCTTTTCTGACAGAAGCACTTGTATTTATAAGGATTTACATTGAATAGCCTAGACCTTCTAAAATCTGGCTGACCATGATTAGCCAAAAGTACTGAGTTCACATCTTATTTAATTTGCCCTTGCATTGAAATAACCGTCTCTAATGGAAATATTTTGTACAGAAAATGAACAAAAGGTTAAGAGGTCAAAAATATTTTCTGTAAATTCCATTAGGGATGAACTGTAATGAGGACAGCAAAAAGATCAGGCTCTCTGTAAGAAGATTATAACAAAATTTCAAATCTGAAACTCAAGTTTTTACTATGCTTATGAACTGTGGCTAGCAGCCCACTCAAAACAAAGTCTGGACAGATAAGGCATCAACAACTAAAATGTTTTAAGCTGGTCATGCAAAGCTTTGACTTTTGAAAGCAAAGCAGGTCAAATACCTGAATAATGTAGTCTGTGTTTCATTTCAGACTGAGAGACAACTTTTATCAAGAGGACAAGTATTTTCTTTGGGAGATCTTCCAAAGAATAAGATAAAACAAGATACTTTGTAGATTTTACAAGACCATGTCAACAAGTGTGTAAGTATTCTTCATGTTTTTTACTACGGAGAGACCATCAAACACATTTTTGATCAAGATTTGTATAAAGGAGGACCAAAGTTTCCATGTCTACTATGTGAGGCATGTAAGAGTTTTCAGCACACCAGAGTCCAGTGTTCTGTAATGCTGCAGGAAGGTTTAGGATTGCATCCCACCTCCATAACCTATTCTTGGAGCAATCCTCCCTGCTTATTCATCTGGAGTTGGAGTTTCTCTCTACCTTCAAAACTTTTACACAGATTCTTCTGCCAAAAGGCATGATGAGCATGTTTGCTGTGATCCATTCTAAAGTACAACCATTTTCTTCACTTGTCAAACATCAGGGCAAGTTTCTCAGAGAGGTGTGGTATTCCCAGCCCTGGAGCTACTTGGAAGCAGACTTGAGCAAGGCTTTGAGCAACCAGCCCCAGCACTGAAGTTTGCCTTTCTTTGACTGAGACCGTCAGTTTGCCTTTACAGACTGTAAAAAAATCTTCTGACTTAGGAAAATAAATTTCCAGGCAGGTCAAATACGTTTTTGAAAAGTGTGCTTAGTTTACAAATCTGAGACTTGAAGCAGGTAATTAGGCAGAAGCCAGTGCGTGTGTATGGTTTGGCATTATTTATCCAAAGCAGAGCCAGCATCAGCCTTTGCTCAGAGGTTAAGACATGGGCTCCTTCTCCTCAGTGACTTGCAGGAATACCTGTCTTGTTGTTCACCCCTATTCCTGACCCTGTATGCCATAAATACCATGAGATAAACCTATTTAAACCTGTTCATTAGGCTCTCAAGTTGTAACTGCTGCCTGGCCCACAGCCAGTTTAGGAAAAGCATTAGAGGATTCTGCAATGGCTTGGATTGATATTAAACAACTGTTTTACTCCCAATTCTTCAAAAGCTATAACATTAACTGTTTTATTGATCACCACACAACAAATGGTGCCTCATAATTGCTTTGTTTTGTAAATTGGTACAAAATGACTCATTACATTTCTACTGGTGGTATTTGTCAGCAATCAGCATAGGAGGACTTTTCCACATAAACATTTGAGAGGAGAGGAGCTGTGAGCCATGTTTATTTTTCACTGCAGGATATCAGCTAGGCTTTCTTTTAAGTTAAAAAAGTGAGAGCATGGAAGAACTTTTGCTAAAAATACCTTGTTGTGTAAATAGAAACCATGGCATACATTGATATTGCATCACTAACCCATAAATACCTTAAGGAAAATAAAAGTGACTCTTGATACTGAGTTGCTGGTGGAATTTCTGAGCTCAGGGAACATTAGAAAAAGCTGGTCTCCTCCAAGCCAAGTATTATCTCACTACTCTTTGCTGCCCATTGCTGCCCTTTCGCTCCTCAGTAGGGGAACCCCCCCCCCGAAGGTGTCTCACAGACTGGCCCACCCAAGGGGGTTTGTGTGAGTGCCTGTCAAGGGGCAGCCTGGGGATACGTAAGAGCAGAGGAAGGATGAGGAAGGTCAGAGTTGCACCAAATGTCCCCAGGGACAGGTTAATCATGGGAGAAACCTCATGCTGACAAACTGTGCTGTGCACACTCGTGGAGAGAGAATTCCAGATGTTATTCTGTCTCCTTCATCAGTTCTAACTAACTGCAACTCTAAGGATGAAACGTATCAGAAGTCTAATCCTGTTCTGTTATGACCTGAGCTGCAGATACTGGTCTCATTTACTTTCAAAGGCTCTTCCGTTTGATTAATCCTATTTCTGTTCTGGAATATTTTATTCCATATAGAAAAGACTGTGCCCTATTTTGTGAGTCTGCAACTTTATGTGGTTAGATCTATCAGAAAAGAAAGAGTTGTAGAAATAAAACTCCTTAAACGCGATTCCTGGGGCTTAAAAAGCAACAAAATATGTCTTCTAGATTCTAATATCTTTTTGGCTAATGCCTTTTAAGAAAATTTGACACTATCTGGAAGAGTATCATCCAACTCTTGTATGTCTATATTAGATGTTTAAAGATTTTTTTAAAATTTTCTCCTCAGTTTTTAATAGACACCTACACTTACACTATAAACCTCACCAGCTTTCCTAAACATGCAGCAGAGCTGGTTTTTTTTTTTCTTTCTGGAATCTGCTTACTTTTTTCACCAAACACCTCCAGACTGCCTGTAAGAATTCTCGCCCCTCTGTTCTTGATAAGACCAGTCAGCTCTGCTTAATCACAAACAAAATCAGATGGTTTATCACAATGAAGCAGCAAGTTAGCAGCTTTACCATAAAAGGAAAAAAACCAGACTGAAACCATGTTTCCCCACTCACTTACTGCTTCTTTACATTTGTTAATAACTCCACTGCCTAAAGGGGACATTTCTGTACAGTCCTGCTGAGGACACAGTAAACAGATGGCTTCTCACAGCAGCCTCCTTTTCTAAGACCTTGGGAACTGTGTTTCCCTCCCATACCTCCAAGTAACTACCAGGTTGTTTGTTTTTCCATTTTTAACTCAAGCTTGCATAAAAGTGGCTCCACAAAAAATAATCTCCTTGAATCTGCAGAAAGCTGTAATATATCTTTTCCAGGAGGATTTATTGCCAGAAAACTTAATAAAGGCCTAACCAACTACACAAAAACTTTGTTACTACTTCTACATAACATGACTTTTCACATTTGTATTGTCTATCACTTCTTTTTGTTTCTGCAGGGAAGATGACAGCAGGCAGCAGAATTACTCCTCCTTACTGGAGCCATGTCTCAGCTTCACCATCACTGGAAGCTGGCAGTGCTGCTGGAAGGAGTCATCCACCCACCTCCAACTCCTCTTCCCTGGCCTGCTCTGCCTCCTGCTTCCTGCTGTGACCAGCATTCACAGACCACACTGCACCAGGAGTGGGGGACCCACTTCAGAACAGCAAAAAGCCAGGGATGGCTTTCACCTGGAGCAGTTTTGCATCATGGCTGCATGAAGAATCCTGCTGGCAGTGCAAGAGTTGGGATGGGGATCAAGCCCTTTGTATGGAGCTACTTCATCCCAAACACAGGAGAGAGCAGAGGGTGCAGGAGCAAGGGAAAATGTTTTATGATTGCAGTCTCTCAAGTGTTGCAGTAATCAGCTACAGCTGGCCTGCAAACAGCCAGGAGGGCCCCGTTCAGTGTGGTAACTCCTGGGGACACACACACACACATGCTCTTGTAGAAGTTCAGTCTTTGAGATTAAAGAAAATTAAAGTTTATTCTTGTTCTGGCTGGAAATGAGCATCCACAGCTGTGCCTGGGCAACGATCACACTGCATTAGTGACATGGTAATCAGCAGATTCCACAAGACACCCAGCACTCCTGGCTGAGCATGAGACAGCATGACTGTGATTTGTAAAAGGGTTTTAGGTGCTCAGAACCACTTGAAACAAGTGGAAATTTTATCTTTGCCCAGCCAACATCTTTGATAATTCCTGTGTCCTGTGAGATGTCAGCTTTTCTGCATATTTGGAAGAAAGTCTGATTATCTGATTGCTGATAGCTGTGGCTAAGTATTTTTATCAGAACAGCTTTGATGGGACTTAAACATCATCCCTAATGAATATATTAACCAAGTAAGTCTCTGAAGCAGAGGAGGAATGCAGCTCATGTTTTCTGCTGGATGCTTGTGCCAACACAGGGGAGGGTGAGAATGTGGAGGGCTGTGATTCCCAGATGATGAACCTGCAGCAGGACCAGGGATCTGCAGACACAGAGGCTTGGTTCACCGAAAGATAAAGGATCCCTGAGACATCTGAACAAGCTGATTGCTCTGAGCCAAGTGGTCCTGGTCATGAAGTACCAGAATATAACTCCTCAGTCTCATGAATCTAAGACATATTTTACTTTGGCAAGCAGAAACTATGCAAGTTTCCAGATAAGGACCAGTACTGACTTTTCACAGGGAAAATATTTAGTGCTCTGATCCATGTTTATGAGTAAGAACTTTTGTTTTTATTCCATCTGGAAATATGCTCACAACCCCCCCTGCACTCTCTCTGCCTATATGTGTTGCATGCTCACACAGAACCATGTTGACACCCACTTTCACCACTCCAACCTGAACAGAATTCGGCTGAATAACCAGAGTTATTTTGAGGGTTGGTTTAGTTTTATGCACAAAACATGAGTAGGTTTTTACAAACAAAAGCACAGTTTTAAAAGCAGCTGAGGCCCTCTTCAGAGATGGAGAGACTCCAACATGACATGTGCAAGTAAAATATGGGTGTCCTGGGCTTGTGCTGGGAGCTCTGGCCGTTCCACTCCCCGGCTGCCGTGCCAGCTGTGCATGGTTGGGGTGGGAGGCAGTGAAAGAGCATCCTCTTAAAGGTTCAGCTGATCACCCACTCCCTCCTTGTTCCTTCCTACTTGCTCTCCCCCTCCTCTCTGCTGCCAGGAGGAATTGCAATGTGGGCACATGAATAATGAGGAACAAAGCTTCCCCAAGAGCTGGTAGGGCCAGGAAATTATTCTGAGCACCAAAAGAAGTGAATCGATAGGAGCCTGCACTCTTGCTGCCTCCTCCCTCCAGCACCCAGCCTGGGAGGCACAGCTGAACCCAGGCTGTTCTAAGTGCAGTTAATGGCCACAGCAAGGGCAAACCAGCTCCGACGGCTTCCCACTGCTCAGGAGAATGTGCTGGGAGGGACAGGAGACGGTCACAGAGAGGAGGAGTGGAAGACATCCCTATGCTTCTTGGATCAGGCTCATCTGTGCTGAGGCTAGTTTCACGAAAGGCAGAAAACTCTCGTATTGTCAGGACAAAACAATTCTGTTTCAGTATAGGCTGCAATCATATGTGTTTTTTCCTTTCCTAAAGACAGCTTATAGCTCTTTTTTTGTTTCTTTTCCCCCCACCTCGTTTCTAGGGACAAGTACAGTACCCTGCACAACTGCTAATGATCTGCAGGAGCCAGGAGCTTCTTCCAGAGCTCCCCTCAAGGCTTGCTGCTTAAAGAAAGGATCTGAGGGAGGAATGGCTTCAGGTCCTGCTCAGAGCCCTGGACAGCGCTGGATGCAGAGCACAGGGTTCATGAGGGAAGCTGGAGCAAAGATATGTGACTGTGGCTTAGTGGGATGACTTTCTGCCAAGTAAGTTTTTTATAACTGTGATTATATCACATAGTGTGTAGGAAGGTCTGTTTTCAGGATATTTTTGTTGCTTTATTGGTCCTCCTCTGCTGCACTCTGTAGCTCTGCCTTCTGGGATGCACACAAATAAAGGAATTGAAATAGCTCCAGAAAAGAAATGTCATATAAGCCATAGGAAGAAAAAATCCTAATCCTTAAGCTCCAAACTGGGAAGCCCTAAACTTTAGGGCCAAGCCTGTGAATCTTGCTGAGCCATAGCTGTCAGCCAGAATTTCTGTAGGGTCAGAGTCCTTATGAGAGCATATAAATTTCAAAGCATTTTGTAGAGCTCCTGGTTTCCTGTAGCACCCAAGGTCAATGTGAGATGGCACCTGGTCATGCCCTATACTCTGGAGGTGTTGCAGCCTCCTACATACATAATTTTAGCTTTTTCATCCCTAAATGATGGTTTTCCTTAGAATAAAGTCCCCTCAGTCTGTCAGTAGTGACGGCAGGAGGAGGAGAGTACTGTGAACTCTGGGGGCTTGTTTGCACCCTTTGGGGCCTGACTGCTTTCCCACTGCTCATTGCCATCCTTGTTGGAAAACAGAGAACATCTCAACTTGGGGCTCAAGACATCAGGCGGTAGGGAAAGGAGCCCCAAAATATAGTTTGAATCTGCTTTGCTGGGGGGAGAGAGCAGCAGCGCCGACAGATCCAGCAGCGCTCACAGCTAACTTTGGAATAGTCTCCACTAGTGGAGAGGGAGCATTTTCCATGCCCGTATTTGCCAAAACTATTTGCTTGACTTTGAAACCTTCCCACATGCCTCGACACAGATGGGTAAAAGGACTGTTTTTCCTTTTTGAGTCACAGTGTTTGTGGACTGCTGTTCCTGCCAAAGAATTCCTCTGAAACTTCTAGAAGGGCAGTGCTGCCCTCTGTGAGAGCTCTTTCCTGGCTGGGTGCTGGGAGGAGCACATGTGGAGTTCCCAGGTGTTTTGTGCCACATCCAGGGCAAGGATGGCAGCCGGGGACTGTCTTACCTTGCAGCATGCTCCTGTAGGCCGTGTCGGCGATGGCGTAGATGTGCGGCGGCATCTCGTGCCTCTTCTTGCCCTTGTACATGTCGATGATCTTCTCTGAATAGATGGGCAGCTGCTTGTAGGGGTTGATCACAACACAGAAGAGACCCGAGTAAGTCTGCAAGGGAATTCAAGTAAAAGCTGGACTTAGTATCACCTGCCATGTCTAGGCTGGGAAACACAGGCATCAGCTGCATTGAATTAATGGGGTTTTAGCAAGCAGCGCTCCTTTGTGTTCTGCCCAGGGTAACAAATGAAGCAGAGATTTTCTGAATGTATGTGTATGCGTAATTTCCAAGTGCATAAATAATTATTTCTAATAAGCGAGCTGCTGGAAAGTAGGTGATTTTAGCAATCTGTAGAAACACCGTGATCTGACGTTAGAGCTCCTTAACTTCAGTTATTTTCAGTACAAACCCTTATCACACATAAGGGTATGGTAACAACTGTAATAATTAATATTTCTTTATATGTGTATTTTCTTATCAGAATATGCTGTAAATATCTGCTCACGTAGGCATCAAACTCTAAACTGAAATCCTAGGTAAGAAGCTTGGATTGATGTTTGAAGGGTTTTTTTAAAAAAAGCTTCTGTGAACACATGTAACAATGATGATTGATGAGATTCCTTAAAAAAAATTACTCAAGTTCCAAATAGATGCCTTGAGAGACTCACCATGCCTTCACTACATGACTATTTCTGCAGGAAACTTAAGGAAAAATGTGGTTTGTTTAGAATTTAATTAAGGTATTAACATAAAAATATATACATAAACAAACAAGAATATTGGCTGCCAGCTAATAGGTGTTCATCCATATTTTCTTCGTTTTTTTTTTTTTAATTTTTATTTTGCCTTTATTTCTAAATATTCCAGCTATTGAACTGAACCAGAAATAATAGTATACGATAATAGATGAAGAGCCGTATTTCACAAACAGTTGCTAAAAGTAAGAAATTTGCAAGGGTATTTAATTTTAAAAAGAAAATTTAAACCCCCGAACGAAAAAAAAACCCCAAGTTATGAGATCATAATTGCAGTAGTACTGTGATATTTAAACTGGCTTAGGGAAAAAAAAAGAAGAAATATTGAAACGACGCTGTTTCTGACATAAACAGAAGTGGTTTGTTTGGTTGGGTTTTTTTAAAAAAATTATTATTATTTATTTATTTTCTTGCCGTGTGTGTGAACGAGAGCTCTGCGGGGTGCGGCTGCTGCCATGGGCAGCCCGGGGCTGTGTCCCCGTGGCCGGAGCGGGCCCGCCTGCCCGCAGGAGCCGCTGCCGGGCACGGCTGGGCCGTGGCACCCGGAGGCTCCGGGCACAGGGATTTCCCTTTCCTGACCATAATAGGCAATGGCCCAGCACAGCCCCGGCACAGCCTGAGCACTTTATATGGTATTTATTCGGCACACAGGGCCGGAGCCTCGGGCTGCAGCAGCGGGTTGGGTGCTCCAGCTGGGCACGGGACATCTGGGGTGCTCCTGGTGCTGATGGGGACCTCCACCAACAGCTCAGGGTGTGCCTGTGTCACCACAGTACAAGAAAATCGAGCTCAAATCCTCGCCAGTTCTCAGCATCCCCAAGCTGAACCCCCTGGTGTGGAAGATAGAGAGCTGAGTTGCTGGGCTGGATTTTCATTGGCATGGGAGTTCAGAATGAAACTGTGCTGCTCATGTCAAAATGAACTTTAGTGTTGCCAGGATAACACGCTTGAAAAGTGACAGTTTTATCCTAGAATGACCACCAAGGCCCTTATGGAAAGGACAGCAAGACGTTTTTTAATAGTATAAATAGATTTACTGTACACACTCAATTAAGCATTCCCACCCAAGTAAAATAATAGGAGACGAAATCAAGGAAATTATTTAGGCCTCCCCTTCCCTGAGATTTCCAGGCATTTCCTGACTTGCCACATGCAGGGCTGTTTGCACACCCAGGCACACAGTAACATACCTTTGAAAATCTAATTTTGAGGCACAAGAAGCAGGCTATTAAGGCAGAGTAAAAGCTCGAGCTGCTGAAGTTCAGGAATCCTCATTTCTAACTGGACTGTGACTGATACAATCTGTCACCTCAGGAAATTTAAGGAAGCCCTCTTACTTTGGTTGATTGTAGCTCTAGGTATCTGCTTTTCAAGGATTTGGGGGAGCTAGATTAATAGAGAGGATGTTTTGACATGGCCAAGTGTGTGATTGAAAGTGGGGGCACTGAAGCTTCCATGTCTTAAATCCTTCTCCCTGAGGCACAGCCTGTCTAGAGAGGGGGAACCCCAGCTGAATCTCTCCCCAGAGGGTCTGGAGGAAGAACATAATTTGAAATATCTTAGGGATACTTCCATGGCAGTGCCAACCTTGTGTATCCCTCAGACAGCTACTGCTGATGGGTATTTACAGGAGACTGGCACAAATATACATCTGCATTGTAAATATCTAGGTCTGGGCAGAAGAGTCCAACGTCAGTTCCAACACGCATATATAGCTTTATCTATCAAAGACAGCCTTTTTCACTGTTGAGTGAAGACTGAACAAGTAGTGCCTATGAATACAGCCACAAGGAATTTGATTCTACTCTCAAATCCACTGAAGTTGCATTGCTGTGTTATTCATGCTTATTTAATAATTTTTGGTGTAATTTGTGTGTGGATAAAGCAGATTGTTTTTGTTCTGAGCAATGTGAAACATGAGTTAGTGGCTCATGTTTCTTCTTGCCCCTCTATCTTAATTATCTGCGATGAAGCAAAAGGCCAGGGTGTTTTTCTAGTGACAGTCACACTGTGAATTTCTGCACTGAATCTTTTTATTTAATAATATTTAATGTAAATGCAAGGGAGAGATGATTTTTTTTTTTCCCCAGCTGGATTGATTATTTTTCTTTAGCAGATTTGGGAATCCCCATCTGCGTCAGTGATGCTCTGGAGATAAAAATGTTGAGGTCATGTTTTCTTTGAATGTGTGGGACTCCAAGGGACGTGAGTTAGGCAAAGCCAGGAGATGGTTGTTCACAGTTAGTTTTGCAAGTGGATGAGAGTCAAATTCTCTTTAGAGGCCTCCTCTGTTTTTAAAAAGGTATGTCAGCATCTGGTAGGGCAACACTGTGTAAAGCTGGACAGTTTCAAGCAGGTTTTGGTTACTGAAAATACACATAACTTGTTGTACTACAAGTCAAATTAATTTCTTCAAAACTTTTACTGTCTTAAAATCTAGTCTCTTGAGAAAGAAAACCTAATTTCAGGTACACTTCCATTTTTGCCTCCATGAAAAACTCTTTGATTTCTAATTGCATTATCCACTTTTGGAAATTATTTTCCTCTTTCTGCAGAAAGTGGAAGTTCCACAAAGTAAACATAATGGAAACCCTGGAACATCTATGCATAGTGTTGCTGAGAACAACAACAAAGAAATATCCAATCCCCCATTTTATCCTACTAACCTTCTACTAATTCTTTTAATTCTTGCAACAATGCAGAACACTTTCAGAAAAAGTCTATTTTAATCATTAAGGCTGCATGTTCTGATATAATAGCACATGGGCCCACACGTTCACCTGCAAACTTAAAATCCAATAAACTCAAATAACAAAAAGATGGGAAGTCTATCTTCTTTCAGGAGCTTCTTAATGTGCACTTTAGTACATTCCTGAAGGAAAGATCTTGAGCTTAGCTCTTTGAAGTTACGCATAACAAGTAAGCAGTTCCTTTGTTGTACTCCATATAACAATCTTATTTTCTACCTCATTTCCTACTTTTCAATTTAGCATTCCTCCTATCAGTAATAAGACCTTGACTACTGTTTCTACTTAAGCTCTGTACTTTCACTCATCAGTGGTCTGTCATGCAAGTAAAATTTTCATAGATTGAAACTGTAGATAACTTTACTGCAGCACAGCATAGAGATCCTCCATGTCAAATCAAAGATAACAGCTAAATTCCTTGGAAAAGTTTTGGGCTTTCTTACTGCGCTGTTTGCTGACTGTTGATGTGGATAGATAACAGGGTTATCAATGTCAAAATATTCCTATGTTAATGTACTTGTGTGGACTGAAAGAATAATGTTGCCATAACTCACATGAATATAGAGAAATTATAATTTGTCCAGGCTCGTCTGATCTGTAACTTGACCAACATGAGGGACAAAAAGGTTTAGTGGATGCATGACTTTGCTTCAGTGACACACTGGTACATTCAAGTACTCTTGCCTGAATTCCAGTGGGTTTGTCCCTTTATCCAATCATAAGGTTTAACTCAAGCACCACCAATCCAGAACTTTTCAGCTGCCTTTCAGTGGGAGTTTTGCCTGAGAAAAACTGCATGATTCTGCTTCTCTGTATGCTCTTTTTGCAAATTACTGGAAACTTGTTCAGGTTTACATTGAATTAATTTAAAAGTCCTTATTATTGTTTTTTCCCCAAATAGCAAGACTCAGATTTTGTTCACCTCTCAGAGAGTACTTTCCAAGCCAACAATATTCTTTCGGAATCCATAAATTTTGCTGAAGAAGCCTTCATGTGTTTTAATTTAGTTAAGTAAAGAAGCCATTATTAAAGAAGCAGGAGAATCATGGGGAATAAAGTGAATTGAAAACATTTTTGGGTTAGGATGCCATTACTGGGGGTTAGTACTTGCATGGCAGTGTTACACAGGGCCTGTATCCCAGGCAGTGGGTGGGATCCACCTCGTTGTCGATGGGACATGGTTGCATGCAATAGGAAGTGCTCTGCATGTGTTTGGGTCTACTCACATAAATTAGACCTGAGAAGTATCTCTCCCTTAGATTGTGCAGCACTGAAGCTTCATTGAGGCAAGTCAGCTCTGCCATGTCCTCCACTTTGGAGAACTTCGGAGGGTTCATCTTTTGGATGTCATCTTTGCTCAGTGTCACTTTCTTTCCATTTTCTGCCAGTTCAACTGTCACCTCATCCCCTTTCTCTTCCTTGATACTTGCTGCTTCAAATCCATGTTTCTCTGATGGAATCCAAACCAGTTTCTTTGCTGACCAGTCAGCCTGGGCAAGTGGGTTGTTGATGAAGTTTTTGTCCACAAAGAGGAATTTCTCATCATCGCTGAGAGGTTTTTGAGCCATTTTGACTCAGCAGACACCTGTGGAGGAAGTAAAATATTCTGCTTTAAAGGGATAAAGGAAGGCAAGTGTGGAGACATTCCAGGCAAAACACATTTGTCAAATATGCCATGCAGTAGGTCCAAAGCACTATAGGTCCTGTGTCATATCTCACATTTCCACGTGGATACTTCTGGGTGCCAGCTTAGATACTTTAGAACGTATGTGTTCAGATTCTCATGCCTTTGTTACTGTGTCTGAGATCACCAAAATCAAAAGCTTCATGGCACTGAATTAAATGAGGACATCTGGGCTTATTAGTTTATCTTGTTTATATTGCACTGAAGAGCAGAGAGAAAAACAAGGCATAACTAATGCCTATGCAATGAGACTGTCAGAAGTGCACCAGGACCACCAGCTGCACACCTTCCTGCAGCCTCAGCTCCTGCCCATCAGAAAGGTGATTGAATTCAGACAAATACAAAATTTCCCATCACCCAAATGATGTTGGGTGCATACTGAAATATCAGTGCAATAATGAAATAAATAGTAGAAGAATGGTTCCCAGGCTGTGTTCCAGCAAGGACAGAAATGAACCTTTCTTGCAAAGGACTATTTCCAATCACTTAATACCATTTCATTTGGAGAAGACTAAGATTAAGACATGGTCAACAGAAAAAGCAGAAAAAAAATTTATCAGTACTGCTGGTGAAGGAGAAATAATTTAGAGTTAGCCCCTCCTCATGGGTCAGACAGTAGTAGTTGATCATTTATGAAGGGTAAATGTCTATCACATGAGGGAGAGAAGCAAGAAAATAAGCCTGGAAATTGCCTCAGCTAAAAGACTCTGAACCATGATGCTTAGACTGGAAGGATGATGCATCTGTGTCATGCAGCTGCACTTGGACAAAGCAGCTGGATGTATCTCTCCATAGGTGAGAGCCAGAGAAGAGTTTGCAGTGTGCTGAGACAGGAGGCAGCTGCTCTCCTGCTCTGGCAGCTGAAGTTTGGATGTAGCTGCAGGATCAGTGCTGATAATGCTGGAGCTTTCTAAGTGTTTTGCTCTGTCTCATGGGGGCACAGGTCTAAAGTGGGGAAGGAGTACACAGAGGATTTGTGGTTTGCTCTAGGGCAGAAAGAGTCGTGCTGGTTGGGAAACCTGCTGTGCAGTGGAGCAGAGAGCTGGGGAGGAGCTACAAAGAGCGTGTTGCCCAAGAAAAACATCTCTAGGAGACAGAGGCTGTTTCATTTCCTTATTGAGAATGAATTTAATATTTACAGCATTCAAACAAACATGAATCTGGAGAGAGCCTGGAGAACTGACTGCTAAAGATGTCAGCAGTCAACTGGTAAGCAGGACAATATTTGTAACGACCAAGCTCTGTGGTATGTAGCCAAATGGACACCCTGTGCTCTGGGAGTATCAGAGCTTGCTTTCCAAATATTTGTCCCTGAAGCCTTCCCACAGATTAAGGTTTTTTTGCAAGGCCACACTCTCTGAGGGGTCTGAGAAGGAAACATGGATCATGCAGAAGGTGACATAAAGCTTAAAAACGTAACTAGGTGTCGCCTAAGAAGGTTAGATGATATCCCACTGAAATGCAGTGGAAATTAGATGCCCCAGCTCTTTAAACTCCCTTGACAATTGTCTTGTCTTAAAAAAAAAAAAGAAAGCTAAATGTGCTTGTTCTAGAGCCTTGCCTGGAAATCCCAAAGAGGAGAATTCACCCAGGTAATCCATGAACGTGCAGTGTGTGAGGGAGGCCCTGGCAGGTTGGGCCTGTGCACTGCCACTGGCCCTGAGCAGCATTCCCTGCTGTCAAGGCTCTGGGAGGGAGCATCTGTAGGATGTGGCCCTCCGCTCGCTCTCAGGAGATTCTTGGAAGAGAGCAAGAGGAAACTATTTGACCTCTGTGTAGATTAAGGCAGAAAATGCTCCCTCGTTGCCAAGAGGGCTGGTGGAGCTGCACAGTTCCAATAATGGAGATGGTATTCTCTCCAGCTGAGCTCTCCAGCTGGCGGCTGCGGGGGAAGGCTGTGGGACAAGGGAGCCATGGAAGCACTGCCCCATCTCCAGAGCTGCAGCTCCTGGGGCACGGGGCTCAGGGTGCAGAAGGAGCTGCCCTGGCCTCTCCCACTGCAGTGGCAAGAGGCAAGGCACGTTCTCCACCCCACTGCCCCAGCAGCATGGGAGGAACTGCTGGCTGAGACAAGTGGAGACCCCTATCCATGTGCCAGAGGTGGTAGGAGGTTCTCATCCATTTAGCCCAAATCATGTACAAGAGTATACACTTTTATACCCAGAGGTGAGTTGTCCTGAGAATGGGAGGAGGAAAAGCAATCACAAAAATACCATTGATACGAAGTTTCTGGCCTTAGGTGCCAAATTACACCTAACCTGATCCATTTGTTGTACTTGTCTAGCCCCCAAACATGCATGGATACCTCCACAACTCACTCTATTCCTCTGTCTGCTGTCCCACTACAGAGATATCCGGCTGATCTTCACTGCCTCTTCCCTTTTCATGTTAATGACAGAAGCTGAATGCTGTGTTTATAACTAGTTTATCCTAAGTATATTATTTCAAGGAGGAAATATAAATATTCCCAGGAAGCGCACTTTAATTAAAAGGTTATTGGCGAAGCAGAATTGCCTCCTGAGTCAGAGCTTGGAGGGACTGCTTATCTCCTAAGGGAAAGATACAGGACATTTTTCCCTTCCTCTGCAGGATGTGCATGTCCACATAAAGCCTTATCACATCTGTACAGAGGATAATTATTGCAACAGAGGAACATATAACCAATTATTTTCAAAAATCAAGTCCTGCTCTCATGAGTAGTTTCTGATGAAAGAGTGTAGCAGTAACCTGCTGCTTGACTCAAACTGCATTTCTTGGGCTACAGTAATCCTTGACTACTTTCTTTCCAGGTTCCTTATCTTTTACTTTTTCAGCACTCAATTGAATCTTCCAACTGAGCACTGCTTGGAAAAAAAGATAATCAAAAGATAATCTAGGGCTGAATCCTAACCTTGTGGCCTGCATTTGGGAATGGGTCCCCCAGCATTGACAGCTTTATCATGAGCATTGCTATCAATCCCTCCCGGCCTTTCACCTTTCCCCACTGTGAACCTTTTCATCAGGAAATGGAGGTACCATCAGTTTGGGGCTTCTTTTTCGGTTGGTTGTTTTTTTGTTGTTGTTGTTGTTGTTTTTGTTGTTTTGTTTTGTTTGTTTTTTTCTTTTTTTTTTTCTGTAATGCATTCTCCATATACTTCAATCAAATTATCTGTAAGTGCCTTAGTTGCAATAAAGTCTTCTCACCTTTGTTAATGTGAGTTACTACATAACTCTGACTAAATGCTTGAATCATTTTTTAATATTCAAAAGAAATTGGCCCTAGTTATTGCCTGTTATAAACTGTAAAAATCAGAAAAGAAGGAAAAAAAGGGATAGATTCTCTTTATCTAGAAAATATCAGCTATTTCAAATTCCTGTAGATGTCACTCTATTAACTAAATGAGATTCTGTATATTGATTAGAATTCACAAATAATCCATAATTTAACTAGACTTTGCACAAGTTGGAAAGCTATCTCTAGCTCTTGGTTTCTCCTAAAATTAACATACTTAAAAGCCAACAGATTTGCAACTAATAAGTCTCTGTGATTTCCAAAGCACTGGGATCTCTGCATACATCCCCACGCTGCCTTTTATGGAGATGTTCTGCTCAATACTCGCTGTTCCGCAAAAATGTAATGATAACAAATTCAAAACAAATACCTTTTAGGGACTAGTGTGTCAATTGCAAATGAGATAATAAAATTCATTGTTTACATCCAAGCGAACACGGCCAGAGCAGAATTGGGCACTAAACTGAAGTGGCAACTTAATCAGAGCTTGCTCATGGGTTCATCAGTTCAGCCCCTGTGTGAGTGGCTTGAGGGAAGGGGGAACTTGGGGAGTTCAGCAAGTCAGACCATCCAGACAATCCTGCTGCAAGCTGCCTGTCAGGGCAAAGCTTGGAGTGAAGGACAAGGGGGCTTGTTTTTCAACAAGTGTATTTTAGAAAAGATTTTACTAAGATGTATGTATTATATAATAATAAGCCTTCTGATTTCTCTTGTATTGAAAATATCTCATGATGCTTCTTAATTATGCAAACATACATGCTTTTCACATAAATAGCAACATTTTTATAGATGTGCATGCACACAGATGCACACACACGCACACACATATGGGAAAGAAGCCCGTGAACCTCTGGGATGACACTGAAGCTGCTTTCTGCACTGCCATCTACTGTCGTCTTAATTTACTTAACGGAATTTTCTTAGAAGTTGCTTGCTGTATTTTCCCTTTAAAAAAAAGGCGTGCCACCTTTGAAATTAGTGTAGTTCAGTAAATTATCAGATTAGTTTTGCTTAAAATTTGTTCCCAGCACATTACAAACATACATATGTAATGCTGGGGCATTTATGTAAAAGTGTTTCCATTCCTTCTTCTAATTTTTAAGCATTTTTCCTGTTTACAGAACAAGTTACTGATGAACTGATTATTTTATTAGGTTGTACTTTCCTTCAGCAGTCCTTTATTAGGACTGAGAGGTTAGGAACACTTAGAGAAGATCAGCAGCTCAGGTTACCTGGCTTTTTCATTCCCAAACGCCCGTGTGCCGGTTACCTGCAGCAGGTACCTGTGACCGCCTGCGCTGCCCTGCACCTTGGGGCGGCGTTGCTGCCGGCTCAGAGCACGGCTCCTTCTCTGCAGCCGGTCTCTTTCAGGCTCGACCCAGCAATGGCAGTGTTAGCAGCGACTAGAAGCAGGCTAGCACATCTGTGCATACTTTCAGGCATGCACAATCTCTATGCATTTTAACCAGAGCCCAACCAGTAACACACAAACCAGGATAAATCCTCTGAGCGCGTCTGATAGGTCTGTTCCCATCCCCAGGTTAATTCTCTGGATGTGTTTGCAGAGCAGTGTAAGAGTTAACTTGCCAGACTGCCCATCCTGAAGTGTGCGAGCCCCCAGCCCGGTCCCCAGCAGGGACTTCACCCCCCGTGGTACTTACAGGTGTCCAGTTGGGGGAGCAGAGTGAGTTGGAGAGACAGCCACCAGCCGGGACAGCCCAAGTCCTTGCTGCCTTTGCAGCCTCCCTATATAGAGGAGGAGAATCTTGTCAGTGGGGAGGGGCCCTGGAAACCACGTCCTGCTGGAAAATCCTTTTGGTACCTGGCTTAAAAAACACAGCCTGAGCCAAGGACCTCGTTCCCAGCAAGGCCTAACCCTGGGCTGTGGCCCCTGCCCCGAGCCACTTTTTAGGGAAGCAGGCTGGTTCTGGCTTTCAAAAAGGTGTATGAAAGGGGTGTCCCTAACTCACAAGTTCAAGGTTTCACTCTTTTTCCCTGCTGTTTGACAAAGCAAATGGACCTTTAACTCCTTCCTGCCTTGGCAGTATCCCTGCCCCTCGTGGCCTGTGCCTAGAAGGGCAAAGGGCAGGTCACAGGCCGTGTGGCACAGGATGTTTCCTACCCACTCTCAGTGCATTTGGTTGGAGTCCCCGAGTTCAGAGGTTGCTTGGGCGAAGAGGGTTATTCCTAACACAGCAGGACTGTGTGGGTGGAGGTGCTTCTAGGTCTCCCTGTGTTTATGTGGCATTTGGAGCCTGGGGCTGGTTTAAGCCTCCTTTGCCCCTGGGAAACGAGAGGGTTGTCTCCCACCTTCCCAGCAGGTTTGCCAGTTTCTTTTGCAGTCCAGTGCACAGCTCAGTTCTTGAGAAAGGACTGTAAATACTTGTTCATGTATAAGAAATACCTCCCTGTGTCTGTAAATGTAGAAGAGAAGCGATGAAGAGCTGGGGGGGCACAGTCCCTGGGATGCATGGACAGAGCAGGGAGCAGGCACTGTGTGCTGGCAGGAAGAGGAGGACAGGGTGCTGGGACCCAGACCTGCAGGGGTTAGGGAGTGATCTGGTCCTCATCAAACCTTCCTCACAGCCCCCAAACCTTCAGTTCCCAGCTGCCCCCCCTCCTTCCTCCCCTAGTAGCCAACAGCCTTGTGCAGTAGGACCTGTGGATGGAGATATCCCAAAAAGGGAAAGCTAGGATCCTCTAGGAATTCCCATCAATGTGCCAAATACAAAATACCGAAACAACCCCCTCTCAGCAACAGACTAAATATGGTGTATACCCAAAGGATCAGAGCACAGGCCTGTGTGAAATTATTTCTCTTGACATCAACAGCCCTGTCTTCTCTGGAAAATAAACCCTCCTGGGGAAGATGGATGGGGCTCATATTGGTCTCATCATCCTAAAAAAATACCTATGAGGGGAGGCTGGGCTGAAAACCTCTGCTGTCACTGCATCAGGAACTCGTAGGTGTGATAGATCTTTAGCCTCTTCTAGTTCTGGCCAGTGGTGAAAAAATTTGGACAAAAGAGGAGAGAGTGAAAGAGCCCTGGGGCTTCTGCCCTGCAACATTTCAGAAACATCACATGCAGGGTCAAGTTTGGGCCTCTGCTGCAGAAGACCAGATTTTCCAGGGCAGTGACACGATCCTAGAGGTCACAGACTGTCCTGCCACAGGGAGGGTTGGTGTCCGCAGTGGTGTGGGGCTGCCATGGAGCCATGCAGAGCCTTCGAGGACCCAGCAGTGCCATATCAGAGTTGCGCATGTGTGACTTTGTTGGAGCAAAGCCAAGGGAAATGATCTCCACAACATAAATCCAAGAAACTTGTCCTTCTTAGCAGAAAGTTCCTCACAGGGCAGGGTAGTTCACCCTATTTTACTTTTTTCCCCGATTTTCTCGATTGCAAACTTAGCTTTTAATTAGAAACACAATGAAATGCAAGGGAATCCTCTGAAAAGTATGATCATTTCAACATTCATCAAAGTTATCCTAAGAAATTCCTTTTAAACACATGCAGCTGTTTCACAAAACCAGACACATTATAATAGTAGCTTAAAAAGGAGTGGAAATTATTCTGGCTGGTCTGCAAACCACTGCACACGCAGGCTTGCTGCCCAAGGAGGGTGTTTTAACAGCAGCAGTGCTGGAGGGTGATATATGATGTGACATTAAATGGAGCTGGAAAGTCTGAAAAAATATTACTGCTGGAACTGAAAGAGTTGCACTCTCAAGCCATGTGGGGTAGCAACTGGTAAGTGTAAGCACGGCTTCCAACCTTCACTTAAAGTTAATGTAAGAATATACTAATAGGATAGCCTCGTTGGGGGTTCCTGAATGTTGTGGTGTTTGTTTCAAACCAAAGTTGCCTCAAAATGAAAGCTGTGGATTCCCAGTGGATGATGAGTTTGTGACAAAAAAATAAGCTTTGTTTAAATCCCCTTGATTTGTTTATTTATTTAAGTACTCTTCTAGAAAAAAATAAAGTATTGAGCAGCCTGCCCTTAAATATCTCCTTCCTGAATTTGCACTGTAAATATTGTGCTTGGGGAAAAGAAAGAGGACCCAAGAAGGAAAGAAGTGAACTTTTAGCTGCCCTACCATGGTGTAACCTGAACACAACAGAGGGAAAAAAAGAAAAGCACAGATGGTGATGTTAGTTTGTTAAATAATGTGTCAGGTAAGCAATTTTTGATTTGTTTAAAAATGTTTTTACTTAAGTTTTACCAACCCTGTTTCTCTAAGATGACAAATGTCATTAGAACTGGTAATTATACTGGTGGATTACCACCTGTGTCAAGCTGTGCCCTTGCAACAGGAGGGACAGTCTGTGACCAAGCCAGGACAATCAGTCTTGAGAACAGTCTGATGAGGGAAAATACTCGCCAGCTGCTTGACGTTAAGGTTTATGCTTAACACTGGCTGCAGGTGGTCGGGTGAAGTCAGTGAAGTGCACAGGTCAGGTCTGAATCAGCTGCTACTGAAAGGGTGTCTTTGCAAGTGTGAACAGCCCTTTCGGGGTTTCTTTTCCTAAAAGTGATTACCCAAGGATAATCACTCCTGTGGAAAACTGATCCAGTGACCCCGAGATTGGGTGCCTGACGCGAGGGTGCTCAGGAAGGAAACAGTAACTGACTCCTCACAGTGAGCTGATAAAGCTTTAAAAATACCTCCCTGTGAAGGACAGAAACTAAAACCTCTGAAGCAGCACGGCGGCCCTGGAGCCTAGAGACACAGTTTGCTCTCATTCGAGGGGAGAGCAAAAATTTGGTATTAAAGAACTTTTTATTTTTAAAACTTGTGGGTTAAGTTCTTCCAAAGTGCTTTCCAGATCTGATATCCACACCAGACTTCACTGGCTCCTTGTCACCTTCACTTGTGATAATGTGCTTGGACAACAAACAGCCTCTTTTAATGGAATTCCCTCCATAATGCTCTTAGTTCATGTTCTGCCTCCAACAAAATTCACACATGCATTTTGCTGTTTAAAGACCATAAACTTCCATATGCTTGTACCTTTCTTTTTTTTTTTTTTTGCCATTTTCTGTTGTCAGTAGAAAGAATAAGGGCAGTTAATGCAAGACATCCCAGGCTGTAATTATTATGCAATTATGCAGCTTCTGAATTTGAGAAAATAATTTTTGTGTATGCTCACCTAGGTGGCAATTTCTTCTAAAACCTGAACCTGTGATGCTGGGACTGTGAAATATTTTGACCTAAATATTGATCTCACCTTAAAATTTTAAGGAATGCTAAGTGCATCCATATGGTAAAGATTTTGCAATTCCTCTTCACCTGGTAACAAGGCAGGCAGTCTGACATTCAGAGGACTTGCTGTACGTCATCATCGTGAAAGATACTCTCATATTTCATGTACTGTCAAGATAAATTCTAGACCAATAATAATATGATTAGACCAGTATATTTTCATAGACATATTTCAAAGCTTTGTTGTAAATAAATATCACTGGAAAAACACTTTTCGTTTGCTTGTACTATGACTATACTTTGAAACAAGAGATTGTTTCAAAACCCCAGATGTGGGCTGTGAAGGTATTGGAGAGTTAGAAGAAATGCAAATTGCACCTAAAGCAAACAAGCCAAATTCTATCCACTGTCCCAGTGCAGTGTCTGTACAATGGGTGAATCCCCAGAGAAAACAGCCCAAAGATTCTCTTTGTTTTAAATGTATTTTGTCTCTGATTTCAGACGTACACCTTTACGTCAGAGCTCAGTGAAGGATGCCTGTGTAGCAGCCTCTGCTTTCCTGACTGTGGACACAGGAGCCTGCTGAGCTGTGGGCCTGGCAAAGGGCAGGTACCAAACATCCCTCTGCCTTCTTCAGCCTGGGCAAAAATTGTGTTTAATTTCTACCACTAAAAATTAATTTCCCAGGGAGCTCCATGGCACCTGGGCAGCATCTGAATGATCTATGGTGGGAAGACAGAAAGCAGAAGCAGTGGCTTTGGTTACACTGAAACACTTGCGTAGCAGAGGAGGTTTGAGCTTTTGTGTTTGCAGAGCCTTTTTCTTTGCCCTTGGAAAGACAATTCAGCATCCAAATATACATAACAATTTGATCCACTGGTTCATGGAAGAACAGGTGTGTAGCACTGAACTTCTGGAAAACCAAATTTAAAATTCAGGGATGGCTCTTCAGCCCAGTAGCTGAAGGTGACAGAGACGTGAGCACAGAGCAAACACTGAGGGCACACAGATTCCCTCGCCTGACCCAGTGGTCAGCTGCCACTGATGCAGAGCTGCAGAAGACTTACAGATGGGTTTGACTGGGGTTTATTTGCAAACACACGTCCTCCCCTCCTGGCAGCAGTCCTGAGACATGAACAGCCAACAGGGAGCTGCCAGCACTGCCAGTCACACGAAGGAGATGAGCTCACTGCTGAGGCTTCAAATGGATAAATGCAGCCTCTCTGCAATTCCACATTAGAGCACAGGTTACTTGTAGAAGTAAAAGGATCCCTGCAATGCTAACTGGGTCAAATCAAGATTAGGGCAAAAACTTCACAGCGTGCACAACTTGGGGCTCTTTCAAATCCACAAACTGCAGGTTCTCTTCCTCTCTTCCTCCCTCCTCTGTACCATTTACCTAACAATAAAGATTTTTAAGGACCTGACTCTAGAGATTTATTTATACAAAACTCCTCTCAGTACCACTGGAAATATTTAACATTTATGCATTTTGTTAAAATGAGAAGAGAAAAATAGATGTTATTTTTTATGTACCCCTGCAAGTTTGGCTTTTAAAATAAATTACCATTTCAAAACATGTAAATACCTCAGCTAAAAAAGAGTTCTGGGAATCTGTAATCTACTATCAACTTTATTTTTAGCTTTGCCTGACTTTGAGTTACATGTTGTTTGGGAAAAAGCCCCAGAAGTTCCTTCCCCTCCCATATACCCAGTGTTACACTGTACAATTTATAGCAACTCCAGATGGAAAAAACTTACTCTCGTTTGTTTGCTGGCATGAAGATAAATATAGTCCCCATTTCCGGAGAATTAAAAACAACTATTCCTCTAAATCACTTCAATTTTCTATTAAAATTTCTTTTCCCTTACTTATCTGAAAGTTGCAGCTTCTTTTTAAAATGAATTAAAATGTTTCGTTTGAATGCTCTCAAAATACCACACAGAATAAAATTGAAAAATTTTATTCAGAAACACAGGAAAAACACACAAAGATATAAGTGCAGAAATGGTAAGTTATTATACAAAAATTTATTGGATAAACCCAGTATATTCAGATGCAATTCTAGACACAGGATTCACTAATGTGACTCCCTATTCACTTTTCCTTCTGTCGGCACTGGGGAAAGAGCCTTGCTAACATTTTTTAAATTGACAATAAGTATGATCTTGTGATCCTGTCTCATGAGTAGATGTTACAAGCTAAAATGGTCCCACTGGATTTACTGGAGAAATTTATGCAATGAAGAATGTCCTAAATTAAATCTGACAGACCCTGATATGAGAAATTAGCAAATGAAGGATATCATCTCTTTATACTTTGTAAAATAAGAGGCTCTTCGATGCTCGTGCCAGCCATCCTTCCTGGTTCTGGGATTCTGTCTGAAAACAAAACACAGACAAAAATATTCTCATCCATCTGGAGGTCCAAGGTGTGAGTGTTATCTTCTACTATTATAAATTTTGATACACCATATCATCATAGAGAACTCAGACAATTTTACAAATTAATGTCTCCATGCAGCTGTAGGAGATAAAAGCTTTGCATCACTAAGATTAGATTTCAGGCAACTTCCAACTCAGCTGTTGTGAATGAGCTAAAGAAACACCATATTCCACACCTTTTACCAGGATCCCCAGTCTGCTGGAATACTCATACATCTAAATAAGCAAGATAATTTCTAAAGTGAAAAGCAAGTTAGATGTTAAATAGGAGACTTGGCAGGCTGAGTTCATGAATGGACTTGATTACCTGAATATGCAGTCTAATTAAAAGAGCTGGACAATTAGTATTTTAAACCCACTGCCTTTAGGTCTCCACTACCATACTCCACAAACACATGCAGAAAGTAATTTCAGAATATATTTACTTAAAGGTTCAAAACCTTAAAACTTACATGGTTTTTTGTGTTTTAAAAGCAATATTTAAAAGCTGTTGTGTCTTATGATTAATCCTGACTTCTGTAACTAACCGTAACCAATTAAATCTCCATGTGAAGTTAAATTTGAGTCAACAGGGCAGGGTGACCCTGCAGAGTCAGTAGAAACAAAAGTATACTTTAAAAACAATTCTCCTATACACTCAGTTTGTTTTTAAAAATGGAGAAGTTTCTGATAGGAATAATTGCTTTCTAACAGAGGTAATTTATAGCAGTTTTGGTATGGAAATTTTGTTTCTTCAGCCCCCTCTTCTGGCAGAAGAAAACCAGCATTGTCTCAATGAATTAACTGTTAAAAAACTGTTAGTACTTCTCACACTTTTAGATGTCAATAACATCTCAGGCCTCATACTTTGGAAATTTTTGGATACAAACCACATAGTTCATAGTATTAACAGGAGAGTAATAAATTTTCACAGTAAAAAATGAAGCAATATGCCAAGCAGACTCTTTGAAGGAAAAAACTGGACCAATCAACCTTTTCATTCGCTAGCTTAGGTGGTATTAATTGTAACCAGTCCAAAAGCAGACCAGAAAGGGCAAATAAGATTTAGCAGTGTTTACTACAGAGCAATGAATTTTGGGCTTAAGCTTTTGTGGCAAACGGGATATGAATTACATTCTCAGAAAAGGTTTATGCCCATATAAAGAACTGACAGCTAAAGAGTTAAGAACTTTCTATAGAATTTAGGTTAGACCAGGTAAGAAACAGAGATATGCCCAGTATTTAATATATTTTATTGAGACTTTAGGTTAAAATCTTGTATCAAATTGCCAATGTAGTGAGACTGTCTCTAGCTGACCCTTTTCAGATTTGCAGTAGTGTAAGGGAGTACAATTTGGCCAGCTGAGCCTTTAGGGAAATGGTGTTGGTGAAAGCATTCCTTGCACAGAGGAGGTGGTACACCGTGTCCAGCTGCATGTTTATGCTGTTACAAGCATATGCATGGTATAGGAAATCTAGTCAAAGATAAAAGTTCTGCAAAAATGACATTGCACCTACCTTTTTGATTTCTCTCAGTAGGTGGTTTGCCAAGGTTCTGCTTTGGATAATTCAGCAAAGACACTTTTGGAAGGATATTCTGGGTACTTTCTTCTTTACCACCATGTAAGAAATGAGAGAGAATTCCATACAGGAGAGGTCTGCTTAAGGGAGAAATTAAAAAAGTAGTCTATAAAGTCTATGAAATACTGAGCATTGAAAATACACCCTTTCCCCAGGACTTCTTAGATCTTACTATTTACTTCTACAATATGTACAGATGTCTTTAATGATTTAAAACACATTATGCTGATTATCATTACATAAATAAGCACAGACCTAAGCTCCCCCTGAACACCAACAGTCCCCTAAAAAGCTCAAAGAGACACTCTCCACTGCACTCCAGCTCCCCTGGCAGGTGAAGAACTGGAGCGTGTTTAGCACAAGAGCAGAGATCCACATTCTCACCCATGGATCAGAAGGATCCACACACTCACAAAAGATCAGATTTTGGTGGGCTATAGGCCAGTCCACCACAGCACATCTCAAACTTGGCTCTTTCTAAGCACCCGACAGATTCATACAGCATAAGCTACAGAGAGTGCTGAACATGCCTGAACCTGCTTCAGCCCTCAGTTCATTAATGCACTTGTACTGGAGCACTGTGACTTTATATCTAATTTCACAGTAATCTTTCTATTGCTCCACAGAGCAACTCACAAATCTGCAAAGAGCAGATCTACTTTCTGTAGGAAGCAGAATGTACTGGTAATAGAGTTGTGTTTTGGTGTGCAAGGACACTATCTGGAGAATGCCATCGTGTTGGCAGATTTCAGTGTTAGTTTGGAGTATGTCTGAAAATGGCCCCATGTTTGGCATCGTGAAGCTGAATCCAGCACATCAGAGCAGGAGTGGGATCAGCCACATTTCAATTGGTGAGAACATTTATATGTGATTTATAGTAACACTAAAGAGAAAAATATACTGGTATACAGAATGCAGAATATACAGTGCATTCTAAAATTCCTCCTTACACTGATTTTCCACTTGCATCTTCAACTATATTCAGCTCTTTGGCAAGAAATTGTCTATCCAAGGGCACTTCAGGCTGGCCGGATTCTGGAAAAAGAACCAAAAATCCCTGAAATTCTTACAACTGGTAAGAAAAATGTCACCAATTAACAGAAGACTTCAAAGGAGCACGAGAGCACACACCTCCTTTTGAGACTATTAATAACTAACAGTGTATTGTAATTCCAGGGAACTCACTTAAGCATTAGTGATTCATACTCGTATAATTTACAATAGCACATTACAATTTTTATCTTCACCCTAAAAGAATCTAAGAAAAATATTGAACAAGTCTTACTGCATAAAGATAAATTCATTGGGCAAACAACTCTTTCTTTAAACTACTGCTCTCAGACATTTCAAGAAATTTGAATTTGCAGGCTGTTATCAAGTTTTCTTGCTCTTGCATCAACTACTCAGTCCAACAATTTACCTCAAGGGTAAAGTAGCAAAGAGTAAGTTTTCTTGAAAACTAATGGAATGATTTGGCTTAATGCTGCAAGGAGAACTGTGGAGAGGTTGTTTGCACCCTATTAATTCCCAAGGGAAGACAAGATTATGCAGCTTGTCACACCTACTAATTCCAGAACCTCACTGGAATTATTCAACCAAGCACTGATTACTATTACAGTGATGACACAAATTCATCGCCAATACCTGCCGTCAAAACAGATGCTGTGTATTTATACTTGTTGAACTCCAGGTATTCCCGAATGAGTTCATTGATCAGGAGGTTCTCCCGGGACAGCGCCGGCCGCGGCTCGCTCTGGTCGTCCAGGGCATTAAACACCTCAGCTCTGATCCTCGCTTTGATCTGGGCAAGAGCTCCTCTTTTTTCCAGTGTGTCCTTTAAAACTATCCCCATAAAAGACGCGTTAATTTAAAGCCAATCGCATTCAAGGAGCAGCATTAATTCGCCCCGATACAAACAGGGTATCGGCGTATCCCCGGTGCGACAGCGATAAGGTATCTGCACCTGTGCACGTGCCAGTATCCACCGGCTAGGCACGTCACAGATAAAAGTCAAGCTTTCAGAGAAGTCACTTTTTTTTTTTTTTTTTTTTTTTGTTGTGGCAAACAACCGT
>VZTE01002833.1:187366-260285 GCA_013397775.1 Eulacestoma nigropectus | reverse complement strand
GGAGGGGCCGGCGGAGGGGCCGGGCCGGGCCGTGCCGGCGGCTTGCGGTCTCCGCCTGGCCGCGATGTCCCCACGGCCGGGTCGCAGCGGGCGCCGGCGCGCCTCGGGCGCGGGGTTTCTGGCGGGGAGATGCTTGGAGGGGGAAACTGGAGGGGGGGTGCCGGCCCGGGAGACTGGGAACGAGGTCCCGAGTGGCCCGAGCAGGTCTCTGCCCGCGCGTTTGGCCGCTCGGCTGCGTTACTCGGGGCCGTGCGGGTAACAACAATAACGGTGTCTGACAGCTGCCGTCACACGAGAGCGGTGCCCGCTCTGAAGGAGGCCACAGACGCGCTTTCCGCGGCTTTATCGCAGGTTTGTACAGCAGTATTTTCTCTCTTCCTTGCCGAAGAGTGGTGAGCGCAGGTGCTGTGTGTGAACTGAAAGCCGGCTGGGCACAGGTGAGCGATGTGGGGGCGTTGCGGCGGGGTCTCGCTCAGCCGAGACACTGGTTCCTGTGCGGGGCACGCGGGTCCTGGCAGCAGCGAGGCACCTGGGAGAGCAGGACCGGAGTGAAAATTCATCTCAGGAGCAAACTGGTTGTATGTGGAAGGAGGTTGTGTGGAGGAAGGGAAGAGCTGGAAGTTGGGGGAAAAAAAAAGTGAAGTGAGAGCTATTGAAGACAACATAGGGGAAGGAGCTACTTGTGTATTCATCAGATATTTGCGAAGTAGTTTTGAGCTAATGAGCTGCCTTACTAGTTAAAAAATAAAATAGAATCAGATGTCTCAACAAATACCGTTGTACTATTTGTCTCAAGAACCATTAGGATATTATTGAGGAGATATTTTTAAAATCATCAAGACTAAGACAATTAGTTTTTTCCAACTGATCAAAAGTGACTTGGCTAAATTACTTTTACATTGCTTATACTAATGTCTCTTTTCTCCTATTTCTCAGGTTTTTCAGAACCGGCTAAATTATGAGTTGTCAATATGCATATTTTTTTCTCTCCCCTAGAATGAGACTTTTTGTTTGAAGGTCTTAAGAGAATACATGTTTCAGAATTAGTTTATGGAAAAACTGACTTGAGAGAGTAGTAGGATTGTGAAAAAGAGCTGCCAGCTCATTCTTTGAGCTGTGGAATTGTGGCATCAGGTAGACACAAGAACTACACTTAGGATGTTGGAAGCAACTAGTTTATATAGATTCTTTTATTAGGAAAACTGTTCTCATGTGTATTACAGCCGTTTCTGGTATTTTTGGCAAAACTACTCCATACATTTTTTCCACTGGTTGCATTGATTCCCAGTGTTTTGCGATTTGTCATCCTTCTCCAAATCACATGGACTCTGCTTTTAATTCCTTCCAGCTAAAGATCCTATGGGTGTGGTTTGATTTCACGGTTCTTCTAATCCTGCAGAAGAACAGTTGTGCATTTGAGTTGGAGTTAGATGTGCCTGGAAAAATCTTCCTTCATGCTGAACTTGTCTTCATAAGTAACACTTGTTTCCTCTTTGTTGTTGCAGCATTCCCAGTGCAGTAATGCCAGTTCGGGTGCTTATGGGTACTCTGGCTGCTGCTTTTTCTGGCATTTCCATTATTGCTGCTATTTAAAGCTGAAGTTGTAGTGGATTTTCAGGAATTGTCTATGTATATGCAGTGTTTACTGCGCCTTTAGATATGTCCTGTGGTTGTGCTGCTGTTCTTCCTGGCTTCTGGACTGCACTCTTGTGCTTCTCAGAGCTGGGGGATAGCTGGATACACAGTGGCACGTGTTATTGCATTCTTGTGGTGGCTGCATTGGCTATTTTGGTTGGTCCTGAAGCTTTGCTAGGGGAGCAGAGGGATTTCTGGCAAACTCAGTGCCAAGGAGAAGATGTCTTTTCTGTCAAAGGTGATCCTGAGTTGTGGACAACTCAGTTTTAAATTGTGGGGGAGACTGTGGCTGAAAGGACCGAATGGACCCTTAAAACTGTATGCTAATCTTCTTAGGCTTTGCTGGCCAGGATTTTTCTTGTTTGCACACTCAAGGAATGTTGTTGTTGAAAGTTTTTGTCTGAGAATTAAACAGATTGGTTTTATTTAATACTTACTCTGAAAGGTCAGGAACCCAAGGAAGATTGCTGGCTTCTTCAGTCCATTTTTTTTTTCTTTCTCACTGTCTAACCTATCTCTGTGGCCCTACTCAGTGTGTTAACTTCACTGCAGTCAGATTTTACTGCATGTAGTTATTTTATAGAACTTTACTGCATCTTGCTTCCTTTGAACCAGACTTCTTTCTTAAACAAGTACTGTTAACCCTTGCTTGCTGTAGCATCGCTGAGTGTCTTGGAATGAATATTCCATCCATAATATAAAGAAAGGTACAGCCGTGCAACATAAAGTTACTGTTTACTGATAGCTGTTGATGACAATAAAAGCTTCAAAAACTGTAGTGGACTTGGGGTAACATTTTGTACCACCTGCATTCCAGTTCAGTGAATTTAAGGGCCTGTTCAAACTGTAAAACTTTGTTGTGACCCGGCACACTGAGATAGCTTTGGCTAGAGTATCACTGCAGTCTGAGTGCAGTCTATCTCGTTTCAATACCAGCACACAAAACCCCAGAGGTGAAGCGGGGTGAGGAACACTGACTCCAGGTAAGCAGGATAAGTGTCACAGCAGGTGTAGAGCTCACTGTACTCTTTGGTCTCCTGACCTGGCTGTCTGGAGATATCGCCGCATGCACAGTTGGTGGTCTCAGGGCACACACATTTTGAAATAATATTCTGGTTTTTCTTTGAATAAAATATTGGTTTCAGTTTTTTTCAGAGCTTGTAAAGTCTGCAGTATCATGTTTAGAGAAGTCTTCATGTTTGAAGTTGCTAAAGGAAGAGGTTAACAGTTTTTGTGACACTTTGAGATTTCAAAGCTCTCAATAGGGCTTTTATGAAAAAGAAGTGGGAAATATGTATCTGAAACTTTTGAGGTTCTTGCTTCTACTTAAGGGAGTGTGAGATAAGTGGTTTATATTTATATAAGTTCCTATCATGTTCACAGGCAGACACTGTGTTTTTTAAAGTTAATTTAGATAGAAGTTAACGTCTGTATTTCAGTGGGAATTTAGCAGAATTTTTTTACCACAGTTTTCTAGTTGGGCTTTTTGTTGTTGAGAAATGATTGAAAGCAAGCACTTCTAGGAGAAAAGCAAGTTTTCAGCTTCTCTGTTTTGTTTTGGAAGCTAGAGTCCTGTAATGATTCGAGCTGTATCTCTGGCTGTGTAAACCCGTTTCTTCCCTGGTGGTTCAGAAAGCTTTTGTGAAGCCTCTTCACTGTTAGTAAAGAAGTGTTATCCACATACTGTTCTAGGTTTAGCACTTCTTTGTGTGGAAACAAACTACAGAAGAAAAACAGACTGTGTAAGTGAAGATGAGGCAGAGCCTTGCACACAAAATCTAGGGACCAACTTGGAGCGATTGGGCTTTGCTTCCTTTGCTATTATGTAGAGTTCTGTCTGAGGCTTTCAGGCATGTTTGTCTATCTAAATAAATGTATTTTCTTAGTGTGTGTCCAAAGACGTTATATTCTGTATTTGGTTGACATTGCTGTAGCAGGAGAGATCTGTAATGTAGCTTCATAGAATTTTATTAAGAAAAATGTATTAATATTCTTTAATGCATTACAGTTATTAACTGACATTTGTGAAGTGATGCTGTGTGACATAAACAGCTGCTGTGCTTATATTGTTTATGAGGACATGGGTGGTTTTACTGAAATAGACTTCTGAAGAAAAACCAGTCTTCTTATGTGAGGAGCAATTTCATGTTCTGAAGATCTGTGGCTTATGCTGTCACACATCAGATAGGCAGTAAATTGGCACGTCTCTTGGAACCCTGCAGCTTTTTGCACT
Source organism: Eulacestoma nigropectus (assembly GCA_013397775.1). Classification (NCBI taxonomy): domain Eukaryota; kingdom Metazoa; phylum Chordata; class Aves; order Passeriformes; genus Eulacestoma; species Eulacestoma nigropectus. The sequence goes on along the minus strand of VZTE01002833.1, from coordinate 256,417 downwards.
GTAAGATATGTCTTTAGTGCTTTTTCAGTGTGTTTGTGGCAAAGCTGCAGGAGGGAGGGACTTGGAGGTGCTGTGGGAGGGTACTGGGTGAGCTTGATAACAGCTGAGTTTAGTCTCTGCTGAAGAGTATGCAGATCAGGAAACTGCTTCTATTTGCTGACACAGGAAGGTCATATGTGCACAGCATTTGGAACAGAGGAGTAGCAGAGTGTTAAACACAGAAACCTTTGCACAAAATGGTGCTTTATTGTAATTAACAGCAGATTGCATGATTCTCCTGCCTTGGCTGTTGTGTTTTTTAGTGATGGAAGCCAGAGGCTTATTTGTCAGCTTTCTTCCCTTTATGAACAAGGGTCTAAATGTGCATAAAAAAATTAAACTTAGATTAGAAATGAAACTGATAACCCTTGATCCAGAATAGATAAAATTAAGGGAAATACAGGGAAATTAAGCCTGATAATCTGTTGTTGATGAGGATTTTCTGAACAGATGATCTCTTGTTCTATAGCTGGCAATTCAAAGTTGCTCAGAAAAGTTAAATGAGGGAAAAAACGCGGCAATGCCTGAATAACTCGTGCTGTTTCATGCAATTACAATGCAGTTTACATTGAGACACTGTGCTATACTGGGACCAAGTGAAGGTCAGCCCAGGTTGTGCTGAAGTCACTCCGGGTCACGTCTCTAAAAAGCCTACTGCCGGGTACTGACCTTTTGCTTACTTTTAATAGAGTCAGAATTCCTTGCATTACTGTTTCTCACTCTTTGCATCTGTGGTAGCTTCAGATATAGTTTATCCCAATTTATGTTGTTATCTTAGTCCCTTGGTAAGATTATGACCCAGGTGTGTTCAAACTTCTCAGTGGTTTGAACTCAAGGTACAGGCTGTTTCATTATTAAGCAAAAGCCCTGTTTTTGGTGCAAGAAGGAGATGAGAGCAGGAATCTTTTTCTTGTGTGCTTTTAGGTAACAGTGATTTCAGTGAAAAACTTTGCAGAAGGATAAACACCATCCTTTGATTCTGAAACTTGTAGTGGTAAACATCTTGTTGTCAAGTGGCCAAATGTTTTGTCATGGTACTTGCAGATACAGCAGGGTATGGAAACGCAACGTCTGTAGAGAGAGGCTAAAGTTTAATTTTGCAAGAGCTAATATAATTTGTTATATGTTTCTCTGACACAAAAAAATTAGCCATAGTTTGGTGGCTTTTAGCTTCTTAGATTACAAAGCTCAGCTCTTGTAAATGCCACAGCTGCAGGTGTTCCTTTCTCTGGCAATTTGTTAGCTCCCACTCCTTATTTTGGGCTAAAGGGAAAAAAAAGGGAAACATACTTTTTTCTTGGAATTTTACACACAGCTCCAGCTGATGTGGTGCATTCTATAATAAAGGATCTCAACTCTTAGTAAACATTAGGAAATACGGATGCTTGGGTGGGACAAGGAGGTACAGACACCTGATTTAAGTTCAGGACCAATTATTGGAAGGTAGAGGTTTTTCCTTGGCTATGTTAACAAGTCAAATCTGCATTATGTAAGTCATTACTGTTGAGAACTTAAACCATTAAAACCATTTATAACTTGCTAAAACCATTTCTAATAGAAAACATTATGAGAGATTAAGGGCATTTTATCATCACTGGAAACACTGCTGTTTTCCCCCCTAAATCTTCTTAATATAAATGATTTAAAAATTTAGGACCCTTGTTTATTATGTGATTATTATTTTTTGTCACTTTTCCACCTCTTGCTCTAACAATCTTGTCTTTGACAGCATTAAGAGACTTTAAGAATAAAGCTTAGATTTCAGAATTTGAAATGAAGGAGGGGCATGCTGTCTTCCCTTTTCTGAGGTCTCAATCTGCACGTGTTATTTTGGGAAGCTGGGCTAGAAGACGTGCTTATGAATGATTTAAGGCTCTTCATTCAGACCCATGACTTGCATGTCAAAACCTTAATTGGAGACCTGTATTTTTTGAACTTTTGCTAAATAGTTATTTGTTCTTTCCTTCCCTGACTTCTACTAGCATTTTAACCAACGAGCTTCATATTTAGTAGCAGGAGTTTTGTTTCATTCATGGTTTTGTGAGAAATCCAAAATTGCTTGGTAAGTTTAGTTCTCCTGTAGTAATAAAGAAAACTCCAAACTATGCTTTTTTTTGTGGGTGAATGTGATCTCCATGAGAGTTGGAGATCTGAATCTAATTCTTACAACTCAATGTGGTAATTACCATTAACATTTCTTATTTCACCTTTGTGGCAGTAGAGTAACAAAAAGGCAGAAACTTAGTGATCTAATTGGGGTGTTATTGGCCCGAAGAAAGGTCTGAGGACTTTGTGGGGGTATGAGCACCTATCCTCACATGAGCCCATGCAGGGAAGTGCTGAAGTCTTTTCCCAAACTGGCAGTCAGGCTCACACTGTTCATTTGTTCCATTGCCTGTAGTAACTGGTATAGTTCTATGCAGGAGCGTAATTCCGTAATTTCTCCTGGCAGAAGTGGTTTCTAGAGTCTGTGGAGATCTGGGAATGAGATCAAGTATTTGATTGTGTGGCTTTTACTTTTTAGTAGAATCCTGGGTTTGTGTGTTCCAAAAATAAAAAAAAAAAATCACTGCTGCCTTTCTTTCATCAAGCGTGTAAAAAGCTGTTAGAAAAGTATTATTGTAAAATCTGTACAAGTGTTTTAAATTTTTCTTTCGCCTCTTGTTTTGCAGAGTACACCATCAGATGCTACAGTAAACCATTAATTTTATGTAGTTAGTACAGACTTCAAAGGAATTGGCAGTGTATTGAAAGTTTTGTGTAAATACAGCATGAGGTCAGTGTGTGCACCACCACAAAGGTACCATTTTACTTTCTGCACTAACCTCAGTTGCAGGAAAAACAACTACATTGTGTCACAGGAGAGGTCTCTGCATTTTGAGTGACTTCCTGTTTATTAAGGAAAAAAGCTAGAGGAAATAAATGTCAGCTAAGGTGGGAAGTTACATTTGTCCATGTATATTGTGCTACTTCATCTGGACTTGATTCTAGAGCCAGTGGATCCTTTAATGGAAGTAGTACATTTTTTTCAAAATAATTTCAATATAATAGGTATAATATTTTCAAAGGACTTAACATGTAAGTAGGAAGTTTGTGATGGTTATTTGAATGTCATATGCCTCATTTTGTGCCTTGTTTACCACTTTTAGTGATTTTGTTACTGTCTACTGCTTGTGTCTGTGAATATTGCTAAGGAGACAGGAGAGATGCAGGTGTGGTGTTTCCGCTGCTTTTTTGGGGCTTCTGGAGTACTTTTCTTGTACAAGTGTCTGTTGCTTGTCTAATCAACTTGTCACTCCCTGTGATGTAGCCTGAACAGTCAGCACAGCAGAACAAATGTGATGCTGGTGAAGATCGTGCCATGATTGTGCTTGTTTGGCTCCATTCTAAATATGCTCTTAGACAAATGGTGAGCCTCAGTACAGGTTTCATGATCTGACTCCAAAATGTGAATGGCAGAACAAAGATGCCATATCAGGTATGAGGGACTTTTAAAGCAGCATCAGAGTTCCTTTAAAGCAGCCTTAGAAAAGAGGTCCTTTTCTGCACTCCCCTTACCCCGCTCCCTGTTGTGCACTGATGCAGCTCTTCTGAAGATGCAGGCTCAGCCAGATCTGCCAAATCTCCTATCTGGGGAGAGGCAGGAAATTTGCTGTCCTAGATAGATGCGATGAGGCCATTAGCTTTTAGCCTACACTGAGAGAGAGTGGTTCAGTCAGCTCGTGGGTTTACAGGTGCTACACTGGGGAATTTTTCAATCCTGTATCTAGAGCTGGCAGATTGTAAGACTTCCTATTTCAGTGGGAAAGTGATGATACTATTATAATGAAAGTTGTCAGCTGCAATTACAGTGTTAGTGCCTGAGAGAGCTAATTACTTTCACTCAACTAAATGTAAACATTGCATTAAACAAAAAGTCTTTTTTACTGTTGGGGAGATAAGATTGAGAAACTTTATCTTGGTATTACAAGGGAGGTGGTTCTTCTATGGGTGATATTGAAGTAGTGGGTATACAATGTCAGTGTCAAACTCCATTTGGAGGAGTAAGTGTTGACCATGATGTTAAGATTCTAGTGTGGTTTTGTAATTTCATTTTTTACACAGATGTGTGGTAATGTTTTAAGTCACTTTTCAGTCACAATTTGGTTCATGCAGGTGGATTTAACAGTGTGGCTGGCAGCCTGCATCTCTAATACACTCGCACACAGCAGGCATGAAACTGAGCAATTTGGGTCTCTCCATTTCTGCCAGTGAGAATTTTGAAATGTGCTGTGGGTCAAGTGGGATTATTGCTGTGAGAACAAGCAACCCCTGGCTGTTCACTTGACAGCCTTTCCTGGCTGCCAGGAGAGAGGCAGCCAGCATCAAATACTGTTATTCCTCAGACTAGCCATACCGGAGGCATGCAACTGCCCTTGGTCTGTCTTCCCTCAGCAAAGGCAGAATAACTGATCTTTTGTGTTGCAGCTTTGTCTTACAGTTCTTCTGCCAATGTTTTTATCTTGCCTGTTCCTGAAATTTTAGGCAGGAATTAGTATAGTTCTTAATTTTCCTAGGGTTTATGCACTGTTAAATAAGTGGTTTACCTGTAAATAGGTCCACTTGATTCTGGGGAAAGCCAAGCATTTTTTGTGCCCTTCTTGTAGACAGAGGGTTTCATTTCAGATGTGGTAGGAAGCTTTTTTGTGCCATGAGAGAAAACATGCTACAGGGCACTAAAACTGTGGACTGGTATTTTTGAACCATAGTACTGATGATAGAAATGAAAACTGAGAAATAGGTCAGGTAAATTTAAAAATACCCATCTGCTCTTCTGGGAAACACTAAAATTGTTAAGTCTGAAAGTATTTAACATCTGAGATACGATTCTTCTGGATTACACTAAAACTAAGCCAACAGTGTATCTCTTCTCTCCCAACATCTACCAAGAAAGGAACAAGGATCAGACTGATTCTTCTCCAGTGGGTTCCTGCAGCCACAGCTTAAAATAAAGGCTGCTTCCAAATTATACAGTCTAATAGCTATAGACCTTACCCCCTTTTTTCCTCCTTTTCCTTTATGGCAGGAGGCTGCTAGTGTGTGTAGGCTTTCAGTAGTTGTATCTCTGTCATTTGATGTGACTTTGCAAAGCAGAAGAGTTAACTGATCAGTCAGAGTGAAAATTGGTAATCTTTGAACTGAGAAAAATGGAGTAACTTCATGTTTTAATAGAACGTGCTAAAACAGTGTTTCTAAAACTTGAGTCAGAAAAAATGTCATTAATTTGCTAATTAATGTCTGTTAATTACAAGAGTCTGCTCCAGTGAATGTTCCTGCATTTTTCTATGAAGAATTTTTGTTTGTGATGGAAAAAAACAAAACTGAAACTGGATTTATATAAAGCAAAGGAGAAGCATGTACTTTCCACTGGCAGAACTAGTCTAGATTTGTGTAACTGAACCTGTAGTTTAAATGTGAATGCATGCTGGTTTCATGATGAGAGTGACACGTTTTCTAGCTGAAGTGGAATGTCCTAAAGCTGTGGTGTCCTCCATGCAGAACTTAGGGTATGCCTGTCTCTTGTAATGGATCAAGTTCCCCTTGACTTTGTCCATTGAGGGCAATTGCAGCTCGGTTCAGGCTGAGAGCCTGCTGCTGGTGTGTCTTACAGACAGTCCCTGGCCTGCTTGGTGTGTCACTCCAGTGGCCCCAGTACCGCTGGGCTGGTGTTAACTGGGAAACTCCAGCAGCTGCTGGTCAGTCTGCAGGGGAGCCGTGACCCAGCACGTGTGCACCTGAGTGCAAGGGTCCTGTGAGGAGATCGGGTGCTCGGCAGCAACTACTGGGTCTGCAGCTCTGTTCTGTCTGTGCTACTGCCTTGTGTAGATGCAGCCTGAGGGAACAGCACCTGGGGAAGCAGCAGGAAGAACACTGCTGTGTTTCTCTCTTCATGCGTTCCTTGCCTTTTGCCACCTGAAATGAATGTAAAATGGAAGGGGCTTCTGCATCTCACCTCTGTGTTGCCGTTTCTTTTGTACAGAGAAGTGTTTTTAAAGCTAAGCATGCTCCTACTTGATAGCAACAGCCTCTGGATGAAATCCTGGAAACATGAAAGAACTGATATTGCTGTTAAATTCTAGCAGTAGTCTTGCCCAAAATTGCCGATTTGTCCTATCTTTCTGTTCTGAACCCTGAAGTATCATTGCATTGTACACTCCTGCCTTTTATGCAGAAACAAACACCTCCAGATAACTTGTAAATATGAAAGTCAAATGAAAGGTTGCACATGTTTTTAGAATATCCTCCAGCCAATATGCATAGCAGTCATGCATACAGCACTTCTTGCTTTTATTTTGCCACATGGCAGTGACGTGCATTACCTGCTCTGACCTTGCTGGTATTTGCCAGATTTGTTTTATAACAAGCGTTTACAAACACTGAAGAAGGAGTTAACAACTTTCTAAACAGTGTGTAGATCTCCAAAAGTTTACTCAATAAAAAGATGTCAATGCTTTTATTTTTTTCTTGTAAAACTGATTACATCCTGTTGATTTACTTGTATAATCTTATAACTATCTTAATTTGTGAATTGTAAACTGTTCTGCAGAGTCATGAGACTTCTTCTTGGCTGTTGTGCTGGAGTAGAGCAGCTGGGACTTAGAAAGCCAAAAACATTTGTGTGGTGGCTAAATGTAAGGATGACTCAGCTGAAATTTCTGATGAGTTATGCAGTCAGGAAACTTAATAAGCGTGTGGCTTGCCCACAGCATCTCACAGCCGCTGCCTTGTCACGAACAACTTGTGTGACCCCTGCACAGATACGTGCAAACATAACTGGGCATTCTTATGTTCTACCGGTGTTAATTCCCTTGAATTGGCTCTAGTAAACTCAGAGATTTTCTAAAAATGAAAGATTAAAAATGATATGAAGTGAGAAGAATTTTTAGAATGCTGTGGAGTTAGAAGAGAAAAATAACAGCTGAGTGTCCTGTATATACTGTCTGTTGTATCTAACTGAGAAAGATCTAAAGAGAAATGGAAGATAAATTTTCCCAACCCATTTCCCTCAATTTCTTTCCGAATCTAGGATTTCTGTGTTCTCCTGGCAATTGTGTTTGAAGCTGTTTATTCAGTGGAAGATGGGGATAAACAAGGATCAAAGTGTGGTGATTCTGGGCAGTGGGATCTGCATTCGACTTTGATGTTGGAATAGAGGCAGCAGGCACTACAGCTCTTTTTGGTTCTGTTTCCTCATCTGTAAATGTGGATAATGGCACCTGTTTCAGTGACCAGCTCAGGCTTTTATAGAGGAGTAGGATTACTGACTGTCATTGTGTCCCAGTAGTGGTACTGGTGTTTTGTGTAGTGTAAGCTGTGCAGCTGTCTAAATAAATGCTTTGCCACTGAAAAGTTTAAACTATAGTCAACAAGCCTTTGGGCATGGGACTGCTGCTCTTGGCTCAGTGACTTTTAAACAGAAGCCAGGGAGCAATGCTTTGGCTGTTGAATACTGCAGTCCAGCTGCAGCTGCAATATTGTGCACTGCATTATTCTGTTGGAGAGTCAAAAATCTACAGCACTTGAGAGAAAGTGTTGCATGTGATAATTTTTCATCAAGGTCAATGATTTTAAGGTAAAATTTGCTACAAGAGATTTTCCTAACTCAGAGCAATTGTAAATATGATATGAAAACTCATGTTACTACTAAATAGTCTGTCATTGTGAATAGTCCTTGTGCCAGTAATTAAAATGGTCACATTTTTATTACTGTGAGCATCAGTTTTGGTTTGATTGTATGGTGATTTGTCTTGGGTTTGAGAATTGTGTTGAGAGAAGTAGGAAAAGATTGAATTACGTCAATTTACATTCTCTTCTTGTTGAGTAGGAAATGAGCTGCAAGGGTGAGCCTTTTACTTGGTTCTGTGCCTTGTGGATTTTTTTATTTGGAGTCCCTATTTCTGATTTTCAAATACTGAAGTTCAGTGTTGGCTTTTTCTGTAACTTAGCCTGTTTTCTTGCCCCAGGATTGGAATTTGACATGGCACACAGAAGATCCAGACTTCACCCCATGCTTTCAGAACACAGTCCTGGTCTGGATTCCTTGCATTTACCTGTGGCTCTGCTTCCCAGTATACTCTCTGTACCTTCGCCGTCATGACAGGGGGTACATTCAAGTGTCAAACCTTAACAAAGCCAAAACGGTACGTGACCCTTTGAAATCAGAACTTATCAGGCTTGTTTGGAAATTGGAATCTATTTTCAGCTATGTTTTAGCACAGTATTTTTTTGAGCATCAGTCTTGACCCACGTGCACACTTCAGGTATAACTTATTTGTTCTGCTTGTGTTTGATTTCCCAGCATTTCCTGTTTCCATTGCCCTTTTATCAGGCTTTCTGAAATTTACCTTGGCCTTGCAACAAACATGCAAATCCTTTTAGAGACCAGTTGGAGAAGACTGTTTTCAGGCAACTCAATCTCAAAGCCCATATTTCTATCATAAAAAGAATTTATTATCCTGCCAGCTTCTTAAATTACACAGTATACATTTCTAGAGCTGCTGCAGGTGTTCTGTTCCACTTCTGTTGTGAAACAGGTCCTTAATGGTTTTGGATTTTTTCTTCCCTGTAGAATAAGTGCAAAGTTTTAAGAAGGAGTGTACTTTACATGGTGTATTGGAGAGGTTTTTGCCTCTGCAATCTGTTATTCAGGGGTGAGATTGACCAGCTTTCTGCTTCATAATAGACTGAATTACATGGTATTAAAAATCAGTAAACTTTTTTCTTCTAGTAGGAATTCAATAATTATAGCCAAATTGCTTTTCTTTTGTGCATATGGTAGAATTGCCCAGATTATATGATCTGAATATAACTTCTGCTAACACATAACATCTGGTGTTCATCTGTATATTGTGCTGCATTATCTTTGTGAATTGATGTGTTAAAGACACTTTTTTCTTGCAGGCTTTGGGCTTAATACTGTGGATAGTCTGCTGGGCAGACCTTTTCTACTCTTTCTGGGAAAGAAGTCAAAATATTTTTCGAGCTCCATTTTTTCTCGTTAGCCCTACAGTATTGGGTATAACAATGGTAAGTTCTTCTGCATGGCCATTGTCCATGCAAAGCTTTAAGCAGTAACACAATTTTGGTATTATTCACAGTGCTGTAATTCTTTAATTACCAGAAAAGTAAAGAAGTAAGAGATTGGCAGCTTTTGACAGTACTTTTGTGTATGTGAATGTTTATTTCTATGTAATACATATTCTTTTCCCTTTTTTGTCCACTCCTTATCTTTACTGATACAGAGAATTTCTTATTTAAATGTATTTTTGAATTACACTTAAAATTTCAGGGGTTTAGAAGATCTGGGAGATACTGGATTAGAAATGTTAAATAAGCACACTTTAGCACGGTACCTTTTACATGTGCATAACATATTGTAAAACTTAAAATGTGTGGATATGTTTTCATCTTATTTGTCTACAGTTGCTGGCCACATTTTTAATACAATATGAAAGAATAAAAGGAGTCCAGTCTTCAGGTGTAATGACAATTTTCTGGTTCATCTCATTGTTATGTGCCACAGTGGTTTTTATATCCAAAATAAAACATGCCTTAAATATGGTAAGTGATTTTTAGCCTCATTCAGTTGAAAATAATCCCAAATGCTGCAGTAATAGAGTAGTTGCTTGGTAATTTTGCTAGTCAAATCAGTTAATGATTCATTTAGTGTACCTTCATTCCTTGGGTTGTAACAGCAAAAGAAGCAAGAATTAATGACTTCTGTTTTGAAATGCTCATGAAATTCATAGTGATTTTAACTGTAGCAACAGTTGCCAAGAAAATTGGGTTGACTGGTGGAGAAAGCGGATGTGTCTGCTTGAGTACACTCCAAGTGTGTAATCTTTGATATCAAACTGCTCTGGCTGGGAGTTTACGTCATCTTCCTGTTGATTATACAGTGGATTTCCTGAAACAATTTGTTCAGTGCCAGTGTGGTCTCACCTGCTTGGACAAAATCAAAATGAAATATTTTTATGCTAATTTGCCCTGTAGTAAGGCCACCTCAAATATCAGACTAATCGTGGAGCTGCCTGAAAATGGCTTATCACTTTTATTTCTTGAACTTTTAAGCTATATTGAGAGTTTTGGGAACTTGCAGCCAACTTTTGCCTTCAGCTGTTGGGAATGGGATTTTACTGGAGGTGTGTGTCCATCTATCCCTGTGCTTTGATTTCTGTGGCTTATGTGTTATGCATCAGTCCCAGTCTAAAAAACTGAAAGAACCTCTGAATTTTGCACACAGTGGAGCAAAGTGTAATCTAAATTCTGGTCCTCTAATTCTTATCTTCTGTGTGCATGCTAATTAAAAAACTTGCTTTCAATACTCCTTGCTACCCAGAGCATAAGTGTCTTGCTCCTGTAAGGAATGCCCTGACTTCAAACTGGGGCTTTGTTGGCACAAGCCGTGTGTTAAAGAGAACTTCTTACATAAGAAATTCATGCTTGTGTTTTTATGGTAGTGACTGAATAAAAATAAATGTGTCTTTCACATCCTCTCCCCTCTCATTACCTTCCCTTTACCAAAATAGACATTGACTTTAATTTGCATGGGGGTGAGTAGTGTAGCACTTAGTTTGCAGAATTTACAGTAAGGAGCTGTTTTCTGTTTAATCATAACATGTTATTTAAAATAAATTCCTCAAGCCTTCTAACTGGAATATTACCTTCCTTTGTAGGGTGCTGATGAGGATGCATTTCGTTATGTCACCTTCTGCATCTACTTCGTCCTGGTATTAGTAGAGCTCATCCTGTGTTGTTTTCCAGAGCAGCCACCTTTGTTTTCTGAAACAGTAAATGATCCCGTGAGTCTGTAGTATCATATGTGCAGTATCCTGTGTAATGAGCTACAGGGCCATAGTCTCCCAGATGACAAATAATTAAAATTGTACTTTTTATTTGGTGATGCAAAAGAAGCCCATAATGTGCAAAACTGGAGAGAGGGGCTGTATGTAAGAAAAAGGCACAAAAATACTGTTGCACTCATTGCTGAGTAGCATTCCTGAAGGATAAGTTATATGTATTTATATTCAGTAGTGCTGCTGGCAGTCGGTGGGAAACAGTGATTTGAAATGCTGTACTCGTGGTTATCTGATATGTTCAGTAGGCAGTGGCATGTGGATTCACTTTATTTGAACATGGGGAAGAATTTAGACCTGGAAAGCTTTTGAACCTGGGCAGGTGGCATTTGATTTCTGTTTTTAATCTCTCTTGTGTCGAGTAATCATTTAATCATCCCAGATGCAAGAGCAGCTGATGTTAGAGGGCGGTTTGGATGTAGACATTTAATTTTACATTGACATGATCTTTTTTGCATGTGTTCTTAATTATACGAGCTTTATAGCATGGATCTAAAGTAACCCAAGGGATGCTGGATCATCCTTGCACCACCTCTGGGTTAGATGTTGAGTCACAGTGGGGTGACACTTGTCACTGCCTGGAGTTTGGATGTGCCGAGTTTAGGAACTTTAGTGTTATACAAGGTCTAATTCTGGTTTGGTGGCAGTTGAGTGACACTGACTGATGAAGGAAGGTGTGAAATGTGTGAGGGGGGGAAATAAATACTGCCTTTGTAACTGTGGAAAGGGTCCATGACCATTGCACTTACTGAGTCCCACAGTTACCTTCTCCACCAGTCTCCAGGGTGCTGGGGTGCTCTGCTTGGCCATGGCAGACAGTCTCTCTGTGTGACAGTCTCTCTGTGTGTGTGTGCCTGGAAGGAGGAGCATATTGCTGAGTCTTTGGATCCTCTTCATCTTTTGGTTCTTTTCACCTCATTCAGGGGTTAAATATATTTGACAGGATACTGTGGGTGTAAGGAAACCTTTTCTTCTTTGATCATGGTTGTAATAATTACAAGGTGCTTTGAGACCACAGTGGTTGATTTTTCTGTTCTGAGTATTTCTAGGAGTGTCTTTAGGAAACAGGGCAGACTTCAAATTTTAACCTTCTGTTTTGTTGAGAAAAGAGCAAAGAAGTCACGTTAGTCAGCCTTAAATTCTGCTTAATTCCCTTTTGCCAAATATTTCCAAACTAGAAATGTCTGTACGTCTTAAGTAAAATTTTAGTGTATGTTTACTTAAGCCAGCAAACTATAGTGAAATTTTTAAGATGTAGATGCTGATGTATATAGAAGTGAGACAATGTGTTTTGTATCTTGTTTACATGACATAAATCCAGACTTGTTAAAACTTGTCTTCGTTCTATCTGGCATGAAAGTCAGTAGGATTATTCATTATTTGTGTGATAACTATTTAATTTTATCAAAAGTAGTATTATTTTAAAAGTAACATGTTTTAATGTTTTAAACTTTCACTTTTTGCAAACCAAGTCCAGTTTTTGGTAGTACAAGATCTAGTGGGCTCTTAAATTCAGAGTTTCCACCAGCAAGTAGATTAAAAAAAATATAAAGGAAAAAATCAATACAGCATTATGTAAAGTTCAGAATATTTTAAATTTTGATGCAGTTGAAAATATTCCCTGTATTTGCTGAAGTACAAATCTGTCTGTCAGGAAAGTAGGAGTGACTGAACTCTGAAAGTTTTGCCCCTTTCCCCTTCTCTGACTTTAAAAACTTTTATTTATTCACTAATTGATGGTGTTGGATTTGTTTGCAATCATTTTACTGCAAGTGTTTGAATACTTTGGAAATCTGAAACTCTTATCCCCTTTCAAAAAACAAAAGCATCTGTCTGATACATACTTCATTGCTCCTTGTAAAAGTTGCAGAAAAAGTTATGTGAAAAAGAAAAAATGCAAGACTGTTTTGTGTAGTTGGGTTATAACACAGTACAGGAGAAGCCAGGCTCCACAGATATGAGTTAAAAATGCAAATGTTTGCAACACTTGGCTCTGGCTGTTTTATTTGCAATACTCTAATGATGTTTGGTGACTTCTGTAGATAGAATATCTGAGTTGCTCCAGTTACAGTTGATGATAAAACCAGTGGTTTGTTGTGCCTAAGAAGTGGTGTCAGCATTCCTTAGGTGCTGTTCAGAGCTCTGAAAGAGGGAAAAGTGCACAGAAATTCTGCAAGTAAATTAATTTTTCATACCTTTGAAATTCTCCCAGCCTTTCTTTATGCTCTTTTAACCCAGCCAGATTAGGAGAGGACATGAACCTGGAGAGCAGCTAAAAGAGCCAGCCTTTGTGCTGGGTGTAGAACCCGGGTGAGCTGTGCGCTGAAATAGCCATGCTGAGCTACTGAAGTATAGATACTTTAGTTTCCCATACATATTTGATGAATGAGATGCAGGGCTCCTAAGGGGTGTTTTGGGATGCTTTTATGGAGTTTACAGATTTTTTCATTTGTGCATCTGTGTCAATGGAGTCCCATCGCTTCACTGCTAGAACAGGAGAACTGAATTTTTCATTCATGGTTAACTACCCAATTAATGTATTTGTGCCCTCATATGGTGTTGTACCTTGCATTGACCTGGGCACTGAACATGACATCTGGGGAGACTGTCTGGCCTGCACTGGCCTCTAAAATTCCTTCAGCTGTTTGTTGTGTTGTTGATATGGAGCACTGCTATTCCTGTGTCCCAGTGGTCGAGCCTGCTGACAGCCCTGATGCTGTGCTTGTGTTTTCTGAACAAGCTTTGTATGTGGATTGATTTCTTTTTCTCTCCTTTAGAATCCATGTCCAGAGTTCAGTGCTTCTTTCCTCTCCAGAATCACATTCTGGTGGATCACTGGGTAAGATCAAGCTGTTGCATAAAGCACCAGTTCAAGTTAGATGGCACTTTGGGATCCTGCTTTTAGAGTGAAATTAGCAATAATCATGCAACAATAATTTTGGTTGTTTTGGTTGGTTGTGTCATAGATGAAATCAATTTTTTCTTCAAATTTGACTAATATTTTTTTACTTTCTTTGTACAGTCTTTGTAATTTTAAATTTTGCCAGTATATATTTAGCATGTTTGAAAGAATATAGGAAAAAATATTCTTTGGGAAATACAAGAAGGTGTAGAAATTATCTGCTGTATTTAGAAGTTAAGACATTGAAAACTATTACCTCTTTTTTGTCCAATAGGCTCTTTTTTTCCCATTAACTTAATTTCAGTTATGCTGTATGATTTGTGAGTTGAAACACAGAAACATGTAAAATCATACTGATGTATAGTTGTGGCTGGTACTTGGCCAGAGTTCCAACAGAAAGCTAGATGAAAGGAATTGCTTTGTGAAATTAAAGACTAATAAAGATTTTGAAACTTGCTAGGCATGGGAATATTAAGTGTCTGGCTGATTTTCAAATGAGATTACCTCATCCTTTATTTTATTTTCCCTGAAATTTGAATTCAGTGGCATATCCTGGATCCTTAGATGTTTTGGTGTCTAATTCTCCCAGTAAAGACAGGAGGATGTATGTTTTGGCATCTGGACCTGTGCTGCTGCAGGCACTAATACTTGCTTGCATCTTTGTGGAGAGCTGGCTCTGTTCTGGGGCTGGATCCAGCTATATCTATATATCCATCTCTATATATACACATAAACATTTCTAGTGTTCTTAAATTTATGTTGCTGATTCGTTCTCATACAGGTTGATGATTCAGGGTTATCGGAGTCCTTTGGAAGCCAAGGATTTGTGGTCATTAAATAAAGAGGACAAATCAGAGGAAATAGTGCCAGGTTTGGCTAGAAATTGGGCAAAAGAGTGGTCAAAGACCAAGAGGTAAGTTCAGTTATCCTGGCTTCCAGTTCTGCCAAGATACAGAAGGTTAAAAGCTGGAATTACTCAGCCTCTGCTTAGAGGTGTTTGTCATTTGTTACCAAACGTGCTTTTGTAAGGGCCATGTGGCTGCCTGTGTTTGTCCTGCAGTGCACACAGAGCAGCAACCAAGTAGGGCATTGTGTTCCTTCTTTATGATGAGCTGCATCAACTTTCCCTTAGTCTTTCATGATCCAAAACTTATTACTGTGACTTTTGATGTGTGGGTTTTTTCCCTGGGGAGGGAATGTTTGGACACAAACTTCTGTTGTGTAATTTAGGAGCTTGGGCTCCCTCTGTAGTTGGCGAAGCCTCGGGAGGGTAGTTCAGGGTGTAAAAGTGAGCAGCTTATTCCTTTCTTTTGACTATATAGGGAGTCTGAGCATCTAAGCCAGATGACTAAAATTAGAAAGACTGCATGCCTGCAGTCTCCATCCTACTTTCATCATCCTTGGCTGCAGCAAATAGGAGCACCTTTTCATTGAAGGGAAATTGCATGCTTGCTTACACAGTGTGTTTTACATACAGCTCGTCCTCAGAAGTTCAGAGCATGTAGTTTAGCATAAACCAGATGTAAGGAAAGAATGTGTTCAGTCCTTTGGGGATGTCTTGGCATAAATCTGACTTCAGTCTTTTAACTCTGGTGGTACAGTGAAGCCCTGATTTTGATGAAAGTTCAGCATACTGGATTCTAGAATAATAATGTCATCTGCTCTTTAAGCTTACGAGTTACAGCCCTGTTCCTCATTCCCCAGGGAAGACTTAAAGGAGAGATTTACAGGAATGTTACTTGTCCAAGCAAAGAAAGCCCTTTCTGAATGGCCAGTTCATTTAGTTATGTTGTGTGATTAAAAATGTTTGACAGTAAAACCCAGTTAAACTATTAAGAATCATAATAAGGTCATTTACATCTCATTTGTTTAGTGTACATTTTTCCAGTTGGCTTTATGTTTGAATAAAGGCTACATTGTATACCTAATGTTTTTCCAGGCAACCACTAAACATGTTGTATGCGCCCAAAAAGCAGCAAAAATCAGGAGACTCAAATGGTGATGTGACAGAAGAGGTTGAAGCTTTGATTATAAAACCATCTCAGAAGAGCTCTGAAGCATCTTTATTCAAGGTTTTATGCAAAACCTTTGGACCATATTTTCTCATGAGCTTCCTTTTTAAAGCTGCACATGATCTCTTGATGTTTGCAGGCCCGCAAATTCTGAAGTAAGACTTGTATACTTTATTATTGTATTAAAAGTATGTGAACAGGATTTCAAACGTGCTGGTATTTCACTCCCCAAGCTGCTTTGCTTTCAGCTGATACAATGAGGATGAGATGTCATACAAGGGAGAGACCATGGACAAAGATGATTTTGGTCCATTGGTTTTCAAATTGCAACATTGTGCAATAAATGTTTGGCTTCTTGTTTTCCTTTTCAACACCAGGAAGGCAGGGCAGGAACATAAGCAACAATAGCAGGAGAGTTTACTCACAGTTCTAACCTGTAATTATGCTGTGCCTACACATCACAGTATGTGATGCTGAGGGGCTGCAAGGGCTTGTATTGCTTTGGGCTAAGAAGTAAAGCAACCGCAAGTGGTTGAATGTCAGCTGGAGGGGATGTGAGACTTTTCAGTGTAGCTCCAAGAGAATGCTGTACGTGTAAGCTATGTGTTACTTCATGTTTCAGACTGGTATGTTGAGGAGGGAGTGATGTATGCTCATAGAAGATGATCTCCAGTTTCTAAGAAGTTTGCTTAAGTGTTTTATCTAAGTTGGGTACTTCAGGTGCTTGCATGACGCATGCAATATTTGGAACCTAAGGCTGTAACCATTACATTTGGTTTTGTTTTCTATGTATCAAGAGAAATCATTCCTCTCTCCACAGATTGCTGCTCAAGTTTGTAAATAACAAAGCTGCCCCAAACTGGCAAGGCTACTTTTATACAGTGCTGCTGTTTGTTTGTGCCTGTCTTCAGACACTGATTCTTCACCAGTATTTTCATATTTGCTTTGTAACTGGAATGAGGCTCAAAACAGCCATTGTTGGTGTAATTTATCGAAAGGTAGGTGTTTCTTTAAATGTACAACAATACTGTGACTGCAAATACGCAGTATCTATGACTGTGGGAATGCATCGCTTAAGTCTGAATAATAAGTTAGGAGACTGGTATGCTGATTCCCAGCTCTTAATAGAAATAAGAGCATGTCTAATTTATAAATAAAAGCCTTTAAGCTAGGGCAGTTTTCTAATTTACTAGTTAATATGCTGCTTCTCACCTTCAAATAAGAAACCATGCCTCATTATATTAGGGGTGTGCAGTGCTTCAGTTGGTGAAGACATTAAGATGCATCTACATTTACAGCTTCGTTTGGGATTTACCAGCAGTGCCATCTCACCTTAGAATAAGCTGGAACATTTTAGAAAGCTGTAGACTGATAGCTCTGTGTGAGAAAAATGTGTCACAAAAAATGAAGATTCCACTTCTCGTACTAAAACAAAAACACGTAACCTAGTAAATGGTACCCCCAAGCAATCAAACCACCAGCCCTAACCCCAAAGTTTGCTTATTGACTTTAATTCTGTATTAGCTTAAACCCAGCTGATTGATTCAAACTGTACAACTTGCATTTTGCAAGGTGTATAGGGTAAACAGAATATAAAGGAGGAAAATGGTTGCTTGTAATTTCAAAGAAGCAGTTCTGTAAAGCAGTTGAATTCTGTGGAGAAAATGCAAATGATTAGGTCTGTCCTCATGATGTTTTAATTGTTTTTTATTTTTTTACCTGTATGTAGGCACTTGTTATCAAAAATTCTGCTAGGAAGACTTCTACTGTGGGTGAGATTGTGAATCTGATGTCTGTGGATGCTCAGAGATTCATGGACTTGGCTACCTATATAAACATGGTTTGGTCTGCACCTCTCCAGGTGATACTAGCACTGTACTTGCTGTGGCAGGTGAGCATTGTGTGTTGTTTCCTGGTTTGACTTTGGCAATGTGCTGCTTCCATGACTCTGTGGCTGCACACAGCTGTTGTTCAGACTGCTGGAGGGTTTGCAGCAGTGAAGGGAAAGTGCTGTTTATTAGGAAGCCATTCAGAGCTGCTTTTGTCACTGCCATCAAGGAGGAAGGCAGGAAGTTCTGAATTCACATCTGAGTATATATGGGGAGGATGCAGAAGGGAGCTATTATCTTGGGCACTGCAGCACTTAGAGTATCTCACTTGTCCCTTGATTTAACTAAAAGTGGTCTTGGTTCTAGAGTCACCATATGAGATGTTTGCTGTTTCTAGTTCACACAGCACTGGGCTGATTTTTCTTCAGAAATACAGACAAATCAGCAAAAAGTGGGAAGTGTTAAAACATATTTGTGTGTGTGTATACAGAGATATTTAGAGAGAGATTGATCTATATGTACCTCTAAATGGGGGCTATGTATGTATGTATATTTCAAAAGTCAAAGTATATTGATATTAACCTAAGCCCCTACTTGATCCTCCTCTTCTTCCCCCAAGCTGAAAACCTATTTCAGAATGATTTTCTGTAGTGTAGGCAGCGGTTTGAGCCAAGATTTTGAAAAACGAGTTTGAATAAATGCTTACAATTACGTACTTTTCAGAATTTAGGTCCTTCAGTGCTGGCAGGTGTGGCTGTCATGATCCTTCTGGTTCCAATAAACGCTGTGATGGCAGTGAAGACAAAAGCCTATCAGGTTAGCACCTCTATATAGTGCTTTTAAGAAACATCTGTTGTTTGACTTGTTCCTGGAGGTTTTTCCCTTTTGTTTTTTTCCCATCCCTCTGTCTATCCCTTAAAAAAGGGAAGGAAAAGAAAGGTCAAAGGTGTTGTGTATTCAGAATAAACAAACTCATGCATTTTTTAGCCTTATAGCTGATCTGTACATAATGGTCTAAAAATTTGCAGTAGCGAAGACCAAGGTAGCACTTTAGGCAGCTTCACGAGATGTCCAGTGATTGAATTGGAGTTAGTTCAGTTTTTAAATGCCTAAGAACTAAAGTGCAAATGTAGACTACTGTCTGCCTAATGAACCTGTATGAATGAAATATTCATGTGTCCAGGATGTGTGGCTTGTCCTTTTTTTTTTGTTTGTTTCCTGGAGAGATGAAGAAGGGAAAGTCTTAGTTGTTAGCTGTTTTTGATCCCTTGTTGATTTTATTTAGTGGGGATCAGTTTGTTACAGAGTGCACATAAATAAGCGTAGACTCAAACTCAAGTTTTCTCCTGCAAAAATTACTTCCAACAGCCCCACCACATGCTTTGTGGTACAGACTTCGCTAATAGCTGAATTTGCTGAATGTCAGAGAAGATTGATATGTTTAAGTGAAACCTTAGTTAGAAGTTCATTAAAACATGCTGCAGCATTTGGTTCCTACAGGGGAGAAGTAGGGACAGCTGGCCTGCCACAGCCATGCTGTTGCTGGTCTGGGATAGCTGTACCAGTGCATTCTGCTGGCTGCCTGGGCTGACTCAACAGCAGTTTGGCTTTGCACTGCCCTCATTAAAATACTTTAGGAAGATGGAAACTTAAGAATGGCTGAATGGAAAGCTTTTTGCCTTAGTACACCATCAGAAAGCCATTGAAAGTGCTGAAAATGAAGCAAAATCAAATTTGGTGTAAGGTTAGATGCAAGCTGCACATTTTATAGTGGCTTATTTTTTAACTGCATATTGTGCCTGAGTCCCAGGGGTCCCTAATGCAGGGTTAATCATACTTAAACCAGCGCCACAATTGTTTTGATCTTGGTTTGGATTTGTAGTTACATGAAGCATTCTTTTAATTGGTTTAAAATGTCTTGTTAATTCTGCATATTTGTTTGTTCAGATAGTATCTCAGATGTCCTGCTTGGGAAACTAGTAAGCTTTTGATGATAATGAGGTAAATTTGCCATTGTAAAATAGAAAGCTCAGAACTTTGAGGTTCTGCCAATTATTGTGCCCTGTTAATTATTTTTTGCAATGTTGTTTTTAGGTGGCTCAAATGAAGAGCAAAGACAACAGAATTAAGCTGAT
The DNA here is from genome assembly GCA_013397775.1 of Eulacestoma nigropectus. Taxonomy (NCBI): domain Eukaryota; kingdom Metazoa; phylum Chordata; class Aves; order Passeriformes; genus Eulacestoma; species Eulacestoma nigropectus. Next base: position 236,605 of record VZTE01002833.1, on the reverse strand, counting down.
GAATGAAATTCTCAATGGGATTAAAGTTCTGAAACTTTATGCTTGGGAATTAGCCTTCAGAGAGAAGATATTAGAGATCAGACAGAAAGAACTCCAAGTCCTAAAAAAATCTGCTTACCTTGCTGCAATGGCAACCTTCACTTGGTTTTGTGCTCCTTTTTTGGTAAGTGAAACAAATCCTAGAAGTCTTCTCTCCTTTTTGGGATTGTGCTTTCCAAGGCAGCACTTGAGGACTTCTTTTTGTTTTGTGTTTTAATGAGTTGAGTCAAAATGCCCTCCAGAGTGGTGGGTCAGTGAACACTTAGCGGTCCACTTCTCTATGGAAAGGCACTACCATTTTCTCTGAAACTCAGTAGCATTCAAGTTGGATGTATTCTAGAAGTTAATGGCCAAAGTATTGGAAATAAAAACCTCCTCTGCATCCCCTCTCATTTTTGGTAGAGTACTTGAGGAACCTAAGATGAAATGTGTGGTCAGATTTAGGAGAGTAAAAAAATCCCTTATTTCAAATCCCTTATGTTTCTGAGAGGAGCAGGCCCTTACATAAGAGTTTCTGACTGAATGGGATGTTGTGCTCCAGGAGTGTCTCTGGCCAGGGTTCTCCCGCATCTGTTTAAGAACAATGTGGAAGAGGCAAAGCCGTTGTGTAGCCTGAGATGGCTTCAAATTCTTATTTAAAAAAAATAAAAATCCATGATATGCAAAACATCCTTCCTGTGTTTGTGGTTAGCTTACATTTCAACTAATACAAGGGAGAGAAGAGTGAGATCACATCAGAATTGCTTCAGACCCTATTAGAACAAGGGGCCATTGCTCTTGTCTGCAGAAGCAATTAAAAGCCATGACTACATTAGGATAAAATATGTGCTGTTCCAGTTGAAGTTGTTTAAGTGTACTTGCCAGTCTCAGATTCCTTCCCTGCGAACGTTTTCAGTGTTTACATTATGCTCTGGGCATGATGAAAGGTAGAGAAGCAGTGCCCTGGGTAGGAAGCATCAGCTGCATTCTTAGGTGAATGCTTTTCTAAAAGAAGTCTGAGATTATCTTAATATAAATACATCATTAAATGAAATTTCTAAATAAAACTCTGCAGGTGGATTCCCTGATGCAGTTCTGTGGAGCCTGAGAAGACAGATTGGTGTAACGTGTAGCTCTGTTCAGCACACACGGGGGATGTGTGGCTCTGGCTCCACGGGAGCTTTGCCTCTGGGGCACAACCTGAAGTGCAAGGCTGCTCTTCAGCATCTTGTTTCTTGGATGTTTGGGGGTTTTTTGTATGTTTTGATGAAAAAATTATTGCAAGTGCCTACTTGAAAGCACTTCTGACATTTAAAACTTTTATTTCCTTTACTCCTTCCCCTCTTTCCATGGGCAGGGTTTTTATAAACATTGTTTAATAGCAGTGCCAGGGTACTTGTTTTGCAGTACCTCCCCTGCTGCTGTGTGTGCTGATAAGGGTGTATTTCAGACTAATTGCTGGTAACACAAGAGTGCAGGCATGCTGCTTGTGAGGTTATTCTTTGGACCCTGTCTTGTTTCTGATCTCCATGGGAGGCCTTTCTCCCTGGGATGTGCTTGTCCAAACTAAGGGTTGTACAAACGAGCTCCTGTACAAGGCACAGCTGAGTCAGCTGCTGCACCAAGAGCAATACACGTCTTCACAGCAGTCAGATTTTTTAACAGAAATACTGATGTCTTCAATGGATGCTGTGCTTAGATGAGATTGTTCCTTCGGTGGAGAGCTCATTATTTCAAGTCTTTTAGGAGGGGGGATGCCAGAGGTTTATCTACCTTGATTTCTTGTTTTAGGTGGCAGTCTGTGGGGAAAAAGCTGCTGGATCTTGTGATATACTGAGGTGTGAGTGGTATTATCATGGAAGAAAACACTATGAAGGGAACAGTTCTGGAAGTAAACATCTGGTTTTGCTTAGTTTGCTTTAATTTTACTATAATTTACTCAACACATTAAAATAATAAGTACATGGATTTTTGGAATTATTTTTATAGCTTAGGATTCATGATAAACATGGTTCAGTGTAATTCTTTTGTTCAGTATGAAACTGAAACAGTTCACAACAGAAAAGCTTCGTTACTAAAAGGCTTCATCTTTGTAACGCAATAACATTTCAAGTGTGTCGGAAAATGGTCTGTCCATGATAAAGTGGGCTGTATTTGGAAATCTAGGATTGTGGTAGTCTCTACAAAATATAAAATAGGTTAGTATTGGGGTGCTTCTAACTCTTCTGTCAATATATGTTACTGATCCAATATCTGATACTATGAGGAGTGCCTTAAAACTGAAAGAGATCAGGAAAAAAGACCAGCGATCGTTTCTCTCCTTACCTTCTCCTACTGTGTGACCTGGGACATTTGTGGTTTCATCTTTGCTGTGTGAAGAAAGTGAGCACTTACCACTTTTCCAAGAGGAGCCATCAACTTCTTTTTACAACAGCAGATTTAAATCGTATGTTTGTTTTGCAAAAAGTGTTGTCAGGAACAAGAAAGTTACCAGAACATTCCTCTTTCTTTGATTTGTAGTCTTGTGATTCCAGTTGTCACACTGTGTGCTCCTTGACTTGGTGGCTTTAAGACACATTACCCTCACTGTAACCCTTACACTTTGTTTCAGGTCGCCCTGTCCACTTTTGCTGTGTATGTCACAGTAGACAAGAACAACATCTTGGATGCTCAGACAGCCTTTGTTTCTCTGGCATTATTCAACATCCTCAGGTTTCCCCTGAACATGCTTCCTATGGTCATCAGCAACATAGTAGAAGTAAGACTTCAGTCATTAACAGGTGTTTCTGTGCAGAAGGAGGCCCTGGCTGGAAAGATTACATTCCCCTGCTTAGAGAATGACCACTGGGGAAATTTGGCCACCTCTGGAAGAGGCCTTGCAGTTCCTGTTTTAAGTGCTGTGCAAGTGAAATAATCCCAGTTATGGTAGATGGGTGTTTCTGACATACTTCTTGTGGGTTGGGAAGTGAAAGTTTGATGACTATCCAAGCAGCTATGCAGTGGATTTAAGGAGGGATTAGGAGTGCATAATAATGATACAATGTGTATGTGGCACAAAACAGTGAGCACTTAAATGTAACAAGCAGCGTATAAATAGCTTTGCATCCTTTTTCCATGCAGGCCAGTGTCTCCTTGAAGCGCCTCAGGGTGTTCCTGTCTCATGAAGAGTTAGATCCTGACAGCATAGTCAGGGGTCCCATCAAAGACAGTGAGTTTCTTTGCCTGTTGCAAATCATTGTGTACAGGTTTTGGGTGGTTTCTTTTGCTTTCTATAACAAATTTATTGCTTTTTTGGTTGGTTTCACTGATAAATTTGAGCCAGAAAACAGAGAAGGGACTTTGTAAAATGAAAATTATGTAAAGGTTCTTCTTCCTTCTCAGATAGTTTCTTTCTTCTCCACAACTGATTTTGCAGTGCTGGAGATGTAGCTGAATTACTTGGTATCTCTGTGTAGCTGACATTCATGTACCTCTTGGTTCCTGAGTAAGGGTAACCTTGGAACCTGTGCTGTCATGCTAAATTCAGGAAAAGCAGAACACAAGTTTTAGTAAGCAGTGGGTTGTTGTTGTTCTGAAAAAGTAGCTTTATACCTCTGCCCTTGTGTGTTTAGATTGACTTCTGTGGCAGGATCCAGAGCACACAATTTAGGTGCTTGCATTGGTACTTTTATAAGTATGAGTTTTCTCTTTGCAGCTGAAGGATGCGTTGTTGTGAAGAATGCAACGTTTAGCTGGGCCAAAACTGATCCTCCTTTGCTGAACAGGTGAGCATTGGTACCCTTCATTCCACCCCATAATCTTGCTGCATCATAAATGATCTATATTTGAATTATAAAGTACATATGGAAAAGAGTTTGTTGCCATAAAGAAAGAGAACTAATAATACCGGTTCTATAGATATTTTTTTTTAATTGGGGCTTCATGAGCTAGAGGGATTTACAGTTTATTGCATTTATGGAATGTGTAAAGGGGGGGGTAGCAAGAGATGTAGGGATGACAGAAGAACTGCAGGGGATTTCAGTCTCTTGCTCTGTGCTGCAGATGGGATGAGCTCCATCTAGAGGATGCAGCCAGGTCAGCCCCTCGCAGTCAGCTCTGGTCCCTCCTGTTTGCCCGTGTCCTCAGGCTCCATTTTACAGCCTGACTCTCACTGTACTCTGCTATCCTTGATCCCGGGCTGCAGAAAGCAAACAGTGGTGCAGCTACAAGCTGTATCTTCCCTGTGCCCTGTTCCCTTCCTTAACTTTGGCTGCTTTTTCTTGGGCCTTAATTGGCAAATTCTTTGGGACAAAAATGCTGTATTTACATTTGTGTTCATAGAATGCTTGAGAGAAATCTTGGCAAGGTTGGGTCACAGTGCATTTTTTCTTTCTTTTTTCTTCCCCTTTTGACTAATTACCTATTAAGATGCTATGTTCTAAATATGAAGAGAACTGGGTGCTTTCTGAATGAGAGGTTTGGATTTTCAAACAGTTACAGTTTCAGTGCTGAGTCAGTATTTGCAGTGAGTGTTCACATTGCAGCTGGTTTTAGATGGGCAGTTCAACTGGCTGTTTACCTAGTGGGGTATGCCAGCAAGCAAGGCTGAATTATGTGCACTTTATTTCAGCATTAATTTCACTGTTCCTGAAGGCTCCTTGGTGGCTGTTGTTGGTCAAGTTGGCTGTGGAAAGTCTTCACTGCTGTCTGCATTACTGGGGGAGATGGACAAAAAGGAAGGCTACGTGGCTGTCAAGGTGTGACATGTCTGAAGAATTGTTCAGCTATTTGTGGGTATTGCCAGAGGGACTCTAGATTTCCAAGTGGTGTGAAGAGGGAAGAGACAGCCTTTCAAATGAATGCACTTTTTAGTCTGATTTCCTGGCAAACCATGTATGTGCCTTAGCCTGCACTCTGTGTAATTGCCTGTTAAGCCTTGACCCCACAGCATCCAAATCTGTTGGTGTCAGATTTAGCCAAATAAAACAATGGAGGTCTCAAAGATGAATGTTCTGGTGAGTCTTGTTAGCAGCTGGGTATGAGATAGGGAGACCCTGTTACATATCCTCTGAGGAAGAGCAGTGTTGGGTTCTACCTCCTTAGACATCAGAGAATTACAAGGAGAGAGCGTGCACCCAGATACCTGAATATGGGAAAAGCTGCTGTTGCAGTTTGTTCTTTCTTAGACCTCAGAGCTGCACAGAGCTAACAGAGAGAAAAATGACCTGGAAAGAAAATTACTTTGAGCAAAACAAATATGTTGCATTTGAAAGTCTGTAGGTTTGGCCACCTCCAAAATTGTTGTGGAAAAATAAAGAAGTTGAGATCTGAATCACTAATTATTAGTGCAGAAAGAGAAGGCGGAACTGATACTCAAAGCAAAATACTCTGCATTATCTCAGTCTCTTCCTTTGAAGTGACTTTTATATGAAAACCATTTCCTCTGCTTTCTGCAGAAATCTCTTGGCGGGGCTGCATTTGTTAAACACTTGCATTCCAGATTAAACTCTTTTGTGCAGAATGTAATTTATAATTGCATGAAAGAAGTAATGACTTTTGACATGCAGTAATTGTGCAAACATTCTCTAAACAAATGTTTCCTCCAGGTTTATGTTAATCGTATTTTGTTTGAAGTCCTTTATTTTCCACCAATGCACTTTGTTACATTCACTTGTAGAGAGGATTATAAAAATAGCATTTTGGAGGAGGCGGTAGCCCAATAAGTACTTTGTTTGGAAATGACCAACGTTTGGTAGTTTGTGAGGTGATTAGCACTGCCTGCCTCACAAAGCCCTGCTGCGCTTTGACTCTCTGTGCAGACTCTTAGTCTAAAGTACTGAACTTTATTTTTCTTGCAGGGCTCTGTAGCCTACGTTCCTCAGCAAGCCTGGGTCCAAAATGCAACTCTGGAAGATAACATTATCTTTGGAAGGGAGATGAGTGAGAGCCGGTACAAGCGTGTGGTTGAGGCTTGTGCACTGCTGCCTGATATAGAGATTCTTCCTTCAGGAGACAAAACAGAAATAGGAGAAAAGGTATTTCAATACCCACTCCACCATAACAGTGCTACTGCTTGTAGTTAAGGCTGTGTGACTTTTATTTTACTTTATCTCGAAGTTGTATTGTATTTAAAACATTCAGAGCAGAAATCCTCTAGAATAAGAGGCAGATTTGAACAGTGTATTTTCCTTCTCTTTAAGGCTCAAAGGGGAGGAAACCTGTCCTCAGTTAGAAATTTAAAACCATCTTGCAGTGACAGTTTTTAATTGTGTCTTAAGTTGCCATGGTCATAGAGCAGAAAAATGTATAGAAACAGGAAGAGAAAAAATCTTCTGTACATTTAGTTTCATTAAAAACAAGCAAACACCCTCCAACCCCAACCTCCCCTCAAAAAACCCAAACCACAATTCACAAAAACAACCATCACCCCAAATCTGGCCCTTGGTTACCAAAGCAAGTGTGGTGTGGGATTTGGAGACTTGCCTGCATGTTGTAGTGCTGTGCTGTGGAAGCAGGACCCGGTGCCCCGTACCAGGAGCTGGCAGGGTGTGTGTGTGGCTGCTGGGGCTTCTCTGAGCCGCCGCCCTCAGGGACTGGGACGTGCTCTGCCTGCTGACTGGGTCCAGGTGGGCTGTAGCTCCCAGCTGTCCATAGAACTGGCAGCCTCACATGCAGGGAAGGTGCAGCTTTATCTTCCTCACTGGTCTGCAGGCCAGTCACATTGTAGAGTGTGAACAGAGTTTGTTTCTTAAATCAGAGGCAGCAGTGCAGAAATACAGCTGAGAAGAAAAGTAGCTTCTGAATGTACAGAGTTAGGTAGGTCAGCCAGGGTTAATTGCTTTACAGGACTAGCAAATATTAATTTTTTTTTGGCTAGCCTTTCACTGTCAGTGAGAACAGAATAGATGTGCTTCCTTCCAAGAGGATTGTGACTGATTGCTGATGCTATTGTGGTAATGAAATTATTTGTGGAGATCTGTTTCAAGCAATGTTGAAGTTCCTCTAATTTAAATAAACCACCTATGACCCGTGTCTTTCATAAACTGTATCAAGACATCTTCTTTCAGCTGTAAATAAAGGATCATGTTTTCTTGTTTCCCCAGGGTGTGAATTTGTCTGGAGGACAGAAACAGCGAGTCAGTCTTGCTCGGGCAGTTTACTGCAATGCAGATGTCTATTTACTTGACGATCCTCTCTCAGCTGTTGATGCTCATGTTGGGAAACATATTTTTGAAAAAGTTATTGGACCAAAAGGAATCCTGAAAAATAAAGTATGTTATAATGTCTCTAGAGAATGCTTTTTCTTGTCTGAGTTCAAATGATTCCCAAGTTTGTCAAGTGGCTTATTTAGGCTTTTGTTTCTAGCATCTGAAAAACGAAAGGATCCTTCTGCAATTTTTAGAGGACTTTTATAAAGCACTGAGATTTTTGTAGTGAAAGCTGCTTTGGTTTCTGTAATTCAAAATTATTTAATGGAAAAACCAAGACAATTTTCTCGTAAAAATGCTGCATGCCTGTCCGTCATTACTATTGTATTATACACAGAATTCAAGCAGTAAAGAGCAGTAGTCCAACCATGGTGTTCCCTAATCTGAGATGATAGAAACCTTTTATTTCTCTTTTGCCTTTTAGACTCGGGTTTTGGTAACCCACGCAATCAATTATCTGCCTCAAATGGATACAATTCTGGTAATGACTGATGGAGAAATCTCTGAGATGGGCTCCTACCAGGAGCTGCTGGAGCAAGATGGGGCTTTTGCTGAGTTTCTTCGTACATATGCTAATGCTGAACAAACCATGGAGAACTGTGGTAAGCTCACAAATAAACTCTCTTGATGTCTGTCATGTTAATAAGGGAGTCCTGTTAAAGGAAAAACAGTAGTACTGGTAGGAAAGTTAAAAGAAATTACTATTTCTTGTGGTTGCCTATATAGGTAGAGGTGCTTGTTTCTTGAGGATGTTGAAGGTTGTGAGGTTAAAGACACATTCTTAAAAATAGGAAAACGTGTAACAGGTCTGTAGTAAAATTTCCTCTCAGTGCAAAATTCAGATGGTAGTGAGACTGCACGAAGGCCAGCTGGGGTTTATGCACCCTTGTGTCTCTGTTGAGATGGGTCTTCTTTATGCAGCTAATTCCTTTGGGGATGGGGAGGAGGAAGAAGCAGCTCAGTGTTCTAGCTGCTGTCCTTGACTCCTGCTTCTGCTTTACAAAACAGCTGTAGAGCTGCACTGGTACAGGAATATACTTTAGATTTATTTTTCTTTTTCTACAGACAGTTGCAGTATAGGACTGTAATAGGGGAACTTAGTCTTGTCTCCAGCCTGTTTTCTTCACTCTCTCGCCTCTGGTGGTTTCCTGACACTCCTGCTGAGAAGAGCAAGCAACCCCTGCACTGTGCTGGCTGCGGTTAAGTTGTTGACACGTGTTTGGTAGCAGATGCTGAGTGCTGCAGACAAGGCTTTGGGAACAAGGAGGGGCCTGAGCCCCCTCTTCTGTCTGGAAAACTATTGGTTCCTTCCCATTCCCTAAAGGGAACACAGAGGTGTTTTTTGGTGTACTCCTCATGTGTCCATCATGGGCAAAATGGAAATGGTGGCACATTTACCTGCACTGATGCAGCTGGGAAGTGTTAAAGATGTGTTGAAGGGCTTCCTTTGGCAAGGAGCTGCTCCTGGTGCTCATCTGAGTTGCTTGTGGGAGCGCTGTGATGGTCTGCCTTGCTCTCCGAAGCTCTGCGATCCAGGCTGGCACCAGACTGCCCCTGGAGCCTGAGAGTGGGCAGGATTTGTTTCCTCTCTGGGCAAGGTGGCATCTTGTCCTGGCTCCCTCTTCCAGGGAGTTGGATTTGGGGATGGTCATCTCAAGGCTCAAGCTCAGGATGCCCTGCTGTGGGCTGGCATTCCTCTTGGAAAAGTCTTGTGGTAGTCCCAGTTCCTACTCTGCAGACTGGGATGCTGGTTTGGGTGGATGCTCTGAACAGCAAGTGCTGCATGGGTGGGTGTCTCACTGTGGGAAGAGATTCTGTGGAAGCAGAATCAGGTTAACTTCTGTGTATGTTCTGTAGGTGCTTCTGTAGCTACTTTGGGCACAGTCAGACTTGTTGCAGTCATCAGCATATGCAAAATTCATAGGCAAATTAACTTTCTCTGTGCTTCCCTAGGCAGTTAACAAGTTGACTTTAATATGAAGATTTGCCTCATTTAATAGCCTTGTTCTTTTAGTCTTTGTCTCCTCCCATTTTCAAATGTGGAAAAGTACGTTTTGAAATCCTTTTCATTAAACTAAATTACTTTATTTTTCCATTTAATTACTGATTTTTCTTTTGGAAAGCGAACCAGTGCTTTATCTTTTGCCGTGGTTCTCTGCAGTTTTCTAATAAGAGGCACTTCTAACTTCAGTGCCACCCTGGTGATCTGAAGGGGATTGCTGTATCACAGGGTTGGTCTATTTGCAGCAAATTTGTTCATCAGTTCTAGTCAAGTGATCTTCTGCCAATGGTAAAAAGTGAAAAGTAGAGGCATTTTTTGTCTGATTTGTAGGGATAATATTCGTATTTATTGAATGTGTGAAGGTCACTATTACTAAGAATCACAGGCTCTTGGATGGACACAGTGGTCTGTGATGGGAGTCAGGCTGAGTTGGCTGGAGGGTATCTGCTCATTTTTAAAGGGAGGCCCCCTCATGTCTGAAGCTCTGTGTTGGCAGCCTGAGAACACTGTGGGTTGGTGCTTTCTGGCTGGAATACATCTGCTGCTCCAAGGGTGGGAAAGCTTCTCCTCCTACCCAGCCCTTGAGGTTTGGCTGCAGCTCTGGTCACTGTTGCCTCCCAGACTTTTTCTGGCTTGGGGGTTCCTGAGGGTTACTTCTGCCTGTGTGCTGTACTGCTGCCTTTCCCATTCTCAGCGTCATGGGGATTTCTTCTCTGTGTGGGAAAACTCTGTTTGTGGCTTGGGATTAAAAATAGCAAATTTGCTGAAATGGACCTTCTGCCTTGGATTTTGTGGTTTAGGTTATTCTGCTTGGATGTGGGGTTGTAAAGATTGAAAATGGTAGAGTGTGTTCTGGAAAAAAGTTAATTATATATGCTTTTAGAGTCAGATCCTTCATTAGAAGGAACGATTCAACCTCTGGAAACAGGTAACTGTTTGCCATGTGGCTTTATATTAGTGCTTGCCTTGGAGTAATATGAGTAGCTGCAGTTTATTTACAAGAGGCTGAGTCATTATTAGAAGAATTTTATCTGCACAGTAGGAGGTATTTGCATGGTTTGCATGTCCTTGTTTGTGTGAGCTGCAGCAGTTGGTGTGGCAGCTTGTAGGTAACTCAGCAGCAGCAATTCTGTATCTCAAAGGCTTCTTTGAGGAAATTTTCAAGATGCACCCTGGGCCTAGAAATGTAGTGGGTGTACCAAGAGAAGCGTCATTCAGGATTGAGCCCTGAGGGTCCCTTTTGTTCTCGAATGTGTATTCAGTACTCACAGCTGTTCCCTTTTATAATTTCTGGGTACTTTTTTCTGCAGAACCCTCATTAGTGGGCTTATACCCTAAGTGCATATGTCGGATTTACTATGGCAGTCTTTGAGCATTTTTTGTTCTCAGAGCTAAATGCAGTATAAGCAAGAAGTCTTTGTAACCTACAACATGAAATCAAATTTGAGCTTTTAGGGGAGGATGGTTTATTTGTGGTTTTGTTTTCTTCAGCAATGTTCTAAAGCAGTATGTTGCTGGAATGCTTGCTCGTTTTCATATGGGAACCTTTCAAAACAAATGCTGTCAAGTGCTTAAAATAACTAGCAGTCCCATCTTGGTTGGTCCTTATTCATATAAATAAGAACTAAATAATTGGACTTTTTCACATTCTCCGCATTTTGTCTTTTTAAGACCACACTGAACAATTTATCTTTGGGCTTTTAGAGTAATGAACCAATATTCAGTTTGCAGACACAGAAGGGAAAGCAGTCCACAGTTAATGTGTTGATGATCTGTTTTTATGCATATATTTTGCTTTAGTATAAAAACATGAAAATGTCAGACTCTAGATCTACACAAATTTTCCTGAATATCTTTTGAATATATTCAGGTGAGTATCTTTGCATAAACTATGCATAGATCCTTTAAAAATGCAAAACTCCTTGTTGCAAATTCCAAATTAACTTTCCTACATGAAAATAGAGTTCCATTTACTGACAGTTAACATTTTAGGAGTCAGACATTTGGTTTCTATAACGAAAATTGACATAATCTGAACCTAGAAGTTTTACTCATGGCACTGTATTACACTGAATTAAAATGTTCAAAAAAAGGTTAATATTTCAAGCTGACAGGTTTTCTGGAGTGCTTTAGACAATTGTCTCATGTGCGCTGTATCTTGGTACAAGCGGCGTGTTGTGGGATAGCAATTCATGGAAAGATCTCTTGCTTAAAGTCACCGGATTCCTACAGTTGTCTAAAACACCAGGCTTTTGCACACTTCTTCCTGCTCAGCTTTGCAGGAAGACTCAAAGTTACTAGCACAAGCCTGCTGTTCTTACTGCTTCACTCCATCATTTACAGAATGTCTTCTCATTGCATTTTAAAATAAAAATAATTTTAAACTATGTAGAAGCTGTGGCTTGAAAAGGAGTGGCTGGAGTGTTGGGTTTGTTTCCATGGAGTGGGTCACATGTGACTTGATATTGAACATAAAGTATGTCCTCATAATTGTATTGCATTATTATTACTGACCTAAGTTTGCTAGAAAAATAAATGTTCCCTGTCTTGGCAATTAACCCTATTGGGGGTTGAACTAAACTGATTTGTTCACCTGGTCAATTTTCTGTTATTATCTGTAAATACTTGTGTTCCCTGCTTTGTTTGCATATTAAGACTGCAGCTGGCAATTAGGATTGAAGTGAAATGCTTGCGTCTCTTTCCCTAACCATTTTCATGTTTACGTTTACTTTTTCACCCTCTCAGATACAAATAGTCCATCTGCAAAGGAAGGCAAGCCTATAGAAAATGGAGTCCTTGTGAATGAAGCCCCTGGAAAGCTGATGTATAGGTGTGTGTTCTCCTTTATTTTTGTCTTCCTCTTGCCCCTCATCCTTTCAATCCAGTCACTCAGATGTGGATAAACAGTAATTCGATGGTTATGGTACTTGTTAGAGGAAAATATATCATGCTGGATCCAGCAGCCTGAGAAAGGCAAAGCTGCTGCTGCTCTGTGGTTCCAGGTGGAGCAGTAGGAAGTGCTCCAGCAAGCACCTGGAGCACCCACATGAACACAGCCCCACGTGGCCTCATCCAGGCCCCTCTCTGGCTGAGCAGGACGGGGTTTACTCGTGTCCATACAAGGTGGATCTCTGCAGCTGCTGGGCTCAGTCTCTCACTCTGCCTGGGAGCTGCCCCTGGCACATGGCAATTGAACCTCTGGGGCTGCAGCCCCACTCCAGGCTGGTACAGGCTGTTGCACATTCCTGTCTGCACACACACAGCTCTCATGATACTCTTTCCATGTGAAGAAACTCTTATGTTGTAGCAAGATATTGTGGGTTTCGCTTGCATAAAAGGGAGAGTGTTTTATTGGCTAGTCTGGCTTTTGTGTGTGCTCCCAAGGCTTCTGCATTTGACTGCTGTCAGATGGGATGAAGTGCCAAGTGGACCTTTAGTCTGACCTAATGCAGCTGCTATTACGCTTGCAGTCACTCTGATTATACCTTTCCAAAACCATCTCCTAGTCTATGCCTTATTCTCAGGCTTCTCTAGAGACACTGTATTTCTGGAAGCTGTTGAGTGCCTGGGAGTTCAGTGGCCTGTTTTGAGGCGAGGGCAGGTACCCTTTTTGCACTCCAGCTGCTGCTGTGCTGATGATGGGGTTTGGAAAGGCTGGTCTTGATGGTCACAAAGCATTTTTCTTTCTGGAGCGTGATTGTGCAACCAAGACTTCTTTATCCGTCGACTCTGTTACTTGCACCTGAACATGGGTACTTGGGACCTGAGTGCTGTCAGGGAGGGTTAGGAGAGTGCACTGACGGGAGGAGGGAGGCTCAAGTAACCTCTGGCCCCATGATGGGTGGTTAGGACATCTCCATAGGAGTGTAAACCACTGACTTGGAGCTGTGCACTGTCAAAGCCAAGTTTGATAGATAAACACCTGTCCTCTGTCAAGCTAAGACTAAAAAATAAATGTCTTCAAAAGGCAACTCAGTAACTCTTCAACATACAGCAGAGAGACTGGGAAGTCACAACACCAGAGCAGCACAGCAGAGCTGCAGAAGCCACTTGCTGAGAAGAATTCCTGGAAACTGACGGAGGCTGACACAGCGAAGACTGGGAGGGTAAGGTCTCCAGTTGCCACTTCCTGTGCCCTCTTTCAGTTTTGGAGAAATCTGTTTCAGAAGAAAATAACTTCTGAAGACCATGTACCTGGTGTGAGAGCGGGCTGAGTGAATTCTTGAACTTGCTGCTTGCTGTGTCATACCTAATGGAAGTGTTGCTGTGCCCTCTGCTCCCAAACCCGAGCCCCATGTTTGCCTGTGGAAAGAATGTTGGCACAAAACTTCTGTGTGAGATGATGGGCCTGACCACATCAAAGTTTAGAAGGAGAAATTAAAACCTTGCAGCTATTTCTTGGAGAGAGGTTGTGACAAATTAGGTGACATAATGAAAACTGCCCTTCAGTGTAAAGAGCTACAGTTGACTCAGATGAATTTAAGCCAAGTTTCCACTGTAGACGTAAGTATCTGATCCCAGGATACCCAGGGCTTTTTGAGAAACCTGAGATTGAGGTTCCTGGGAAAGTGGCAGTTACACCTCCTAGCAATGTTGCTTGAATCCAAGCTTGGATTGCTTGTTGTTGGTTAAGGACAGATCGCAGGATACAAGCCATGTGGAGCAAGGGTTGGTTTAAAGGCTTTATAATCCTGTGGTACAAAGAGAGAGCCAGAAACTGGAACTCCTCAGTGAAGTTTTTGGCTCTGCTACTGATCCTCTGTGTTACTTCAGGCAGCTCTCTCCCTGCTCCTCCCTTCCCTTGGATGACAAGGGAAGGATGATGTGTGCCTGCCCTGAGGGAATGTTGGATTTGGCATGTCTCCACAGAATGCTTTGCAGCATGTGTTCCTAAGCAGTGGCTCCCTAGAGTGCAGCTGCTGTGTTTTCCTGGCCTGATGGAGGGATGCTGACTTTAAATAGGCGTTGGAGAAGGGGGAGTTGCTGGTTTTGAAACTTAGCTGCAAAATGAGTTTTTCTTTTTGTCTTCTGTCTTTAGGTAAAGGCAACAGTGTATTGGGACTATGTGAAAGCAATTGGACTCTTTATGTCTTTCTTGGCCATTGTCCTCTTTATGTGTAATCATACAGCCTCCTTGGCTTCCAACTACTGGCTGAGTTTATGGACAGACGATCCCGTTATCAATGGGACACAGCAGAACACAACTCTCAGACTGGGAGTATATGGAGCACTGGGAATTTCTCAAGGTTTGCTTGGTCTTGTGTATTGTAAGATTTGCTGATTCAGTGTTTCTAATGCTCTTGGTGCCTGCAGCAGCACTTTGCTAAGGATTTGAGTGTGGGTTTTTGTAGAAAGATGAAAAACCTGAATTTAAAAAACCAAGAAAACCAACCTATAAAATTATTCAATTAGTAAATGTGGTTTTTATTTCATTTGTACAAAGTGAGAAGTGTTTTGCTGGCTGATGAACCAGAATTGTGACAAAATGTCTGATCTGAGAAGTGTTTCCTTGGCCTGGTGTGCAGGGGCAGTTTGTCACCAGAGACCATGGCTGTGCTGCCTCCCTGCAGCCCCAGCCTGGCTCAGCTGCCCTACCTGGGGTTTGCTCTGGCTGCTTGTGGCTCCATCCAGGGCACTGTGGGGAGGCTGCTTCAGTGATGTTTTGTTTTGTGTCCTCTTTGTGGTTTAGAATTCATTTGCCATGAAACCCAATGCCCCAAGTTACCCCTCTTCAGAATTGGCATGAAAATCCCGCAATAAAAAACAAATGCCAAGTGAAAATTCAGTGATTTTTACTCAGGGAAAGTGTTCAAATATTACACAAATTTTTGTAATGGAGAAGCAACTTCTTCCATGAAAGGAATGTGATGTTTTCACTGATTTAATTTTTTTTTTAATTACTTGATGTATTTGCAGAGTCCACCTGAAGTGAACCCTAGTTCTCAGGTTTATTGTACTAGAGACATGCTAGTGTTAAATGATTACAAAACGAGGAAAATGTTTTGTGTGAGAGGTGGCAGCAGTTAAAAATGAGTCTCCTTTTCTAGGTATTGCTGTGTTTGGCTACTCAATGGTTGTGTCAATAGGAGGAATATTTGCATCACGACACCTGCACCTTAACCTGCTGCACAATGTCCTCAGGTCTCCAATGAGCTTCTTTGAGCGTACTCCCAGTGGGAACCTAGTGAACCGTTTCTCCAAGGAGATAGACACCATTGACTCCACCATTCCACCCATCATCAAGATGTTAATGGACTCCACGTTTAACGTGATTGGGGCTTGTATTGTCATTCTGCTGGCCACACCTATAGCTGCTGTCATCATTCCACCCCTGGGACTTGTCTACTTGTTTGTGCAGGTAAGGGGTGTTACCGGGGGGAACCAGGACCAGCAGTCACACCCTCTGTTATTTAAGACAGTTCTTACTCTGCACTTGGAAGGATTTTCTTGTGTTGGATTTGAGTCATGCTTGGCTGACTGTGCTTTGCATGGTTTGCTGATAATCTGACATTAGCACAGCATTTCCTTCCTTTGTCAAGTGTACAATGACTTCTGTGCAGAAGTAAATCCTTTAATACCTACTTTATAAAAATGCCATTAGATTTTGTGGCAAATTTTGTACAGCTTGTTGCTCAGAGCCCAAATATGGAAAACACATGGGCTTTTCCAAAACTTCTTTCCAAACATGAGAGTATCCTTTAGAGGGGTGTGTGTGTATTGCTCATGTGCCTGTTTCATCAGAATATTGTCTACAGAGCAAGAGAGTGGATGGCAGCCTTTCACTCCTGTCCTGTGTGGGCAGGGTGTGCTTCCTTCACTCTGGCTTTACTCCGAGAAACTGCACAGATTGGAGAGAACAGCTGGGGTTTGACTTTGGCTCTTGAATTAGTAAATCCATTTGGGTCCATTAGTAAACCTTAAAGGTGGCTATGTGTGTTTTATACTGTTGAACTAAACTTGCTGATAAAAGAAAGAGGAGAAAATGGCTCTGGCATGAGATGGTTTGATTGACAGTTGTTTAAAGGCAGCAGAAGGTATACAGTGGTCTTTTAGGCCTAAAGGTGTTGGAGAAGGTGTGTATTTCCATGTGTAAGTTGAATCTCTGTCACTAACAGCCCAGATGGCAGGGAACTGTTTATGATTCCCCTTGTTTTTCCAGACACAATCTGGATGTAACCATAATTCTCATACTCTGGTTTGCAGAGATTTTATGTGGCCACTTCGCGGCAGCTCAAGCGCCTGGAGTCTGTCAGTCGTTCTCCTGTGTATTCCCACTTCAACGAGACTCTCCTGGGAGTCAGTGTCATCCGAGCCTTTGAGGAGCAGAAACGTTTCATCAAGCAGAACGACATGAAGGTGGATGAGAATCAGAAAGCTTATTATTCAAGCATTGTTGCAAACAGGTAACAGCAGATATCTGGGGAGGACGTGGATCTGCTGGCTGTGCTCCTTATCAGTCACAGCTCTTGGCATACTTGTCCAGGGGAGGGAGACCTGTGTGGATAAATCAGTTTCAGAGATGTTTTGTTTAAACTTTTGTGATGAAATTAAAATTACTTCTGAGTCTCTCATCTTTCTGAGAGTTCCTGCCTTACTTCTGGCTTATATTCTTTTAAAAGTTTTGATTTATTGATCCCAATGTTCAGAAAGCAGTTGTAGTTAAGATAGGAATTTATGCACCTGAAAGATTAATTAATTTTGGATGCCTCTAGGTTCACATGCTGCTGAAGCAGAACCTCACATATCTTGCAGTACCTGTGTCACTAGCAGGACACACATGTCATATTATTAATCTTACAAAAAAAAGATGTGTGACAGACCATTTGTTGTCCACATCCCTGATCTCTGTGGGTGAAGTACTGGAAAGATGTTTTGTGCCTTGCAGGTGGCTGGCTGTCCGTCTGGAGTACGTGGGGAGCTGCATTGTCCTGTTTGCAGCATTGTTTGCAGTGATTGCACGCAACAAACTCAGTGCGGGGCTGGTTGGCCTCTCAGTGTCCTACTCACTGCAGGTAAGCTTGCCTTTTTTGAAAAGAGCAAAACCTCTGAATTGTTAGACTGCATCAGAAAGTCAGAACCTTGATATGGCTTTGGATGGAAAACTAATATAAGGAACATAGAAAATAATAATTATAAATAGTATCAAGAGAAGATGCTGGGAAGTTTCCTCTGCCTTCCCTGTGGGAGGGGATGTGGCCAAGGTGTCTCATCCCCTGCATCTTAAAGGCGTTTAGGCTTTCCTCCTGTCCATCACTGATTAGTCAAGATCTTGCCTGTGTTTACACATTCCATGAAATTGCAAGGCTTTGGTTTCCGTGCTTTTCATTTATCGCAGGTAACCTATTTAGTGTAAACTGCTCTCTGACTTCGTTCCTTCTTGCAGGTTACAGCTTACTTGAACTGGCTGGTTCGCATGTCATCTGAGCTGGAAACCAACATTGTTGCTGTTGAAAGAGTCAAAGAATACGCTGAAATGGAGAAGGAGGTACATTGACTTGCCCACCACTCTTGTGGAAGTCAGTGCCCTATTCTGAGGTCTCAGCTGCCCACTGAATGGGTTGGAGGGTGGGCCTGTGCTCCGAGCTGAGGGGTGGGACAGAGCTCGGGGCTGTGGGTGCCTGCCAGGGACAGGCTGGGGCTCAGTGGGAAGTTCCTGTTGGTGCTTTTGTGGTGCATCCAGTGGTATTTACACAGTGCTGTTTAGGAAATGTGCTCTTACGTCCTGGGCTAAGCAGTAGGGCTGTACAAATGTTTTGGTTTCCTAAGTCTTTAAACATCAAGTTTTTATTTGTTTCTCTTTCTGCACTCAGTATGGGGAATAAAAAGGTTTTACTTTTTTTTGTTTTGATTTAAATCACATAACTCATTTAATCTGCAGTTGTTCCCTTTATGGTTACAGAGTTCCCTGGGGCTTCTCTTTGCCTTGCCTGTCACTTGAACCTGACCTGGGTCACTATTTTTGCAACCAAACATTATGAAGACCCTAGAATTTTTTCTTGAGTTCTGGTAGCAGACGATTGTTTATACATTTAAAAGCCTTTTTATTTGGCAGTGGCAGTGAATGCAGTGGGGTGTGTTCTTTCCTTTCTCTCCTCTGTGGGAGGCTGAGGCAGCAGCTTTTTACCAGCTTATTAATGTTCTAGTGCACAGTCTCAGCTAAACTGCTTCTAGTTGCACGTGTGGCTGCCCCAGAGTTCCTTGCCGTGGTGAGGTGTACAGACAGGGTGTCTGAATGTGTGCTACCTGCATGGTTCTGCCATTGGCAAGAGGAATATTTATCCAGCAAGTGGGCCTTGAGGTAGCCAAGCCCTTGGCCACAACACCATTTCATCTCTCTTGAGACAATTCTCTCCCTCTCTTCTCACCACAGTTCCTTTTGCAAATTACACACTAAGAAGGATTTTTCTTAATTGCGTTCTGAGAGTCCTCTGAGCCTGTGTTGGTTGAAGCAGGAGCTGATCACAGGTGTCTGTGTGGCTCTTTCAGGCTGAGTGGAGCATTGAACAAACGGCCCCAGCCAGCAGCTGGCCCGAGGAAGGGAAGGTGGAGTTCCGAGGCTACGGTTTGCGCTACCGCGAGGACTTGGATCTGATTCTGAAAAACATAAATGTTACCATCAATGGGGGTGAAAAGGTAATGGCTCTGAATTGATGGTAGAATGTTGCAGTTCACAGGTCTGCATGCATAAGCAAAAGAGAGGTTTAACCCTGTTCTGTTACATGCCTGGGGTTCTTAAGAACTAGAAAAGCTGCTGTGGAATCAGCCCTGTTGTAACTGCAGATGTTGCGGGCTCTCAGCCTTTGCAAGGTGTGTTCTGCATCATGGATAAAGAGACACTTGTGTGGGGCTGCCAAGTATCATTTGGCCTGGTTTCACTGGGAGGTGAGGTTTATCCTGTCTTCTCTCCCCTTCCCAGGGAATTTTGCTAATTTGTTTGCTGTAAGCAAAGGAGAAGTAGGTTGCAGAGAGATTAAGTTAATTATAATCTCAGGAAAATAGCTTACAGCAGAGGGAGGAAGCCTGATCTAGTGAGGCAGAAGTTGCAAGGTGAGACTGCAGGAAAAAATGGGACTTCAGATTCTCTGGATCTGGCCAAGCTGATCTGTGTGTTTCTCCTCCTGCTTCATTGCCCAAGCACTCACACATGTCCCACCTCAGTCCCGTGCGGATTCTCTGATGTCTGTTAATAGTGTGATCTTGCACAGCAGCATAAAAGGCAGCTATGACAGATCTACTATCCAGCTTCCGTATTTGTGGTAGCCAACTGGGCATTTGTTTTCTCCTGAGTGCACACTTTCTACCTACAAATATGGGCAGAATGCTGCCTCAAGTGGTTAGAATGGGCAGATAGCAAGAGGTGTATCAGCCAACCAAAGTAGCAATCTTTTATCTTTATTTTTAAAAAAGAGAAGAATTGATCAAGACTTTGGTCTAACTGGGAAGTAAAACATACAGTGTGAAACTGAGTGCTTTTGGTGTGCAGATAACCTCAAGTATGACAGCCTTTGGAAAATGTGTCTGTTTCAGGTGGAAATGCTTGGAAATGCTTTAACTCAATAAGTTGTTCTTGTATTTCTTCCCAACAGATTGGAATAGTTGGAAGAACGGGAGCTGGAAAATCCTCACTTACTTTGGGCTTGTTTCGGATTAATGAAGCAGCTGAAGGTGAAATTATTATTGATGGGATCAATATTGCAAAGATCGGGCTCCATGACCTGCGGTTCAAGATCACCATCATCCCTCAGGTAGGTGCAAAATCCTGCCACTGCCAGAACTCCTTGGGTAACAGTGCTGTTTCCATAGAGTACTGAGGAGAAAATTGTTACTCCTCCTCTGATCTGTGCTATGAAATTCAGTCACTTCAGATTGCTCTTTCATGGATTTGAAACGAAGGTTTTCTCCCTAGGCTGGTTTCAATTTGCCTATGCCAGCTAACAAGTAGGAGCTTGGCGGTGGCTGAGCTGTGTTGTGGAAGCAAAACCTTGGCCTCTGGACTCAGGAGCTGATCACTTACATGCTACAGACAGCTCAGCCTGGGTGGGAAGGGCTGATCCCAGCTGAACACCTGCTTGGGATCCCTCTGTGAACTGGGCACAGTGTGTGCTGTCAGTGCTGTTCTTTCACAGAAACCTGTACATAACCATCCCAGTCTAGCACAGCAACTGTGGGTTTGATAGTCCTAAACATTTGGAAATACAGCTTTATGAGCATTGGATTTAGTCTCAAGTCTTTTTGTTCTTACTATGTATTGCCTGCTCTGGTTCAAAGTAAGACTATAAAATGTGATGTTATTAATTACTATTGCAGCCCACTGGCCAAAACAAGTGACCTCACTGTAAAAGGTTTTCTGCACCACTTCTTTTGGAAATCTGGGGGGACTTTGCTTTCTCCTTTTGATTGCTTTGCATCAGTATTTCCAAAGTAGTATTTCTTCCTGTCCAAGAGAAAAAAAGGTGTAATTTCATTCATACCGCAGCTGAAGAGTTTTGAAATATTTACAGATGGTTAATTCCCTAAGAAGTGAAAAGTTGACCTAGTAGTCCCTGCTGACAGAAGGTTGAGCAGGGAGGGCCTCTTTTTTAGCCTAGTGGTCCAGTAAAAAGAAAGTTGGCTGGGGTTTGGGTGTTTTGGTTTGTTTGTTTGGTTGGGGTTTTTTTCTGAATTAATGAGTTACTGACTAATGGAAAGGTCTGTACTGAAAGAATCTGCAGAGGGTAGAGGTCAGGCCCCCAAGAAGAGTAAGGAATAAGAGTGAGGGAGAATAACTTGTTACTGGAAAAAAATGAGCCCTCACTCCCTAATTCATTATATTAGCTTGCTTGCAACTGCATCTGTACGTGTTGTTTCCTTTTGTAATCTAAGAAATATTTTTGGAGCACTTGCCGTGTTCTGTGTACACTGTCAATGACCTCTTTCCATGACCAGGATCCAGTATTGTTTTCTGGCTCTTTGCGTATGAATCTTGATCCTTTTGACCAACACTCTGATGAAGACATTTGGACGTCTTTGGAATTGGCTCACCTGAAGAACTTTGTATCATCCCTTCCTGATAAACTGAATCATGAGTGTGCTGAGGGTGGTGAGAACCTCAGGTAGGTCAAAGAACTGTGCATGTGAAAGTTCTAATACCCTCTGGCCCTGTGTGAGAATGTGGGGAGGCAGCTGGAGAATTCTTAATGCGTGACCAGGCAATCAACCAACTAGGTTTTATTCAATATGTTTTTGGCTCTTGAGTTTGGGAATTTCAAATAATTTAAGAAATACTTGGAATGCTCTGAGGTTTGTGAGCTTGGGCAGCCTTGGAAAGCATTTTAGCAGCAGCAGTTATTCTAAGGAAGCTGTTCACTTGCTATTTGCACCTTAACAGGGTTTTATATGTTCAGTTTGTAGAAACCATTTAAAGTCCAGTCCTCAACACTGCACTGATTCAGTGAATCAGCCTGATGCAGTTATGCTGAAACCACTTGTATTCTCTTACTACATTGCCAGGACTTCATTTGAGGGGGATGTAGTTTCAGATGCTGTTAGATATTCTGCAGGGAACTAGTAAGACCAACCTTATCTTTAGAACAAGGAATTGCCAGGTTTCAAAATGAATACCAGTGAATGCTGCAAACTTGTTCTGACTTTTCTCCCCACCCTCCCATCTCTGTGTAGTGTGGGACAGCGCCAGCTGGTGTGCCTGGCACGAGCTCTGCTCAGGAAGTCCAAAATCCTGGTTCTGGATGAAGCCACAGCTGCTGTTGATCTCGAAACAGACAAGCTCATACAGTCAACTATAAAGTCTCAATTTGAAGAATGTACTGTATTAACTATAGCACATCGTCTGAACACAATCATGGACTACACGAGGTAAAGTGACACTGCTTTTATCTTGCTGGCTGTGTGACCTGCACTGTGCTCGACTTAAATGGGAATCTTTGTGTTAGTTGGATGTTTACTGGTTCATTTCTAGCTGCCTCTGCACAGAGCTGCTGGAATCCCTGGTTTGATGGGTAGGGTGTGTGTGTTCTGGCTTGTGGTGGCTGTGCTTGGCCTGGGGAGCTCCTCTTGTCCCTCTGTCACACTGCTGTTGTGCTGTTCCTGCCTGGGCAAACTGGGAAGGGGAGAGAGGCAAGGACAGGAGTCTGTTCCTGGGTCTTAGGCACAGACAGCGTAGAGAATCCAAAGGGGCAGATCCTGCCCTCTGAAGTTTATTTGGTGTTTAACTTTCCATCACTTCTGGTTGTAGTTCATGCAGCCTCCCTCAGTCTCAGCTGCCTTGCAAAGGTGTGGTTGATGGCCAAGTTGTTGTCTCATATTTCAGCTTTAGGCTCTCTCGTCCCTTTTATCACAGAATGGCAAAGTGACCAGTGGTAGGATTTCAGTGTACTTTTGCAGGCCTCTCTTTGTGCTGTCAGCAGTGACAGATCAGAGGGAGGAGCGCTGCCTGTGCTGCTGCCAGCAGGGCAACGCCCAGTTCAGCCTGGCAGTGGTGACACCAGGCAGCAGCCCCTGCCAGGGCTTGGTGACCACCTCTGCAGTGCCTGGCCATCCGTGGGGGGAGCTGCAACAGTGTTTAGCAGTGAGCTGACCACTCACTTCGTGAACTTCCTTGTCCCAGTTGCACGTTTCTGTTTTGTCACAGAAGCTGTGTAGCAGCACTTGGTGTGGAGAGGTGTTAGGGGAAGGTTATTTATCCCAGTTCTTGCAAGGTCTTACAGGCCTCTCACACCTTGACAAGAAGTGCTGCCAGCTTGTTTCTGGCTGGCTCAGAGTGCAGTCCAGAGTCTCCTGGCTGTCTGCAGATGGCTGGGTAACCACGTGCTACATAAACAACGCACCACACAGACCATCTGCAGTGAGACCCTCAGCCTGTTCGTACAGGCAGCACTGTCTTCACTTGCAAATAATGGCTATTCTGCAGTCTCTGTCTGCACACATACATCCCTGTTCACTGGCTTTCTGGATCTTCTTGTGACCATTTTTTCTTTTCATCTCCTTGTTTTACAGAGTTTTAGTCTTGGAGAGAGGAGAAGTGGTGGAGTGTGGTACCCCAGACCAATTACTTGAGGAAAAAGGCATTTTCTATAGCATGGCCAAAGATTCAGGCTTGGTGTAGCATTTGAACTTGGCTGTTTACTGTGGAAGAGGGAGGTGATAAATTTGGAGAACTGTAACTTCCCCTGAGCTGGACTGAGCCACACAGCTGAGTTTCAGACACAATGAATTTAGCCAGAGCATGGCAATGGAAGAAACATAAAGATGCAATTTTTTCTTACATTTTATTTCTCCTTAATGTTGATTTTAGCCACCTTTAGGAGAAGCACATGCACAGTGCAAGACACCTCAGAGACTCCTACTTTTGTCTGAAATCTGTCATTATATGCTCAGATGTACGGCAGAGTGATTCATCAGAGAAGTTCAGAAAAGCTTTTTATTATCATCTGCTCTTATGTCCTGAAGTTCCCTCCCTTTTTTTTTTTTGTTTAAAACATTTTTGCAAATGCTAGTTATTTGCTTGTTTGCGGATTCCTCATTTCGTGAGCCATCTATTGTGGGATGCACTTGGAACATTTTGTGGCATATAGTACTATAGTCTAAAGATTTTTCTTCTTGTGAAATAAAATATGTGCCAGACTTTCTCATTTTGGCATTTACTGTACATGGTTAATGCTTATGCATTGTCCTAAAGGTTTCATGTGTTTGCAGCGTAGAGCAGCAAGTTCACTGTAACGTCAGTAGTGCTGATGCGAAAAAGCACAGTCAACTCCGGAGCAGTGTTTAAGCACGTCTAGCGTGACAATCACTCCAGAACCAAATCGGTGCAGCAGTTGGTGCGTTGCTGTGTGCAGTTTCTGATCTCACACCCAGCTCGCTCAGCAGGTCCGACTGGGGTGCCCAGAGCTGGTGACACCTGGGGGGACGAGGCTGAGGGTGAGGATTCGCCTGAGCAGAGGCTGCAGGCTCAGGGTGACGTTGATTGTAACACCCTTGGCTTTGGCAGTTCTGTGCTTTCATAGCAGCTCTGCCACATCAAGGATCATTAGCCTTATATCAAAGAAACATGCCCTTCATGCTGCTGCTGTTGACTCTTAAATTTTGTGGGAAAATGTTCTGTTACAGTTGTTTAAAAAAAAATTAGTGTTTTTAAAGTTATGTGTCAGAAGGGTCTAACAATTAAACTAGCAATGGAGTCTAGTTTCAAGATCCATGTTGGATTTTCATCTTTCTGTGGTAAGAAAAAAGTTACTTTTCTAATGTTCTGATAAGTCTTATTTTAAAGGAAAATGCTGGAAGAAAGCAAACTAAGTCAGATGGATCCAAATACTCAGCACTGAGAACGTGGACTTCTGTGATTGATATTGCTGACCTTAATACTAGACAATTGTTGTCCTTAGAGTAAAGCTATTTATTTTTTTGTAAATTATGACTCTCTGAAATTGAATAGACTGAAAATTTCTTTGGTATTTTTTGTAATGACAATGCAAATATTTGCAAAGATCTTGCAGTAAAAAATGCTTTGAAAGAAAGCGTGTTATTTCTTGCCTTGTGTTTGACAAAGGGTTTGCTTTGTCAGTTCAGCTTTTTGCCTTGGAAACAGAAATTACTGGTCCTGCTTAGACTAATCATTCTTGCTTGGCCTGATGTCTGGGGTTGTTAGGGTGGTGGGTAAGAAGCCATGAGTGCAGATAACTGTGCTGTGGTAGGGCTGGATCATTTTGTGGTTTGCTGAGCAGCCCAGGTCATAATGATGGATCAGCAGAGCAGGAGTCACAGTGCTGTGGACCTTTGTCACCCCCAGTGGTGTCCATGGCTTGTGTCTGCCACATCTCCTGAGCCTGGTGCGAGTTTTCTCTGTGGAAATGGAATGAGCAGGGCCTGATTGGGGAGTTTGGGGAGGAGCTGTGGGTTTTAGTTTTTCAAATCCCCAAACACCTGTGCAGCACTGTGATAGCCAGAAGGGTGGAATGATTGGGGCATTGTTTTATAGGAACAGAGTACGGGCAGAGCAGGGGGTCTGTGGGTAAGGGGTGTTGTACATTAAGGTGGAGATGGAGCTCCCTGCAGAGACCCAGAGGAGGAACTGTAAATACCACTGAGACACCTTTCCTGCTTGGGAATGGGCATCCTCCAGGAACACTTTGTGATCCTCCCCTTCCACCCCATCCCTGGAGAGCCCTGGCAAGGAGCGGGGAGAGGAGCTGCTGTACAGTTGAATTTACTGTATCTGATTTCAGTGCACGTCGATGTATCTTGCCTGACATTATTTACTGCAACATGGAAAATTTCTCACATCTGGAAAAGCTGATTCTGCCAAAAAACCAGCTCAGAATTCTTAGGAGACCTGAAAAAACCACCCAATTTGATGTGTGTGAACAGAGCTACTTCTGTAAGTGTTCCCAGTCCTGACCCACACGAAGATCCTTTCTCAGTGTGATGACGATGTGGCACAGCAACAGTTGTGCTTTGGGTCACTGACACCTTTACCATTTTGGCATTCCTGTGCATCTTGTGACCATCTGGGGCATTGGGAGTGCAACTTGCACAGTATGTGTTTGGCATGAACTTGGTGTAAATCAATGCACAACATCTTCGATTTATTTTCTGGCCTTAGCAGTTTCAGTATTGCCTTAAACTTGGAATCACGGGACAAGGATTTTTTTAAGGCAGCATTTCTCTCCTACATGGTATCTCCGAGTGTTAACTGTTTAATATATTTTGCTTTAACCACCTTCCGGATAACTTCTGTGAGACTTGAGCTCCAGATTCATCACAATACTTGGACATATCCCTGGGGACTCCAGCACATCTGAAACATGGTGGGATTTTCACACGTCATTTTGGGAATTGCTTTTCTTTTTCCTTTTCAGCACAACTTGATGTGTGAAAGCTGATGGTATTTTTGCTTGTTCTTAGTTTGGGTTAGCTGACAGCAAAGCTGTGCCCTTTCAAAGGTTACCAGTGTGAAAGTATGTTTTGATTATTGTCTCCTGTTGCCTTCCCTCTTCACTACCAACTTAGGAACAGAAAATGAGCATTTAAAGATGTTTATATTGGAGATTATGGAATGCTAAAAGATGTCTATTTCAGAATTACCCAGCAACACAGGCAGTTCTGTCCCTCTTTGACCTCAGTTAAAAAGGAAAAATACCTATCTCAGTATTTCTAAATGCTCCTGTTTTTGAGATCCATTGATAAACCTTCGGAGTGCTCATAACTCGTATCTGGTTTTGGAATTGCTTTGTCTGTGCCCTCAAGTACAAGATTTGGAGAAAGTAGAGGGAAAAAAATTCTTTCCTGGTACCTGAGCACCAGTGTGGCAGCAGGCATTGGACCTCGTTATCTTAGGCACTTGTGCAGCAGAAACTGTAAACTGTTCTTGACTTGGGTGCAGAAGCCACTGAGCAGCTGTTGGAAAAGGAACTGCTGGGGTTTGCCAGTTTGGGTTCATTCTTGCAGCTGAACTCTCCCATCCCCTCCCCACTGCCCCTTTTTGTGTTATATTTGCTTTAGTTTACTGAAGAGACCCATTTCAATACTTGATTCTATTTTTATTTCAGCTCTCTAGAAAATGAGGTGCTCTAACAAAAGTCACAGTAAAGAGCAGTATCTCACAGTGTGTGTTTGTCACATTGTCATCTTGTGATTCCTGAGGAGACTTGGGGACAGCTCTGGCTGCAGACACTGCAGGAGGGCCAGGAAGGCTTTGCTTCTGCTTTGGTTTGTTAAAGCAACATCTGACAGGTGACCATGCCAGAGGCTCTGCAACACCAGGGTGGCACATCCAAGAGTCAACGTGCACTCAAAAAGGAAACCAGGAATGAACCATCAGGTCAACAGGTGAGATCCTGCTGCTTCATGTGCTGCAGGGATCAGAGAGGAGGGCACTTCCAACCGTGCAAATTCCTCGTGGCCAAATTCCATTTGGAAATGCTGGTGTCAGTGTTTGGACATGCCCTGCTGTGAGCACCCGGCCCTTGGCAGTGGGAATGCTCCAGGCCTTGGGCAGGAGCGATGGATGCTCGGCTGCCACTCCCAGCCGTGTTCCTGTCCTGCACTGCCGAGCCCCTGCCGGAGCTGGCTCTGCTCCTGCAGAGGGAGGGAGTGGATCTGCTCCCCAGCTGTAACAACAGGCAGCCTGTGCTCTCCTGCTGAGGGGCATCCTGCCTCCTCTTCCCTCCTCCTCCAGTGTTTGTGCACTTTGGATGACGAGCTCCAGCTGCTGCCTTGTAGTCCACATCTGTGTAAGAACAGTGCCAGGGTGAGCAGTCCTTAAGACGCTGACAAAATACTTCATTTGTTCTGCCTGGAGCTTAGGATAAACTGCTAACGGTTAAGTTTCCTTGCTACCAGTTAAACTCTTCCTTGCTGTCAATAAAATCTTGTTGGCTTTTAAAAATAATCTCTGTAATATTTAAGTATGATGGATATTTGGGCTCCATTTATAGTATAAATTGGGAATGCTGTGGTCTTTCCCTTTTGGCTTGTTTGCTTTTGTACCAGAAAAGTATTTAAGTCCTGACTGGCTCGTTTTCAGCAGTCAAGTGAGGATTTGGTATCTGGAAACATAATGAAATTGGAATTGCTAAGTTTCCTATGGAAATAACGTGTATCCCAAGTTACCCCTTTCCATCTACTCACTGCAGTTCTGGCTCAAAAAAGCCTTGGTTGAATGTCAGGCATTTCAGAGAGAAACCAAAATAACTCAATTATGAGATCAATTACTCCTGCTAGTGGTGGTGCTATGGCATACTCCATGAGTGAGTCATGCAAGGCCTGATTCTTCCATCAGTCTGTAGAATAGTCCCTTCTGAGCTATTAAGTGTTCTGGAGTATCAAATTCTGCTATCCGACCATTTTCCAAGACTAAAATCCTGTGAACATTAAAAGAGAAGTGTAAGTTTGGGGACACATAGCAGCTGTAATAAACTTAGTTATTTCTACTTAGTTTTAAAATAAATTTCAGTACTTGCTGGTTATTCAGCCAAGCTTTCCAGCTGGGAAACAGTGCTGGGATAGAAAGGGTTTCTGATGGGTGACTGTTCAAGTACTGGGTTTGGGAGGAGGAGTTTTTGGCAACTGAGGCTGGAGTGAGATTTGTGAAAGGGTACTGGGTATTTTAGTTTCACGACTCTCAGGTGACGCAAGGAGCTGTAGTCATGGTTTTGCTGTCCGTGGGGGGGGAAGGGGCTGTGACAGGTATGAAAGGCATCTCGTGGGAGTAAAGGATCTCTGATTAACCTGTTGGTGCCCAGCTGGTTTAAGAGAGATCCTCCCAACTCTAAAGCAAAGCTTGGCGGGTTAAACACGAAGAGGACAGAAATGAAATTGCTGTTCCCCAGCACCGTGGAGTGTCAGTCACATCAGCTGCCTGTGTGTTCCTCCTGCTCAGCGATGTCTGTACCTGTCACAGTCCAGGACGGTGTTTACCCGGTGAGCGATTGTTACCACGGTGCTGTCTCTGAACTGAGTCCTCAGCATGGACTGAATCTGGACATCAGTTTCTACATCCACTGCTGCTGTGGCCTCATCCAGAACGAGGATTTTGGCTTTCCGCAGGAGTGCTCTGGCCAGACAAACCAGCTGTTTCTGACCAGTGCTGCAAGTAAGAAGAGGGATGGTAAACTGAGGTCAGTAGTCACTTTTCCTTGGGGTCAGAACAGATGATTCCTTTGAAATTAATAATGAAAAGGTGATTGTTCCCTTTCTCTGAAAGGATGATAGAGGCTGGTGGCACTGCAGGTAGGTAACAGTGTGAAACAGCCTAAGGAAGTGAAGGGGAGGCATTGCTATAGCACCCAGAAAATCTGCACTTGGAACAGGATTGTGGGATATTAAGTACTGCACAAATGTGAACCACCACAATGATTAAATCTCAGAAGTCTTCCTTGGCGTCTTCTGATTTGATTTCATGCTGCTAAACAGGACAGTAATGCAGCAATTTGCTATCTGGGACACCATTAAAAAAACAAATTATATTTTAAAATGAATTAGCCTCCTTATCCAACCAGCTCTGTTCTCCTAGCCCAGGGGCTGGCACTGCTCTGCCACTGTCTTTCTGCAGATAAAGGTACCTTAGGTTTTCCCCTTGGTCAGTGCACTTATATTCCAGCTGCTCTGGCAAATCTGCAACAAAGTTCTTGAGCTGAGTCAGTTCCAAAGCTGTCCAGATGTCTGCATCAGTGTATTGGTTTAATGGGTCAAGATTCATTCTTAGGGAGCCAGAAAACAAAACTGGATCCTGAGCACAGAGACAGTACAAACAACTCCTGAAATGAATTATAAAAATGAGCTCTTGGGTCCTGCCTGCTGGGTGGGAATCTGTGACTAATGTTATAGGGAATGGCAGATGAACATGGCAAAGATGTTGTTTCCAACTTGGAAACTGCTCAATGTCCCTCCTGTCACAGAATCTTTATAAACCCTTCCCAGGTGTTCAAGACTCTGCTCAAGGATTTTGGAAATGAGTTTCATACCTGGGGAACAACAGTTATCTTGGATCTGAGGTCATGGAGACCTAGTTGGGCAATATCCTGTCCATCAATCAGAATGGCTCCTTCTGCAGCCTCCACCAGTCGCAGCAATCCCACTGCAAGGGTGGATTTCCCAGCTCCCGTCCTGCCAGTTACGCCAATCTGCAAAGTGCAGTGGAAAGACTTCGGTTTTGATGTTGATAGTTTTCTCTCAGTTGGACAAACATGTTGTGTAGTTCCTCTTGGCCTTCTGATGAGAGACAGCTTTGCATGGATCAGATCTTTAGGGCTGTTCATGATTCACATAGCCTGGCAATACTTTCTTAAAGGGAAGCATTTATAGTTCACAATTGTTTTGTATGAAAAGAAATCACAAAAGCCTTCGATGGGAAGAATAATTACAAGACTTAGCAGTTTGAACAGGGCCTTGATGTGGAACTAGAATGAAAAAGTGGGATTCCTTTGCTGTAATGAGCTGGACAAGGTGTGCAGTGTGGGAGATGGGCTCCTGCTCTCCTGCAGCTGCCAGGCTGCTGTAGCTGGGTGCCAGCAGGGGCTGTATCCCCCTGGATCTGGTCGCTGCCCAGCACTGCTCACACTGCTAAAGGAGTGGTTCTCCTACCTTCTCATGCCCGTTGATGGTCACACTGACACGCCTCAGGGCTAGCTCCAAACCTGGCCTGTAGCACAGGCTGTAGTTTCTAAATTCAATCCTTCCTTCAGTGAGCCAAACTTGCCCTTGGAGTTTGCCATTCAGAGTCCAGGGTGCCTGAAGAGATGGAAGCAAACAGCAGTGTTTGAGGCTGATTTAAATTACCCAGTCAAGTGGCCATACCGGAATGGGAAGCTCATGAAGGCATCTGTGCCAACTCCCTCCCAATCTCTTTGCTGTTTCTAAACCAGAAAAAGGCCTCTAACTTTCATACTGCAGCTGTTGGCTTTTTACTTTATCCAAAGATGCCGGTCAGATTTTCTTTACTGAAAATGGGGATGAACATTTGCTTGCAAGTCAGAGTTCTGACATTGAGTGGTTCAATAAAAAAATTTATATGCCCCTGTAAACAGGACTGTTAAAGCTTCCTCTCTCAGGGCAGCATATGGAGATATAATTTTAATGATTACAGAACAGAAAAGGAGACTTTTAGCAGCTAAAAGGCTATCTAGGAGCCAGCAGTTATCAGGGAGTTGCATCTGAAGTCACATAATAAATACTCCAAATATGGGCAGAAAATGTCTCATTCCATGAATTGTTACCAAGTGAAGCTATTTTAATGGCAATCCAATGCATAACTCTCTTAAGGAAATAATAATCAGAGGTTATAAAACAAGTCTAGTCAGTCGGATAAAACCCAAATGCTGCAGTTCTTTAAAAGAAACATGACTGGCCTTTTAGAAGGTGAAAACTAGAGGTTTTTCAGAAAAGTTACTCATTGAGTTTGCAGAGATGTCCAGCCCCTTCTGTGAAGGTCAGTAGTGGATTAGCTACCTCCTTAGGAGTCCTCAGGTATTCTCTCACTCTCTCCACAGAAACAATGCTGTTCTCTATTTCTGTCCAGGAGCGAACCATCCAGTTCAGAACACCAGTTATCTGCCACACGGGAAAAGGAGCATTAGGGCAGATTAAATGAGCCCAGACCTGTGCTTGTGAGTTACCCAGTACTTTGCCTTACTTTTTATTTCTAAAGATCTCCTCATCAGCTAATTATATCAGAAATTAGATTACATCAGAAAACCTTAAAATGTTAAAGTGAAAGCCAGCTCCTGCCATAGCCCCTTCAGCAAGTTTATAGAGAATGAAATGCTACTAACTTGGATGCTAAAAATGGTGTAGCTGTTTCTTAGGCAACTTGTGCAACTAGTCTACAAGCAGGTAAGACAGGTGCTGAAGACCTTGCTTCAGCTGCCCAGGGCTTGCTTTGACTTATATTTAAGTTCAGGTGCAGGAGGGAGAAGGTGGCCCATGCATGTGCTTATGAGGTTCATTCCCTAAGGGGCCATGTGCTCCAGATGCTCTGGATTTTAGCAATGACAGCAGGATTTGGTAGGAAAAGGCATCTAGAAAGGCACAGAAATAGTTCATAATTTCTTAGAAATTAAAATGCAGTTGCTTTTGATAAAGGCAAGCATGGTAGTATTTCCACACTGGGTTACCTGGAGGGCACAGGAAATGGAGAAGCCAGCAGTTCCTGGGCTGAGCTGTGTCCTGCCCATGGCTGCAAACAGGGCTGCAACCAGCACGATGCCATTGCCCAGGAACTCCAGGTTTGTAGCAAGCCACCTGCAGGAGGAGGAGAGCACAGGGCTATTGCTGGCTGCCCTCTCCCTTTCTCCCAACACATCATTACTTTACAGAACACTCACGGAGCTGCTGGGCAGATTTGTACCTGTCAGCAACAGCTCCAGGGAAGCAAATTCGCTGATTCTCATCCACTAGGAAATTGCTCTTTGAAATAAACCTCTGCTGGTCCTTGTGAGCACGGATCACACTGCTGCCCTGGAAAGTTTCTGAGATGTGGGAGTAGATGGGTGACCTGCAGGCAGCCTCCATGCGTCTCAGCTGGCAGGAGGTGGTGACATAGAAGTGCTGGTACAAGGGAAAATGGGAGAGTCATTAGAAGGCTCATGCCTCTGTGGAGGTGCTCCACAGGAAATCTGGGAGGGCCTCAACAAGTGCAATGGTACGTACTATCTTCGTGTTACAAAACCTCATGAGCAGGGAGGAAATGCCCTGAAAAGACGAGGTCGTGTTCCTGCCTGTGTTATCTCCTGTCTTTATTGGGAATAACCTTGTGGTTGGGGCAAAGGAGCCGCAACACCTCTACACTGAGTTTGTCCTGCAGCTGAGCCCTTTGCTCGATGGAGAACAGAGATGAACTTGCCCTTCCTTCATGCTCAGTCTTAGCTGGCAAACATGGATATATGAAAAGGAGTGTAGGAATTCTGCAGGAAAGGAGAAATGCTTTTGGTCTTCATGTGATTTACACTAATGGTGACAAGGCATATAGCTCTAGGTAGGATTTGATTTAGAAATCAGAAAAGCACAAGCCTCTTTGTGAGGGCACTGGGGTGCTTTGGAAGGCTGAGGTGATGTGGGAAAGGGACTGACATTACTCTTGCTCAGATGCAATTTGAGATGACGAAACTAATTTCTGCATGCCTTCACTCCTAAGAAATGGAAGGAGGCTTTCTGCAGGGACACCGCTGTGCTGCTTCAGCCTCTCCTGTGTATCTGTGAGCTCCTACCTGGAATGCTGCATAAAGAACAGTCAAGGGCACTATGGCCATTGCTGCCCATGGTGTAGCCACCACAATCACCAGGTAGATCTCCAGTAAGTTGAACAAGAATCCCAGCACGGACTTCAGCTTGTCAGGGATGACAGAATCAACAGCATCCATGTCTCTGGAGAAGCGGTTCAGCAGGTGTCCAATGGGTGTTTGCTCAAAGAAGAGCATTGGGGATCTTGTGACACTGCTCAGCAGCTGCAGGAAGAGCTGGTGTGAGGCTAACACGCCCCCCAGCAGGACTGCTGCTGTGCAGGCAAACCTGCTGAGGGCTGTAAGAGAAAAGAAATTGTAATTACTAGGTCTGAGCAAACCCACCCTGGAGCTTTCCTTTGCAAGATCGTGACTTCCACTTAGTCCTGTGAATGCTGCACCAATGTGCATTCAGGAAGGTGCAACAGGAATTAAACGTCTCTTTAGCAGGAATTAAACCAAGCCTCAGAGCTACAGGGTAAGCTGCCCTTTCTGTAGGGTAGTTACAGAGTGGCCAATGACCTTCTAAGCCAGCTTGATGGGGGGCATGGATTCAGCAACTTAAACATGTGGGACAAGTTATTCATTCATCACAAAATACGCTTGACTGTGATTACTTTAAATTGCTCAGTGATATTTTTTCTTTTAAATAGAGTGACCAAAAGAATTGTGGCTATTTTAAAAGAAGATAAAGAAATGTAGAAGTCCACAAGTTTCTCTTCTTTTCTCTCTTTTGTGTGACCTAAGCCAAGATTTAATTCAGCATGGAGAAGAGCCCCCACTTGCACTTTGATATGATTAATTTATGCTGGAAGGATGAAAAGAGATAAGAAGAAGAAAGAAAAACCTTTAGGGTTGGTGCCAAAAGCCCAGGAAGCTGAAGCCCAAGGGTTCTGAGAAAACATCCTGCATGTGGGGAAGGGAGGTGGGAATACAGAGAAGAATTAGGCGAGCAACTTAAACGAACCTTGGACCACTCCTAATGCACCGAAGACTCCAACTCTGAGCTCTGTGTGCTGCTGTGTCCCATTGTGCACAGGGTCATCTGTCCAGAGGCTGAGCCAGTAGCCCCGCGAGAAGGCCACGGCCTGCTGGCACACGAAGGACAGGACAACGCACACGCACAGGGCCACGCCCGTCGCCTTCAGGTAGGCTCCAAACACCCCAGCACTGACCTGCAGCGAGGCAAGTGGGGAAAAAGAAGAGGAGAGGTTGGGAGGAGCAAGCTTGTTAGCAAAAAAAAGCAGCTCTGAAGCAAGGAATGATTATTATGACATTTCTTGGTTATATGTCACAGCCATAGCAACCATGTTGATCCTTTTTTTGTTTTACTCATGGATGAATAACGAAGGCATACTTAGGCCATTAATGAATGATTATTATCAACTGATGAATGTTATGCAGTAGGCTCACGTTACTTCTGGAATGCATGTAAGGCATTCCTTATGTCAGGCAGTGGTTTTCCTGTGTTCTTGGAGTGAGAGAGAACTGTCATGTTCACACTGGGTGCTTGTGTGGGGGCCTGCTGATCAGGAGAGGTGAGGAGACCCCTGTCTGGCTAGTGCTGTGCTTCCCTAAAGGAAAAGCTGCTCCTTTTGGGGTTTCTAACTTCTTACTACTCTCATTTCTTCTCGGTACAGTATGTCCTTGCCTCAGTTATAGGGCAAACCTGTACAGCTCAGCTGACTCCCCAGACCGTGATTTAGCTTAGGCAGGGAGCTGATCTGCCTGCCATGAGTGTGATAGCCCGACGGAATGTGGCCTTGCCTCCACAGGAAGGTGCTGTGCTTACCCTGCCACGCTGAGTTGTCTCTGCCTTGGTTAATCCTCCACTGGTGGCTGCAGCACTGGTACAGTCTTGAGTCACAGGAATGGTCTCCCTTCCCACAGCAGATTTTACTGAACCACCACTTCATTAAGAAAACAAAAATCCTTTCAATTTTTAGCCACCCATCCAACCCCTAAATTCATGCCTGTTTTGAGGGCTGCAGTTTTCAAGGTCCTCCAGAGTGACTTCAACCATTGTCCATGTTTGTCACAGAGATTGGGCTCTGTCAAGCCCCTGAGGAGCAGAGGCTTAAAGCATTCACTCTCTGAGGCTGGTCTGGGATGAGTCTGACCTTACAGCCCCACTGGGAAGAGATCAGCAACCAAATGTATCAAGGTGTGTCTGTACTTGAGCTCTGTTCTGGCTCCTTGTGAAATACAGAAGAAATGTCAGTCAACTTCCACATCCAAGAGCAGGTTTTTACCTATTCTTGAGTTTTGCTCGTTTGCTCTTGTTATTGATTTACAGATCAATCCCAAACCTGTATCATACTCAGTAAGAGCCTCCATGTAGGCTTGTAAGGGCTTTTGGAGTAAGTTTTTCGGTGTCTGAGACTGCTTTAAGCTTACCTAAGGGGTTTCTCCTGAGATGGACCATTTCCAGTGGTGATACTGCCTTTGGTGTCTCCCATAGCTGTGAAACAAATGTATTTTTTTCTAAATGCTTTAGAATCCTGTTTTGTCCTGTACAGCCTTTGAAAGACGGGTAATATGGAGGAAAGATTCCTTAAAAAAATTGTTTCAAAAGGTAGAAATATCAAGGTTAGGCTTGAAGAATAGCCTAAATAATAGTGGGTAATAGTTTACTGCAGGACTACTACTGCAGTGTCTACTAACATGGATTCAAGAACCAATTTTAAGGTGATGAATCAGATAATTTGATAGGCATAATTTTCCCCACACAAAACAACACCTTACTGTGATTTGGTCTCTGCTTTAAATGTCTATAATAAAATAAATGTGATATGAAGGAAACAATTGACTGATAGACCTAGGAAGAATGATTCCAACCCATCTGGGTTACCTGGAAAACCAGCACCTGGCTTTTCTTCTGCAGTAACGTGTGAATGAAGAAATTCTGCAAAGGCCCCATTTCTCTGTAGAAGTTCTTGGTAGGAACCAGTTTCTGAGATCATTCCATTCACCAGAAAAACAATGTTGTCCACTTGAGGCAAAATGTTAATTGCGTGAGTCACCAGCACACGAGTCTGCTTGAATAAAGAGGGAACAGTTACAATTGTTCTGCTGTCAGTACTGGTATTAGTATTTCAGGATCAAATCTAGGCCTCAAAAATTCATCAGCCTGAATGGAATTAAAGGGCATTTCCTGTTATTTATGTTTCTGAGCGTATTTGCACAGATAATTGGAGGAAAGGACATAAGAAAAGTAATTTTTCCCTAGATAAATTGGCATATCCTGCATTTCTATTATACAGTCAGGCCTTTGAGTACACCTTAAGTCTGATACATTCTTCTTAGCTAGTCATTCTGTTTCAATACAATAATTATATTCTGATACTTGCAACCAATCCTCGTGGAAAGGTATTTATAATCAGATATGTTTGTTTTAATGGGACTTTCTAATGCAAGAAATTACCTGCTTCCTGTTTTCCTTCTATAATGTGAAACTGAATTTATATTATGAATCCAATAGAGCTGCCCTAGCATCCCTTCTCATGTAACCATTTTTATTATCCAGATCGCTTGACAGCAGAGAAGTACCAAGGAATAACAAAACACAACCAACACAAAAAGAAGGGAGGAGAAGTGTTTAAATGATGAGCATTTAGGTGATGAGAACTGTAAAGGTGCCACTGCCCTATTCAAAAGTGACGGGATTACACATCATGGTGATGGAATTTGGAAGAGATCAGGCAGCTCTTCTGAACTGTGCTAGAAGTAAATCTCAAAAGGAGGGAAGGATGACGTCAACAGAAGACCAAAGAATTGTAAACTTGCTGTGACAGTAAGGCTGGCACTAGGTGTGTGGTTTGCATGAGGATAAAGACAGCCTTCCTCCTCCTGAGTGAGATTCCCTGCAGGACTTGCAGGTGCTGTGTGGCCTGCAGAGGTTCCCCAGTCCCCTGCTGCCACTGTAAAAAAGCATTTGTGAGCCTTTGATAAACTGAGCAACCCACCCTACTGGAAATACATCACAGCTCTGCTAATTAGAGACATTGTGCAACTGTGTACAGTTCAGGTTTATAGCACACCTTGTCCTTCAGTAAACCATTGGGTCCAAGAACACGTTCAAAAATGTGCTGCCCAACAGGGGCATCAACAGCTGACAGGGGATTGTCGAGCAGGTAAATCGAAGCCTTCTGGTACACGGCCCGAGCAAGGTTCACCCTCTGCTTCTGCCCTCCAGACAGATTGATTCCCTGGAAAATGTATTGACTCTGTTTATTCCAAAGCTACAGCGTATTTCCCAACTGCTGACTCCCTTTTACACTGAGGCTTTACGACTTCCTAATTTTTAAATCAGTGCATCTCCCTCTCTCCCTCCCAACAGGGCTCTTGCAGAGACAGAGTCTCTTGAACAACTCCTCTCTCCTGCAAAAGAGCACTCAAGAATGACCTGGCTGTGTTGATTTTTGTCTTAAACATCTCTCATGTCTCTGATTAGGCTGTCAGAAGGTGGACTTAAATTAAATCATGGCCCAACTTCCCAGAAATCCCTGAGCACCTGCCTCGTTTTTTTGTGTTTCAATCAGGGCTCCCAAAGTTGTAGCTACTCATGGAAAAGTTGACCAAAACATAAACCCAAGCCAGTACCTTTTCTCCTATTTCACTCTTCTGCCCTGCAGGGAAGGTCTCCAAATCAGGGTGCAGTGCACAAGCCTCTGTCACTCTATCGAACCATGTTTCATCCATCTCTTTCCCAAACAGAATATTATCTTCCACTGAAGCATTTAGAACCCAAGCTTGCTGGGGCACATAAGCTGCAGTGTCCTACAGAAGTGGAAAAATGTTAGCAGACTTTTCCATAAGCTCCACTTGACACAGTGGGAACCCATCTTTGAAGAAAAGCTCTCTCAGTTATGGGAATCTGGAATAATCATCACCACTGACAGTTCTCAGAGGGCTTTGCAAAATACGAGTTTGCACTGTTATTACCTTACAGGGGAGTAAACAGAGGTGCACGTACAGGATGCAATTTACCAGGATGACACTTCAGCTCACTGTCAGAGGGGGAAATAGAACTGGATCTTTGAAATACTGTTACAGCTCCTATTCCCAAAGTTCAGGTGCGTCTGAGAGGTCTGCAGCGCCTTGAGATAATTAAATGTGGACTGATACATACAGCCTGTGTTAAAATTCAGCAGTAAATGGGTTTTCCTCAGGTACCTGATGCCGTGGTTAATACCTTACAGTTCTTGAAAACAGCCTAATTAGAGAAGCAAATGCTGAGGGCAAAATTCACCTTCATGGTCACGCAGCCATCCGTGGTCTCCAGCTCACCCAGTAACGCTGCCAGCAGGGAGGACTTGCCAGCACCCACCTGCCCCACCACAGCCAGCAAAGAGCCCTGGGGCACGGTGAGATCTATGCTGTGGGGAGAAGATCAGGCTCTTACCACATGTTAGATACATTTCCTGAAAATAAATGTAAAATTATTATCAAAATTCTTGCTATTGTCAGGTATGTATCACGTAAATACTCTAATTTCATCCCTTCAAAGACACCTCCAACCAGAAAGTCTTCATCTACATCCCCATCTGAGTTTCATACCCAGATCCCCACTCCAGAGATAGGCTAGCCCAAAGCATTGGATGTAGAACATTCCTGAACACCAGAACTTTTCAAAGCTTTTCTTTTCTTTTCTAAAATGTCAATGCCTTTTGAAATAAGCATGTAGTGGTGTCATATATAGCATCTGCATTCCATCTGTTCTACTTTTTTGACTTAAATTACTGTAATTTCATATTTGGGCAAGAAAACTGTATAAAGAAAAGAGTCTCCATATATTAGGGCAACATCCAGATACAGGCACTTTCCCATTTATGTGCTCCTCAACATAAAAGTAAGATTATGTTTTGTCTGATTTTAAAATTTTCAGAATTCAACATTGAATGTGAAGCAAACTCAGAAGCCTCTGGATATTCCACCCTGGTTTCACTTAGGCTCTGAGGAATTAGTTCATTCAGCATCCCCTGACCTACAGAATTGAGAGATGATTAAGGGTAAGTCTGTACCTTCTAAGACAAGGAGAAGTTTCTTTGCCCCAGCAAAAAGTCCCATTTCTTATGGTGATACCTGCCTGTACTAAAACATGAAGAGAGACAGACCACTTGTAAATGCAAAGGTAGCGACAGAAATGTCCCAGTTTATGTGATTTTATGTTTCAGTGTGTATTTATGTTACATAAAACGAACCTTTATTATGAAAAGAAGGGGTAAATTACCAGATTAGATCTCATTGTTAGAAATAATCAGGCCAGAGAGATAAAGTGACAGTAAGGGGCAAATATTTTTCTCTTGACTATGGTAGACACCCTGAGTAGAAGCTGAACAATGGAAAATACTCCTCTTATAAGACAAGAGTGCTAACATAAAAGCTCACCACAGCCAGAAGTGCTCCTGCATGAGCTCTCAGGATTCAGTTCTTCCAGATTCAGAAAAGCTGCTAAGCGGTTTAAGGAAACTTTGGCCTGAAATGAAGCAGCACAGAGAAGAAAATAAGATTCAGAGTAGAAAGGGAGCAAAAACCCGAAGTGAAGACTCAACTTAGAATATTGATTAGGTGCTATGCTACAGCTGCTGTAGGCTTAGATGGCCAAAGGTAGCTTGTCCTTATGTTACCTGCCTTTATTTCCACTTAGCTTAGCAAAAACCCCATATCCTTCCCTGTGCTTCTGGTTCAGTGAAATTGGTACTTTTTCATCCAGTTCTTCCCACAGTCTTTCCAGTGATTGCTTCTGTACATGAAAATCTGTGACAGTCTTGGAGTGTAAGAGGGAAATTATTTTCCTAATTTCTTACTGAACAATGGATTGCTTTTCTTTCTGGCCTGGATTAGCAGGGTTTCCACTGATCCCCTATGGAGATTTTGCTCCATCTATTCTGATTTCTGTGATTAAAAACAGAACTAGAAGCCCCTCTGAGATCTAATGGTGCTTGTGCTGAGCTAGAAAAGACTTAGGAGTAATTCTTGTTGGCTATGCTATCAATATAAAGGAGCCCTTCTGAAAAGCAATGCCACAAAGTACCTTTTAGCTGCAAGCTCTTGCACTTCACCATTTCACAGTGGCAATTAAAGAGCTGATGTACAGAGCCCTAAGAAATCTCTACCTTCACCTGTTAATGGGGATATGTAAAAAACCTCTGTGGCCAAAAGAAGAGGAACAGGGCCTGCAGTTAACCTGGACAGCGGCGTTGATGGAGAAGGGCAGGAAGGAGTGGGCAGTGTTGAGGATGTTGATCAGTGTTAAGGACACAAAGGCCTTCTCAGCATCCAGCACGTGTGTGTTGTCCACCAGGGTGTAGACAGCAAACATGACAAATGTGATCTGAAAGGCAGCAAAGGAAAAGAAAACCATTTGCTTCAGAATGGTTCAAGGGTGACAGGCCCTTTCTCAAGACTCTGGGACCCATTTGGTTAAATCCAGGCTATCACCTCTAGGTGCCTGGCCTGCAGGTGCCACAGGCAGAGGTCTGGCATGTTGGTGACAGAACCAAGTCTCATCATTGGATGTTTGTTCTGCTTTAAGGAGGTTTTGGTGCAGCAGCCACAGCAACTCCTGTGACCTCCAGCTCCTTCAGGCAGATACAATCTTTAGCTGTCCATAGGAAAAATCTGTCCAGGCAGGAGTACCAAGAGAAATAGAAGTAACAGCACGTGTTTTATGTAGGAAGGTGATCCACTCACCAGGAAAGTTGATGAATGGAAAGAAACTAGGGATGCTGAGAAGAGAATCTGAGACCTTTTTAAGGCCTGAAGTTCTTGCTTTCGGATTCCAAGCACTTTCTCCATGAAGGTTTTCTCCCAGCCATACAGTTTGATTACTTTGATGTCACTGAGAATGGCATTGGTGAGTTTGGCCCTCTCATCCTTATGTTTCATCTGGGTTTCCTGTAAGAAATGTTTGAGTTTTATAATTTAATAGGTTGAATGTTTAATGGTGCAATTATTCTGAAGAAAAATACCTTATTCCTGCCTCCAAGTCCTGAATAAATTTCCCTGCAGTTGAGCTGTGTATACTGTTTTGCTTAGGAATCTTCCAGGCTGGGAAATATTTTACTTTTCATCATCAGAGCTTTATTTTTACTGGCAGTACATAAAACCAACAGAAAAGTAGGGCAAACATGGTAAAAGCTGAACATGGAAGAGCTTACTCTAAATTTCAAGAAACTTTGCAAGCTTCAAATCCTTCTATGTTACTTCAGTCAGGCATGAATAATAAATATAAGCCATCATATAACTCAGTAAACCACTTCATTTTTATGAAGCAAAATGTACCTGAAAGTGACTCCTCTTCTTGGTGATCACGAAATTCAGAGGCAAAAGAAAAAGGAATACAGCAATTGCAGTCAAGGCAGATGGCCCTAGAAGCTGCCAGGAGAGAAACAAAAAGAGAAGGAACTTCTGGTGATGACGAGGAAAAACTGGTTTTCGTGCCTTGTGCTTACCTTCCCTGTCATTTGAACTTGTGTGTAACATCCCTCTGGCTAAGCCTTTACCCTGGTCTTGCCTTTGCCTTTCCTGGGAGTTGTGCTCCCTAAGCACTGTGGATTGTTAATGCTCCAGGCAGGATAACTCTTGTCATCAGGCTGTGCTGAATTTATGTGCTCCCTTGTTAGGAACTAGATCAATGCTGAAGCCGATCCAGAGGCACGCTGGCAATTCAAGCCATTCCCGGCTCTTCCCGACCGTCCTTGGATGCGTTCAGAAGGACATCTTGTGGCTGCCCTGAGTAAGCGACCCCAGACAATACCAGGTTTTCCTTAAAAAACAAACCCAAACCCTCAACAAAGTATTGCTGCAGCATAAATAACTCAGCTTGTCTGCACTTACATCAAGGTGAGATGAAATGGTGGCATTATTGTGTGCCATTAACTTGGGACAGCTCTTGGATCCCAGGGTTCATAATAATTGTGTATCAAAACTCGTTTCTCATGGGTAAGTTACATCTCTCTAGGGATGGCTGGAGAGGGGAGTGCTGGAGGACACAGAGTTACAGGTATTGTCTACACAAATGGTCTGTGAACACCAGCAAAGTGTAATTATGCTCCACCCACATTCAACTTG
The DNA here is from genome assembly GCA_013397775.1 of Eulacestoma nigropectus. NCBI lineage: Eukaryota > Metazoa > Chordata > Aves > Passeriformes > Eulacestoma > Eulacestoma nigropectus. The sequence continues at coordinate 194,612 of VZTE01002833.1, read as the reverse complement.
TCAACGTCACTAGGAAAGGGATGATGAGTTCCCAACAGTCTGTACCATGGATACTGATTTTCACAGTCACAGCATCCTGCCTGGAGGAGGCACAATCCATCCTGGGTAATAAAGGAAAGTCTCTAAGGCCTCTGGAAAGCTCCTGTGAATCACCTGTCCCGATACTGCTCATACTTCCATTTACCAAAAACAGGGACTAAGAAATAGGACTCTGTACTGCTGAGAAAATACCATACATTGATTAAAAATGGATCTTTTAGATTACCATCCATTACTTCTAATTCAGGTTTTGCTCTCTCCTTGCTAAACTCCTTGATACCTATGAAATTCAAAGTATCCAATACCATTTTTGTAACTTCGCTTCAAGCTGTTTCACTGATCTTGTGGTAATCAGGCTTCAGGATGAAGTATGTCCAGTTGCTATTTCAGACCACTCCCCATTATGTCCTGGAACTATGCCAAGGAGCTGGAACTGGACTTTTAACCTGCACTGGGCCACCAAGAGGTGACACAGGAAAATCTGAAGCAGAAGTTTTATCAGTCAGCTCAGAACAACCATACTCACAGTCTCCTAAAAGGGACTGAATGCTGAATACACAGGTGAGAAGATGAACTGAGGGATCAGGCAAGGATTCTATACCAATAAAAATGTCTTTCAGAAAGAAAAGTGAATGCACCATGCTACAGAGGTAAGAAAAATATGGCAAATTCATGTAATTCAAGCCAGTAAGTAAAATTTGAAAATCTCCTTTTTCCTCTGATATTTAGAATAGAAAGGGATTGATAAATACTGTCGTATTTTACCTGCCACAGGAAGACAAAGCAGATGACAATCCGAATAGGGGCCAGCCAGGTCCCATTAAAATAGATAATCAGATCCATTAGCTTTTGCACATCAACAGATACCAGATTAACAATTTCACCTATGGTTGCTGCTTTCCTTGAGGCATTTGACATAACTAGGATCTAGACAGGGCAGAGAAGAAAGAAAAGACATCATCAAACAACAGCTTTGGTCCAAAAGTCAAACAACTTTCTTTTCCTCATAGAGAGGAAAAGAGAGGGAGAAAATTATCAAATCCCAGGTATTGAAACCATGCTGCTGCCTGGGCCATGTGACTTCACTTCGAGATGAAGCATCTACTCCTTTTCCCCAACCACTATTTACAGCGTAAGGAAGTTTATGTTGATTTTTGCTCTTTCCTTTTCTTGGCTTTTCCTTTAGAGGGAAACTCTGAAAAATGTACCTGACATGTACTGTTCAGAAATGAATACAGGACAGCTACATCCTAAAACTAGTTTCTAAGGACATCTCCCCTGATGTTGCTATGAGCAATGTACAACATCATAACTACTAATATAGGGCTAGAAAAAAGCAAAAGGAAAAAAGGATGTGCAACCTCACCTTCCTGTACACAAGCCCTGTTACTGCAGTTCTCAGCCTCAGCCCCAGAACAAGGCATAGGTACATGTAGCGTTGCTCAAACAGAGTCTGGAGACAACCCAGCACGAACATGCTGAAGGCATAGAAATAGCCAAGCCAGCTCGGTGCTGCCTGATCTTCAATGAACTTCAGGAAAAGGCTGCAGGACAGGAGCAAAATGTTGCTGAATCCACACAGAATTATCAGACACACAAAAATAAACTGGCAGAAATACCAGAGATGTTTCTGTATTCTCTCTGGCTGAGATTTATCAGTAAATAGCAGAAGAATTGGAACACATAACATCCTGATTTTTGAAATCTAGCCACTGTTGCTTTTGAAGCAATCTCTGATCTCAGCATCCTCTCAGGGTAAACCTCATTTTCAGTGTTAAGGATGGCTCCTGATTTTCATGAATTTGTCAGAAATATGCAAAGTGGTAGCTGTAATCTAAGGGAGTTGTTGACATTTCCAGAACTTCTAATCTTAATGACTGAGAAGAGATTTTGCCCTTGAAAATATAATATAATGCAGGTTGGTGTTGTACCAACAGAACCCACAAAGCATTTTATCAACTAACAAAGCTACTTAGGATGTGTAGGATGCATGGTTGCGCTCTTTATTAGTCAGGGAACATAGAGCCTTAAGACTACAGCAAGTGGCAAGTGATGTGATATATAGAACCATCAAATAACTCCTGTTCTAGTGAAGTTGTCAAATGGCTTGGTGCATCCTGTCCTTCCCACTGCTGGAGTACAGCAGTGCAGACAGTATGCACAGCTTCACACACTGGCTTTGTCTTTTCCTCCTGACCTGACAGTGGGCTCAGCACAAATGGCACCTGAGCTCCTTTCCTCAGCAAGAGAAGATTTCGAAAGGTCAGTGTTTGTGTGTCTGTGGGTGCTGACAGACACATCTCTGAGCCTGTGAACAAGGCAATCTTGTACATGTGACAGAAATACATTGCAAATGTGCACGTACCTCAGTAACTTCGGGGTGGAGAACAAGAAGACATCACAGATAACTAAGCAGACAGTGCTGAGAAGGAAGTAACTTCCAAACATGCTCCAAAACATCTTCAGTAAGGGCCCGCTCTGACTGTGCTTTGATTGCAGTAGAGCCTCTGTCTCTTCAGCTTCTGCTATGCCAGTTTCAGTTTTCTGACCCTTTTTAAATGTAGCAGACTCAATTTTCCTGAAGGAAGAAACAAAGAGAAAGCTACCTACAACTGGAGAAAGCTTGGGAATTTTGTACTTTCAAAAAACCACTAAATATCTCACACTGGGTTTCATACCATGTCCAGTATAAGTGCTCATCAAAAACTGACCCCTCTCAAGTTAGTTCTGTGCTTCCAGGAATGGAAGGATGTTCTCCAGCAGATTTTAACACACTTAAAATCAGATTTTGCACAAAGGGACTCATGCACCAGTACCCGTGAGTGTATCTGCTTAGACCATCTAGAACTGCCCCGCTGAGCCCATGGTGTGCTCTCCAGAGCAAATACTCACTGCTGGGTTCTGCTGTGACACTTCTTCCACTGTCTTTCTGCCCAGGCAACAATTTCTTCAGAGGAGTCCTGTTTCCTCACTGGCCACAAGTCATCCACCCCCAAGGCCTGCTGAGAGCCTTTCCAGAGGAGCCTGGAGGACACGGAGTGCAGTCAGGGGAGCACGGCAGGATCTGTGGTGTGTGTAACACTTTCAGAACAGGGGGGCGTTAAGGCAGTGCACCACAGAGAGCACACAGGCACTGACATCACAACACTGCTCAGGGCTGCCCTGTCCCAGAATAAACACGAATGTCCAGGAACAGCAGTTTTGCTTTGAATCCCTAGGCTATCTTCTGTCAACACAACGGGGATTTGCAAGTCAGCCGTAATTTCTAGTCCATACTGAGAGTCTTGGGTAGTGGAGGATAAAGTTCAGTTTAACTTTCTCTGGGCTCCATGAAATGCAGATGAGACCTGATCACAGTGGACATTAGGCCCAAAGAATGTGATTGTTTTACTTCTGAATGCTCAGCAGCACACTGGGCCTATGCCCTCTTCACTGTTTTCCCCTTTCCCAGCATTTGTTACAGCAATGTCTGGCAGGCAGAGAAGGCTGTGGTTGGTGTACAGTGATCTTTTGAGATTGATGAGATGTATTTCAAGATTGGGAGGGCACTGGATGGTAGGCAGAGAATTATCTAGAATCATAAATTTGTGTTTTAAACTCTTTTCAGAAAAGTAAGTTAAATTTTTATAATTTGATTTTGTGAGAACACCTCAAGCCCCCAGAGAAATAATTTAAATCCTCACTTCATAGCTAACTCAGGGGCTGAGATGTTTCCTGGCTGCCATCTACACCCTCTCTGATGCTGCTGGTTTTTACCGATATTGTAGCAAAACCACATCTGTTTTCTTACCCAGAGAACCACCAGTATGTGATTTTGGAAAGAAAAGAGCTGCTGGCTTCTGGGCACTGATTCTGATGAGAGAGAAAATACGTGTGATATTTATAGATAGAAAAGGGCATGTGTCAGATGAATAAAGTTCCCTTCTGTGCTTCCCCAGGAAAAGCAATGAGAGTTATCCCCCCTCCCCATTCACTGAACCAGAGTAAGTGTATTGTAGAGGCTCAGTGGGATCGGGAGATTTTGGAGAATTTGACTTCGCATAATGTCTCAGATGGAAGAACAAAGAATGTAATTCTTCATACCCAAAGACATTTATTTTCTTAAGCACAGAGCTGTTCTATACTCATACCACCAACAGAGAGTCCTGGAGCACAGGAGAGCAGCACCAGGGGAAGCAATAGGAGCCCTATCCACTGGTTTCAGTGACATGAAACACGAGTATGGATACAAGGCTTTTAGTTGTGAAAAACTTACATAGAGAGACAGAGCACTGTTATCCCAAATTCTGCCAGTTACCATTTAAAACTGTCAGCCTTTTTACAGAATGATGCATCTTACATCACCCAGATACTCATGTGCCTGTGTACCCCCATGAATTTAAAGTCCTGTTTCAGCAATGAAGCAAAGCATTAGGAAAAGCTACCTTCTACTTACAGGATTGTTGTCAGCTTTAGAGAAGAAGGGAGGGTGATCAACTAAGCAGAACAGCACAAGTTCTCCTAGCACCAGGCCAGCATAAAGGTAAGTTGTAACGTGGTGGAAATGGTCTTCCAGGAAGCCCTAAGGAACACAACACTGGTGAAAATGAGGTAAAAACCTTCATGTTTAACCAGCAGAGAAAGAGCTTCTCATGTTCTACCTCTGCAAATAAACATCCACCACAAATATAAACTGTCAATCATTTTTCTCAGGACATATTTTAAAAGAGGAATTTGATTCTCCCCCTTGCAGTCAATGAGACAAAAACATCTCTGTTGTTTAGAGACTTTGTAGCCCTGCACATTAAAGGTATGTGATCTCACTTTTTCCAGGACACGCTGAATTTTGGAACTAAACATCACAAGTGCAGCCACAAATGAGAGCAGCCAGTAAATCAGTAGGACCCCTGAAGACTGGATGCCCGTCATTCTTTCTGCTTGGGTAAGGAACAAGGCGAGGACCTGCGAGGAAGTACAAATTTGTCCAAATAAATACCTGGTAATGGAATGCCAAACAGTGTTATCAAATTAATGAACACGATAGAGAAAAATCAGTTAGCTTTTTGCCCAAACATTTCAAGATGTTCAGAGTTGCAGTATTGTTCCTAAGAGGCTGAAACTGAAAAGCTTTATGTGCAATTTGCACTCAAGAATGTCTCAAGAGAAGGCAAGTAATAAAATTACAATGGGGCCAACAGGCTGGGAGGATTTAGGCTATGAAGATGCAATGACAGAAGGGGAGAATAGGCACTTATTTATTGAACGGAAATCACATTTCACTCTAAACCATACTAAACCACATACCATGGCTATGAGAAATGAAATCTTTGTCTCATTGTTGTGAGGCCTCTTTCTAAACCCTACTGAAACCTGCCAGGTGTGCTCTGCCCACAGGTCTGCCCCAACTCCAACACCCTGATGTGTCACACAGCAGTGGTGCACAAAGTGCATCCCCAGCCTTCTACTCCCCGTGAGCCAAATTTGTGCTCAGAGACAGCGAGAACCAGAGGAAATACAAAATCTGTCCCAGGAGAGCTAAGCTTGGCTATGTGCTGACAAACAAGGGAAGAATTACCATTGTGATTCCCATCACAGCAGGGGTGATGAAGAATGCTGAGGTCCGTGGGATTCCTTGGCTTTTCTCCCACACCACGAAGAAGACATTAGAAAAACACAGTATTACCAGGATGAATCCGAGGACCTGGGGCAGAGACAGAAAACACACACTGGAATGAACTGAAATGCTGGGACAATCTACCAAACTGAACGATCCAAGCTGCCTGGGCAGTAAGACTGGAGAGATGGAAGATCAGGTCTGGGACAGAGAATTTTATGAGAAGTGTCAGAGAATCAAATGGAAGTACAGGGGAGAAGATCTTATGACAGATCTTCCTAGAACTTTACTTGATTTATACTGACCTGAGCTGGTAAATGGAAAAAAAAACCCACAGAGATGGATCATCAGGAAAGAATTAATGATTTAGAAAACTTAAGTTCTGCATCAAAGTTGTGATAATGTTAGGACCAAACCCCACGCTTCACCCTTACCATTTTGGCTTTGAAGATGTGTGACATCCTGATGTAGCCTTTGTTTCTGTGTCGAAGATACAAGTAGTAGAAAGGAAAACAGATCCAAAGATAGGCACAAGGGATCCAGGCAATGATGGAGCTCTCGAAGCACCAGGTCAATCCTGGGGTGTTTGCAGGCCATGTCTGGTTCCCGTCCTGAAACAGAAACAATGCAGAAGTGAAGGACACGATGCAGAGCAAGGCTGGGGACAGGAATCCCATGACGGAAAGAGGAAGCAGATAACGGCTCGCAAATTATTACGGGAGTTTATCAACCTTGGGGATGGAATTCTATGTGAATCCGGACTGATCGACTCACTAGAGCCCTTTGAAAGCGACTTTTGTAGCGGGTCCGGGCTGCGTCCTCGCTCGCAGCTCACCACATATACTGTAGCAGAACAGCCTGTTCGGCGTTCGGGCGAACACTCGTCCCGGGGAGGCAAAGTCCGCGCCACACAGCAGCCCCTGACGGAAACACAACCTCCCGCACCGCGGAGCGGGGCCGCCTCCCCTCCCTGCCGCAGCCGCACTCCGGCCCCGCGGGGCTCCGCACGGCCCGCCCGGAGCCGCGGCCTTCATCGCTCACCCACCGGGGGCGCGCACAGCGCGGTGCCCGCGGCCATGGGCCCTCGGCCCGGGACCCTCGGCCCGGTGCCCGGCGGCGCTTCCTCGCTGGGCGAAGCCCCGATCCCGCCGGGCGTGGGAGCGACTGCGGAGAGCCCCGTTCCACCCCGTCCCGCCGTGTCCAGCCCCGCTCCGCCCCGTCCCGCTGCGGCCAAAGTCCGGCCGGAGCCCCGGCGGCCGCAGCAGCAGCGCGCTCCGAGGCGAAGCCCTCGGGACTACCGGTTTTAGGGGCTCTCTAAGCACAGGGTCTAGTTTGGAAGGGAGACGTTGTTTATTCTTTCCACAAATCCAGCACGCCAAGGGGGCAAAAATAACATTTTCTGATATAGTAAAATTTACATGAACACGCCCATCTAAGTCATATTCTCCACCTATCTGATGCATATTTATATTCGTGACGTAATTTAACGCGCTGCTCGAAACACGAAATTCCTTTCTTCATTGAGCAGCTTCGGGCACCCGGCCGCAGTTGCGCTCACGGGCGGTCAGCAGGCGCCGGCTGCAGCCGCCCTCGCAGCCGACGGGACCCGCGCCC
>VZTE01002833.1:148285-187188 GCA_013397775.1 Eulacestoma nigropectus | reverse complement strand
GCTGCTCTGCGCGCTGTGCTGCGCCCTGGCGCGGGGCTCCGAGGACATCGTCGTGGGCTGCGGCGGCTTCGTCAAGTCCGACGTGGAGATCAACTACTCCCTGATCGAGGTGGGCGCCGCCGCCCCGCCCGCCGCCGGCGCCGCGTGCCTGCCGGGCGGACCGAGCGCTGCCGCCCGGGCCGCGGTCAGAGCGGGCGGTGGAACCGCGGCTCTCCTTCGCCCTGGCACTCTGCAGCCTGCTTGCCCTGAGCCGTGTCCTGCTGCTCCCTGGGCACGGCTGCTGCTGCTGTGTGACAGCACTGGGTTAGAGAGTGCGTGATTCCAGCGCTCCTCGCCTTGTTTTAAAATATCTTTGTGTCTGTTTTGTTTGCTTTTAGATTAAGTTGTATACAAAACACGGTACTCTGAAATACCAGACAGACTGTGCTCCGAACAATGGGTATTTCATGATTCCCCTCTATGACAAGGTAAGACACAAATAGCTGCGCTGTCCTCTCTGTGCGGGAGGGAGCAGCTGCCTCCGCCTCGATCTGCCGGCAGATTAAATCTCAGAACAACACCCACCCATGAAGCATTTGAATCAGGACATCATTTAGTTCGGTTTGGATCAAAGTTTCAACTATTTCTTTCTGTAGTGCAACTACTTCATTTCCCAGTGCTAAGAGAAAAGCCAGCTAACTGTAGCTGCAGAGTTGTATTTGTGCTGTTTATTGGAATGACTGCAGCACTGGGAGCCTGAATTACTGCCGGGAGCTGTGTGCTGTAGCTGTACAAATACTGCACGAAAAGTGCAGGCTCCTAGAGAGTGCAGACAAAGCTTTCAGTTTTTTACCTATAGAAATGGAATTAAATGTATATGAGAAGGTGTTTTGGTATGACTGAATTGAAAATAACCTGAGTGGTTACTTGGAGATATTAAAAATCTCTTAAGGAAATAATGATCAAAGAAGCTCAGAATGTATCAGTAATTTGGTATTTACATTCAAATCAAATACAAGCTGCCCTTAGATGGTCGAAATGGTTTGCTCTTTTAAGGAGCTAGTTAACTTAGAGATCAGAAGTAGAAACACAAAATGGTTTGGGTTGGAAGACACCTTTAAAGGTTATCTGGCCCAGCCACCAAATAATTCCTTCCCTTCCCAGTCTAAGAATGTGACATACTTTCTGATCCTGGTCATTTCATTCTTAGGCCTTTGAGCCTTTCCAGGGATGAACTTCAGAATATATGTGGCAGAACACATGCGGTGCTCTCTGATATAAAAAGGATCCCTGTATTGATTAATACCCTTTTGGATCAGAGCTTTTAAAAGCGTTGGAATTTTGTTATCCCATGTTTGGGCAGAATGGTTGAATACAACCCAGTGAAAATATCAAAGGCTGATTTAGAGCCTGTCCCTTGGGGCAGGTGGAGATAGATTTGAACACTTTCTAGCACTGAGCTGCTTGACTCTGAGCCAGGTCTGTGCTGGAAGCAGTATAAACATGGTGATACTTCTGCTCTTGGCTGGATGTGAGCCCAGCATCGCAGCCTGTCTGGGTAGATATTGCTGCTTCTTTGAACAGAGTGTTGTAAGCAGGAGGAAAGGAGAGTGGTGGAGAATGGTACACTCGAGTCTTGTGTTCCTCTCCACAGCATGGTGCTTATGTTCTGACTTCCTTTTTCATCCTTTAGCTAAATTGAATTTAGATCAATGATGACAGTTATTGCTTTTTATTTTTTAGGGGGATTTCATTCTTAAAATTGAGCCTCCCCTAGGGTGGAGTTTTGGTAAGTGCTTGTATGTCTTCTTACAATAGGACACTGTATCTGCGGTGTGGGACTTATCTCTAACTTGCAGCTGGCAGGGAAATTGGAGCACTTTTCAGAACTATAAACCATACTGCATGGTTTAATAACTGAAAGGTACTTACTGTACCAAGGGAAAGTAAAGCTATGTGGTACACACTGACAAAGTAATCCTTGAACCGATTTGAAGGAATGTGGGGTTTTGGTTGCAGCGGGAGGAGGGAAAGAGGATTTTCAACATCAGGATTTGGGGGTGCTTTAACTTTGCTGAAGAAAGACTTCCAGAGCAACACTTGGCATGCTTGAATTCTGTGGCAGTTTTGTAAAGCTGAAGCAGAGTTTCTTTGTGATTGCTCTCTCACTAACTACCGTGCTGTTTCATCATTCTTCTCTTCCAGAACCAACCAGTGTAGACATCCATGTGGATGGCATTAATGACATTTGCACAAAGGGAGGTGATATTAACTTTGTGTTCACAGGATTTTCTGTGAACGGAAAGGTTAGACTCCTTTATCTTTATTTATTCCACCTTATGCTAATTCAGCCTTCATAAAAACATTCAAATTCTGCTCTACAAGTTATTTTTATTCATTTATACTTTGGTTTCTTTTTATTTTGACAGGTTCTCAGCAAAGGTCAGACATTAGGTCCTGCTGGAGTTCAGGTTGTACTGAGAAATGCTGGCAGTGACATAAACATACAAGCAACTATTACACAACCTGGAGGAAAGTGAGTGTGGGTGGTGCATACTTAATGCATCTGTTCATTTGCACAAAATGCTTTCAATTCTACCATACTGACTGGGACTGTAAGAGTTCTGAAGTATTTGTTCTAACATGTGAATAGAGTCTGAATTGTTTTTCTGTAAACAGATGTTTGTGGCTGTTTCTGGAGAGACATAATCCCTTTTTTGCCTTACAGGTTTGCTTTCTTTAAAGTGCTTCCTGGCGAATATGAAATCTTTGCATCGCATCCTACCTGGATGTTGAAAGAGGTTGGAACCTACAGAAGTTCTGGTTTGCCTGTGTAGGGGAGGATGGATCTGCTAGACCTTGTTTGGATCGGTTCCTGTGAGGATGGGGCTTTGTGGGTGGACAGGGTTACTGGAGCTTTTCTACATCTAATTCAGGTAGTCAAGAGACTTCCTCCTACAGACCCAGTTTGGGGATAGTGAAGCCAGCCAGGGAACGACTGGCAAATGAGCTCTTGCTTTCCATCTTCTGATCCTGTACATTTTGCAAGAATATTGTAGCAGATGCTCTAATCCTTCCCTCCCAGACTGTTTGTTTTCTGATACCCTGACCATTTTCTAAATCAGTAAAGCAGGAAAAATACTGATCTAGAAAGTATCTTTGCTTTAGTGTCTTTGTGTCTTGAGTAGCCTGGGGACCCTCTTTGAGTACTGCTGCTCTGACCTCTGTTCCTATTGTTGAATGTACAGCCTCTCATTGTTACTTAGGTGCTGTAAGTGAGACTTAATGCCTGCTTTTGATGAAAATGTTTCTTTCTGTGTTTCAGTCGAAGACAGTGGTGCGGGTGGCAAGTTCCAACGCTTATGCTGCCAGCCCCCTGATTGTTGCAGGCTACAACGTCTCTGGGTCTGTGAGGAGTGATGGAGAACCCATGAAAGGGGTCATGTTTCTCCTTTTCTCTTCTTCAGTCTCTAAAGAGGTAATGGTTGATCAGTACCTTTTCAATATGAGTATGGCTGTAAATAAGAACTAAATAGCTTCTAGATTCATATTGCCCTGATACTCATGTCTGTCCTTCACTGGCTTGTACAACCCCTCAAGGCCCTTGTAATCCAACGTGACCTCCATGGAATTATTTCATAATTCATTGTACAGTGGCTGTAGTTTGTCTTCAGCATGAGGTGTTAATCACTCTTTGCCCTCTGGATGGGAAGACAAAGTTCAACAGCTTCTATTGCCACTTTATAAGCGTGTTAAGAAATGAGTGAGACATCTGGTCATGCAGGGTTGAGCTCTGTTCTGCAGTGTTAACCCTGTCTCTCCAGTGTTAACAGAACTGAAGTCAGTTAAGACACATGGTGGAGTTTTGGGGATGTTGGATTTCCTAGTGTTCTGTCCTTGTTTACCATAAAGTTGATTATTTGCTGTTTTTTCCTGTTTAACCTATACATGAATTTTAAGCCATGTTGTCAAACTTTTGCCTCTAAAAATGGTTTTATATTTCCCGTCATTCATGCCCAGCTGAGTATTTTGAACCCTCCTATATCCCCCCCCCAATTATTTTCTCTATTCTTTCTTGAGACAAAAGGTTGTATTGCATTTATTACTGCAGGATGTTGTGGGCTGCAATACTTCTCCTGTGGATGGGTTCCAGTCAAGAGATGAGTCTTTATCCTATTTGTGCAATGTTGTATCAAAAGAAGATGGATCTTTTAGCTTTCTTTCTCTGCCAAGTGGGAAATACACTGTGGTAAGTGACTAGAAATTCAGTGCTTGTCTGTTCAGTGGGTTGTTAACTTTCATTTTCTAAACCAGAGCATGCTATTGCCTCCTCCTCTCCTTTAAGCTGTTTCCTTTTTCTCCCATTCTCCTTATATCTGGTTGGTGTGGGAGCATGTTCTCTCTGCACTGCCTGGAGTGATGGTCCTGCATTCTCAGTCTGCGTGCTCTACACATGGGATTCAGGCTTCTCTCATTCCTTTAATCCTTCTAGCAGTCATATAGTCTCCTATCTGTAAGCTCTTGCACATCCAAGTACCTTTGCTGTATTCTGACTAGGGGGTTACTTTTCCATCTCTTCTGATAATTTCATCGTTCCCATCAGTCTTGAAATACTGCCCATATTTGTGTCTCCGTCCCTCTGAGTTATTTTTTCCAGGAGGTTTGCAGCTCATTTGACCCTTGGTAGAGGTGTCTGATGGCGATAAGAACATGGAAAATGGTAAAGGAAAACCATTCTGTCATCACAGTTCCGGAGTCAAAGCCATGTGTCTTCTTTCAGATACCATTCTACAGGGGAGAGAGAATCACCTTTGATGTTGCTCCATCTAGATTGGACTTCTTTGTGGAGCATGACAGTTTACAGATCGAGGTAAAGCCTTTCAGAGGCAATAATCCTTCTGTGCCACTCATTCCTGTAAAAGTCTAACTGATTTTAGCAGAAAGCAGCTGTATTGTGGAAAAACTTCTTTGTAAGAAGTTTTTCCACTTGTTTATGCACAGCAGGTAGAAGGCAGTGTCTAGTATCGTGCTCTGTTTCTATACTTCAGTCCCTTTTACTAGGAAGAAGCAAAACAGGGAAAGCTGTCTGCTGCATTCACTTTCATGTCCATGTTGCAAACAGGCAGTAATCTTCCAGGTTGCTTAAATTTCCTTGTTGAGATTGTCACATCTCTGGAGAAGGGCCTGTAGGATTTTCCGGTTTGCAGAATGCCTTGTGTGTGGCATTATGATCTGTGATTGGGACCCTCTGAGCTGTACCAGTGCAGATAAATTGAGAATGTGTGTTTTGTACTTAGGGGAACAGTATGCCTGAAGATCAGTTTGTACTTTCACTGTGATTATCCTGGTACATTTTTTTCCTAGAGCTGGAAATAAGTTTCCCTTATATGTGTGTGGAGAGAAAACAGTTGGTGTTGATTGCTGTAGGTGTGTGTTTGCATTTCCTGAGTAAAGACTGATGTTAATTTTTTCCCATTTCAGCCTGTTTTCCATGTGATGGGTTTCTCTGTCACAGGCAGGGTGTTGAATGGTCCTGAAGGAGAAGGAGTTGCTGATGCCACTGTGACTCTGAACAATCAGATTAAAGGTATGCAGTGCTCTTGATCTTTGTTGCTGCAGGGAAGCCTTTATTAAACTCAAGTACAGGACTAGTGTATGATGTGGAATTAACCCTTCAGGATACTACACTGCTTTTGTTGCAATTTATTTGAAATATTAAAGTGGATTTCATGCAGTTGGTTAATTTTGCATTTACTGGTTTAGATGAGAGCATTAAGTGTTCATTTGTTTGGCAGCTGAAAATTTCTTAATTTCTTTCAACCATATGCCAGATTGTACTGTGAAATACAGAAATGAAGGTTCATCTAGTAAAAAAAACCATAATACTATTTCTTTGTTGTGTAATATGAATTTAAAATAGCCTAAAGCAGTGCTTGCCCTCCGAGTCTGTTGATACATAAGGACAGACAGTTGACATATGCTCTGGTTTTTATTTTTAACTCTTGTTATTTGTTACAGTGAAGACAAAAGCTGATGGCTCTTTCCGCCTTGAGAACATAACAACAGGTACATACACAATTCATGCCAGGAAAGAACACCTGTTTTTTGATACTATTACTGTGAAGATTGCACCAAATACACCTCAGCTGGCAAACATCATTGCAACAGGGTAAGGACTGGTGTCAGGATGAAAATGCAATTTGATGTGTGGACAAGGCTGTGAAAATGGCTGATCCTTTCCCATGCCATGCCCAGACTTGTGTAGTGTTGTCAGGAGCTAAATGTTGCTGAAGAAATTCAAGGTAAATAGGGCAGCATGAGTGCATGTTTTGTGCACAGTATTTTGCTCAATAATAGTTCAGGTTTAGAGCATCCTCTTAATAAGCTCTCCCTTGCAAATGAAGACACTAAGACATGGGCAAATTAAGAATTTTAGAATGGTATGTGAGCCGAGAAGGCGACAGAGAAGCTTCCTGCCACTTCACTCTTGCACAGGAGGGCATCTGGGGTCACACAGCTCAGTAGTGCAGTGTTGTACCAAACCTCTGCATTTTACTGCTCACTCTCAAGGTCATTGTTGCCTTACGTGAATTGTCTTTTTCTTGTTTGATGCCTTGACTGTGAGTCTAAGGCTGTGCGGTGGTGGGAGATACAGCGTGAGCTGAGGAAGATGAAGGGGCCATTGTTCTATGTCCAGAACTTCAGGGGAGGAAATCGTGACAGTGTTCTGGAGAAGTGAAAACTTGGAATTTACTGAGTCAAATAGCAGTCAGCTCCTACAGACATAGGCAGACAATTAGAAAAAACCCTCTGTGTTGCTAAATGATGGGGTACAATTTATTCAGTAAATAAATATGTTGTGCTGTTGAAGGCAATAAGCAAAGCTTACCAGCTTCTTATTTGTCATCTTGTCTTGTGCTTTCACAAGTGTAGGTGTACCAAAGTTGTGTTCCAGTGGATTACCTATCATATTTGAGGTTTTTGACACAAAAAATTTGAAGCTATTTAAAACCTGTGGGGAGAAAATCCTGAATCCATTGCCTGCCTAGCACAAAAAAAAAAAAAAAAAAAAAAAAGAAGAAGAAAGGCTTGAAGTGATGGGATTGATGGCAGGGAAGAGTGAAGCAAGTTGCTTGCAAATCTCTTTCAGGAGAAATCATTTTCAGTTCAGGTGTTACTACCTCAACATAGTAAGGTCTACTTTTTAAGGAAGTTCTAAAACAAGTGGTTTTTTATGATCTTTTTCGAATCAAACTATTTGTTCTGCTGACTGGCTTTTATTTAACAGGTTCAGTGTGTGTGGCCGCATCTCAGTAACTCGTTTCCCTGACACAGTCAAACAGATTAGTAAATACAAGGTCACCATGATACCTGAAGACAAAGACAAAGCATCACTGGTTACAACAGAAACTGACCCTCATGGAGCATTTTGTTTCAAGGCAAAATCGGGTACATACAATGTTCAGGTAAGAATGAACTTCACTGTAGGACTGTCATGGTGTTCTAGAAGATTTTAAAATTTTGGAGAGCATGTCGGAGAGGCTGGTTTTGCTTTGCCTGGGATTTACAGTAAATTTCTATTTTCTTATTTCTGATACATGCATTGAAGACAACAGAGTGGGTGTATTTGGAGTGGTATCTGAAAGCTGGTGATGTCTTGATGTCATATATTCTGCAGGTAATTATTCCAGAGGCTGAGACCAGAGCAGGATTGGCTTTGAAACCCAGAATGTTCCCTGTCACTGTCACTGACAGACCAGTGATGGATGTGACCTTCTCTCAGTTTTTGGCATCTGTCTCAGGGAAGATCTCTTGTTTAGGTAAGTCCATTGTGAGAGTGAAATGGCAGTGGGAATGGAGAACTTTAGCACTGCATGTGTGAGTGAGTGTTGTTGAGACCAAGACACTTGCTGTGGTTAGTCCCATCAGCAGATAAGTAAATGTAACTGCCAGCACATGGAAAAAGCAGCTCCTTTTGAGGGACGTTGTGGCCTAGTGAGGCACCTTAATGAAGTTTGGAATAAAGTTATGTACCTACTTTTAATACTTGCCAGGGATCAACAAGTATTCCTTCCTCAGAAGATGGGTAAGTTCTGGAAGGAAATGGTCCTGACTGCCACTTGGGATACTGTACATCAATCAGAGAAGTACGGGAGGTGAAAAAGAAGTTTACAAAAAAAAGGGAAAAAAGCAGTGCATGTAAAAACTGTAGGATAGATGGTCCAGCTGTTGGCAGAAGCTTTTAGCCTCCATTCTCTTTCATAGGTTTTTTGTCTTTATTTTAGTCTAAGGTTCCTCTCTCCTGCTATTTTCCTTGATTACCCACTGATTTCAGCAGATGGTGATGGGAGGCTGATTTTTGTCATTTTTACCCTTCCTTTTTCCTCTCTGAATCCTCCCTGCACTTTTTGTTCTGTCTCTCAGGTGTTTACTGGGCTCTTTAGTGTCTGCAGAATGAGGTGGACCCAGGGATTTAATGCTGATCTCAGGTTTTCTCTTGCCATTAGATAAAAGAGTATGATTAACAGTCTCAAAATCCTGCAGAATGCAAAAAACCACTGGTAAACATGTGCCTGAGAAACAAGTTTTAATTGGAAACATGCTGGGAGGGAGTAACCATTTCAGTGTGAGTAGCCCTGAGGTGTGGCTGGAGGGGTTTTGGGGTGCAGCCTCAGGTGCTGTGTTCCCTCCCAGACGCGTGTGGTGAGCTGCTGGTGACGCTGCAGTCCGTGAGCCGCCCGGGGGAGAAGCGCAGCCTGCAGCTGGCAGGGAGCAGGGACTCGGTGCCCTTCACCTTCGAGGGGGTGCTCCCGGGCAAGTACAAAGGTAGGACCAGGGGAACTGCTTCTGGGGGGCCTTGGGAGCTCAATTTGTCACCTTGTCTGAGCACTTCTGTTACCATGGATACCTTTTACAGTATGCCCAACATAGCTGTGAAACTTGAGGGAATCTGGAAAAATACCTTACAACAACGCATCAGGTTTTCTTACTGTTGGATGTTTAACCCTGTGTCCTCCCAAAGGTTACTGCTCCCCTGAGTTTCAGGGTCTGCATGGCTGGTGTGGGGGACGTGGGCTTAATCATGAACTGGCTTGTCCCAAGCCTAAGAACAGGAATACACTCAAGTTCTGCTTCCAGAGTACGGCTCCCAAGAACAATATGTATTTTGGCCAGCCTGCCTTGGCCTGTGAAAATAAATTGTTTTCCAGGGAAAGGTGGAGAAGGAGTATATGGATTGCACTCTTTACAGGAGTGGGAACATCTTTCCACCAGGTTAAATTGGGGTTAGGTTGTGGGGTTAGGCTGCTTTGCCTGTCACAGTGGTAAGTGCCCATTGAGGAGCCTTCCAGGGTGGTCAGGCTTCATTATTCCTTTTCATAGTACAGCTTTCCAGATAGATGTGTTGGGTTCCTGGTGATGCTGCAGTGCTGTGAGCCAGGTCTGTAATTACAGGTATTGTTGTGTATTTATCTTTGAAGGTTATTGTCAGGGAAGTTAGAGTAATACAAGCTTTTTATATCACAAAACCATTCTTTATTACTCAGTTTTACATCACTAAAATGCTTTGTGTGGTGTATATTCTAGTAAGCATTGTACATGAAGACTGGTGCTGGAAGAATAAGTCTTTGGAATTGGAAGTCTTGGAGGAAGATGTGTCAGGAGTAGAATTCAGGCAGACTGGATATATGCTGAGGTGTTCTCTTTCTCATGCAATCACACTGGTACGTAGGAAACAAATGTTCTTGTATGTTTTTAATGACTTTGTGTAGGCTGGTTGGATTATACTTGGAATGAAGGCTTTCTCCTGTCTCTGGAGGGTCACAGAGCACGGGAGCATTGATGTTTAGAGTGCTTTGAGATTTGTCTTTTAAGTTTGGTAAAATGGTCATGTGATGCTAGCTGTTACAAAAGAGATGGGGCATTGATGTATCTTCAGGCAAATACTGTTTTCATTTTGTTGTTTGGTAGTTACTAATAGTGAATTGCGCTATGTCTTCACAGGAATTTTATCAGGATGGAAACGGACCAGAGAATGTTGGTGTTTATAACCTGTCCAAAGGAGTTAATAGATTCTGTCTTTCAAAGCCAGGTAACAGCTGTAGAATATTAGTTTTAAAAATGAAAAACAACCAGTTAGCTAATACTGCTGGGAACTAAAAAAAAATAAATCTTTTGTGGTTTCTGAGGTTTCTGAAAGGTATTGTTTAATTACATCTGTATATAAATGATCTGTTCCAAGTTTTTAGAACTCTCAGTTTCTTCTGCTATTTAGTCCTTCATCAAATCTAGATTGCAGAAATAAAATATTACTACTTCTTTTCTTGGTGATGGAAGTATTTCATCTTTGATGAATGAAGATCATGTTAAAATAATCTCATTCATTTAAGTTCTATTTGTCAGACATGTCAAAGTGTCTGTGTGAAAGGCAGCAGATAGAGAGTCGAATTTTGTAGTTGTTTCTATACCTCTGCTCTCATGTGATCTAGAGAATTCAGCCAGCTTGAATTTTTTCAGCAGGTCATGCTTTGCCTTCATGTTTGTAGGTGTGTATGAAGTGACCCCACGCTCCTGCCACCAGTTTGAACACGAGTATTACACATACGACACGTAAGAGTGTGACTCTTTCTGACCTTACACCTACCAGCCTGATTTTCCATAAAGCTTCCTCTTCTACTTGCTTTCAGCAGGACAGGATGTGTAGAGGGAAGCTCTAGCAAGGTGTATCACATGTTCTCTTGCCCTTTTTATCTTAAAAATAATAAAAATCAAATAATGATAGGCTTTAAGGATGCTTTAGTTACTTTGGGTGGGTATTTTTGTCAGCTTTCTGTCTGTTTAGTGTTGGGTTTGCTTTGTAACAGAGAAGAGTTATTTCAGTGAAAACTGTTGGTCACTTCTGAGAGCTGAAATGCAAAAGATAGGATAGTAAGATTACTAAGAGGCACTTACCACTATTGCATGTCACTGGTGCTGTGACCCTCTGGTGATTTGATTCTGCTCACCCCATTTCTTGCAAGCTGAATAAATGTTCATCCTTATCACAAGTAAGCAATGCTGATCTTCCTCGGTCAGCCAAGTTTAATTAGTTATTTATAGATTATGGTCTGGTGATGTGCTTACTGACACTTGGACATACGAAATCAAATCAGTTTTAGCTTGAGAGGAAGCAGAAGGCACAAAGGAAGGAATTGCTTTGGGGCTCAAATTGGGAAACGCTCCCTTTCCAATAGATGACCATCCCAGCACTACGGCTTTGCTGTGTCGTTTCTGTATTGTCTTTTATAAAGCACTTCAGTCTCGGGTGGGAGCGCAGACTCTGCTAAATAAGATTTGCTTATTTAGGAAGGGAACCTTGAATTCGTGTCTCTGTTCCTTTGATTTGCAGGTCCTCTCCCAGTATCCTGACGCTCACTGCAGTTCGGCACCATGTCCTTGGCACGATCGTAACTGATAAACTGATGGATGTGACTGTTACCATTAAGTAAGGACAAAGAAATCATGGGGTTATAAAAAGTGGAAGAACAAGATGTTTCTCTCATAAAGCTTTACTCCAGTTTTAGTGCTGCAGTGGCTGCTTTCTAAGGGGGTGGCATCCTAGCCTAGGCTGCAAGAGGTTTTTATGCTAAGATGTGCTTTGAGTTCTTTGGAGAGAGATAAATCCAGCCCTCATTTTGAGCATTGTCTCATTTCAACATTGCCCCTCCCTTCTTTTGTATCATGGTAAAAAAAGAAATTATTCTCTGAGTTTTTATATACTTTAATGAGCTGATGTTTCAGAATTCAGAGGGTGTTGTTTTAGCTTATGTCTGAGCTCTTTAGGCACTGGCATCTATATTTTGCCTTTTCTCTTTCCTCAGAATGAGAATCTGCTGCTTTAGAGCATTGTTACTGGTGTGAAGAGGGTTATAAAAGGAAAAGCATGCAGAGTGATTACACACTAATGCACCAATTTGTGTTTAGCTGAACAGACAGCTCACTAGGGAGCACTGATTTGTGAACAGCTTTAATTGTATGAGGTGCCAAATCTGCCTGAAAGTGTCTGATAATGATGAGTGTTTTATTGATGCTCTGCCGGTGTCTACATGTTCTAGACTATGGATTCTCAAACTTTTTGAGTGCAGAAAACATCTTTTCAGAGAACATTACCTACAGAGCATTGCCTCAAGTTCTCAGAGATTAATGACCCTATCACTGCAACTGCTGGGCAACTCCAGCAGCTGGAAAGGAGACACTGAGACAGCAGAGAGCCATTAGGATTTTAAAAACAGCTTAGTGAAGAGGTGAATATTGTAGCAACCTTCTCAGCTTGTTGGGTTTTTGGAGACTTGGCCAGTGCTTTGAAGGCAGCTCAGTTGCCACAGATATCTCTGATCAATCCTGCCTCAAGCTTTTAAGCTAATGTCCAATTTGAGAAGTGCCATCAACATAAAGGGAACAGCTCTGGGTTTAAAAGCAAGCCAGTTGTTTTTACAAGTGTGTATACCAGATCCATGGCTGTGACCCATTAACTTTCAGTTAAGGAAAAGCCCCAAACAACCTCAACCAAAAGCAAAGCTGATTCTCACCAGTTTTTGATAAAGGCTTGGTATGTTTTTAAAAAAAGACTGTAGTAATTTATTATGAATATCTTGAGATTGTGTATGCCTGTACGGATTTTTAATAGGCTTTCAGACAAAAAAATTTATATGTTTCTGTATTGTGTGGACTGCAGAAAAAGAATATAAAGCCTTGATGAAGCTTAGTGTGATAGAGCAATTGTAACTATGTCTCTTAAAAAAGACAAACTAGAATATAGGTGAAGACTGAAGCAGGAGGCAGAACTATCCTGGTAATCTGAAGTGGTTGTAGGAAAAGTAATTGTGATAATTTCGGTTCTCTCCTCACTGAGAATTCAGACTGTTGGGGAAGAGACAGATGATAAGATACAAAGGATGATTGGAGAGGATGCAAGATCAGGGAGGGTGGAACAAAATGTATTGTTCTGAACTTATTCTAAGAATTTTGTTGAACTTATCTAGCAATCTATTCAGTGGACAGTGACAAGATAGATGGGTAGTTCAAATGTATAGGGCAGAGAGGTGAGAACTCAGAGCTTTTCCTGGGAATTGCTGGCTCTTGGAAGTATTTTTGTGTGATAGAAGTTATTTTCTCCTTGTATTCTCTGCTCCTGAGAGGTAGGTTCTGAGGCAAAAGTTCATAGTTCAGGAAAAAAAAGCAAGCTTAGCAGTCTTTATTTTGTATAACTCATCCTTTCTGTATTAAGCTTGTTCTCACATTTGACATTCCAGCCTTTCTTTTTTAGTTTAGGGCTTTGTTAAAGGTACTCTTGCAAACTGATCCTTTGGCGTAAAAATGTATCACTCCTGTGCTCTTGCCAGAATAAACAGGACACTTAGAAAGGAATAGGTTTAAAAAGGGGCTTGTCTGTGGTGGTATAAAGGCAGTAATTAACAGATACAACAAGCTCTTATCTCTTCATATGGAATGAGATGATTTTGTTTTTCCTCCATATTTCCAGGTCATCCATTGACAGTGAACCTGCCTTGGTTTTAGGGCCCCTGAAATCTGTTCAGGAGCTCCGTCGGGAGCAGCAGCTGGCAGAAATTGAGAGCCGCCGGCAGGAGAGAGAAAAGAAGGGTCAAGAGGAGGAAGGAACAAAGCCACCGGTGCAAGAAATGGTGGAGGAGCTCCAAGGACCATTCTTATATGAATTTTCCTACTGGGCACGGTAATACCAAGCTCCAGTGGACAAGGTGTATTGTTTGTACTGTTGTGTGGTGTTTCTGCCAAGCAGAATAGTGATGGACTTCCAGATAGGACAGAGCTGCTGGCTGGGTGCCCATGCCTTTGGCAACTCTGAGCTGCATGGAAACTTAGTACCACATAGTAAGAATTTTGCTTAGGTTGTTGTTGATACTTCTTCTTGGAGTATTTAGATGCATTCTTGGGTCAATATGCTGTACTGTTCTACATGAGAGCTGCTAATTCAGTTTTCTTCTAATTATATCTTATTTGTGTTTTACAGGTCTGGAGAGAAAATTACTGTAACACCATCATCAAAAGAGCTGCTTTTCTACCCACCTTATGTGGAAGCAGTTGTTAGTGGAGGTAAATATAAATAATTTATTGTTTGAAAGGAGTAGATTTTTAAGGTAGAAATGTATCTGTGTAGATAAACATATGAATAACTCAAAAAAGTAATGCTAGGAAAGTTTCAGTTGCAGCTATTTCTTTGGGCCAGTTTCATTCTGGAATTTGGAAGCTATTTGATAGAGGATGCAAGTATAGTTTTTATCATCAGAATATTCTTCCAAGTGCTGAAAAACCACCTGGCACAAGAGGAAGGCCAGGTTTCTGCGTATTACACCAGAGTCTAGGAATTGTTCATAGTACTGTCACCTAGAAAAAGAGTTGTGAAAAAACAAGGTTTCTATTTTGAATTTGTTACCAAACTGTCAGGGTTATCATCAGTTATTGATGCTACTTGTTAGGTTCAGTGTCCATCTTGTCCTCAGGTTCTTAAGTGAACATACTTTGTTTGAAATCACTAGGAAATGTTAAGTGCCTCTTTTCATGTGACTCTTTGTTTGCACATTCTAAATGCATTTGAGGGAGGGAAATAAATTTTTGCTTAATGTCATTACAACAAACATTAAATATGCTAACCTGAATTTGAACTCAAAAAATGTGGTCAAAGCTCATCTGGCTAGAAGGAAGTATCATTGCCATCATCTCCATGTGGCTGCAGGATTTGTAACTCACTGAGACCTCCGGCCGCTTCAGAAATCCATAAGGTTTTTTTGGGGATGTGCTTATAGCTTTGAAATGTAGTTACTCATTTTGGCACTGTTCAGATGTTTTAAGATGTGTTGAGAGGCCATGCAGTTGTGTGGATTGATCTCTTGTTCTAAGGTAAAAGGCCACCAGCTGATCACTTTGGAAGTAGTTAAACTCCTGTTGTAAATCAGTGTCAAGTGTGTTTTGACTTTTTTCTTTGTCTTAAATCCCCTTCACAATGACCAAGAGAGTTGTCCTGGGAAGCTGATAGAGATTCATGGAAAAGCAGGCTTATTTCTGGAAGGGCGAATTCGTCCTGAATTGGAAGGTGTTGAGATTGTCATTAGTGAGAAGGGAGCAACTTCCCCACTTATCACAGTTTTCACCGATGACAAAGGCACGTACAGGTAATGAACAGATTTGTTTTGAACCTTTGGATTCTTTAGTTAAAACGCAGTGGTTCCTTGACAGTGTGTATGTGATATCCAAGTGTTTTTTCTGAAACAAGTTCTGTTTTCCTTTTATTTGAAGCGTTGGGCCACTCCACAGTGACTTGGAATACACAATCTCTGCTCAGAAGGAAGGTTTTGTTTTGACTGCAGTAGAAGGAACAGTTGGAGACTTCAAAGCTTTTGCTCTTGCTGGGGTAACATTTGAGGTAATGTTCTGAACACTTGGAGTTCTAAATGAATAGTGTGTGCAGTTAGAGCTGGACAGGCAAAAAGTTAATCCATGTCTTCCAAAGACAAATGGGTGTGGGACTTTGGGATAATTTATTATTATTTGGATAATAATTTTTGTCATGAGGAGACAAATCTCAGTGGATGAGCTCAGTTGTAGACCATGACTTGCCATGCAGAAGATAACTTTGCAAGGTTTATAGAGTGAAAGTTAGAGCCTGCAGTCCAAAGGACTGGCTTTATTTGCTTTTGTTGAGTTGGACCACCCTCTTTTGATGAGTTCTATCCCTCAAGGTGTAGGTGTAGTCTGGTCTAACTAGTGCCTGGTTCCAGACTCGGGGATGCTTTGTTCTGGCCCCGCAGCGTGTTCTATGAAGTGGTAGAGAATGGCTGCTGTGGTGGCACATGGTGTGCCATGGGCTGTGACTGCCCAGGGCTTGGGAGCAGAGGGTTCTGCAGCCCTGTGGCCTGGCAGGAGGGGCAGTACAGATGTGGTTAGTTCTGCTCACAGCTGAGTGCTCAAAGCCAGCCCACCTGTGCTCTCTGCAAGGGCTTCTCAACTGAACCCTTCTCCATAAAGAAACCTTCACTTACATTTAAAATTACTGGTTTTTCAAAAACAGATCAAATCAGAGGATGACCAGGCTCTTGCTGGAGTTCTCTTGTCTCTCAGTGGAGGGGTGTTTCGGTCCAACCTCCTCACACAGGATAATGGCATGCTGACTTTTTCCAATCTGGTAAGTTGGAATGATTCTTCTGGACGTGGCCGTGTACGGGGCTGTGTTACTCTGCCCTCCCAAATAGGGCTCTCTTGAGTGGCAGGTGTCCTTTGCAACCGTAACCCACGATGAGAGATGTAGATCCCTGAGAATAAACAGCACTTAAAATCTTAGCAAGTGAAAGATGTGAAATCTAACATGGCAAGAGGTTTCTCCCTAACAGGTTGTAGATGATGTCGATTGATCTCAATTACTAATTTTCAGTCTGTAAACATGAAACAAGCCAATTTGTTGATGATCACTGGCGAGTCTTTAGGGAAAGGAAATCTAATTGCATCATTGATCTGTAGATGTGTAGACATGCTTGAATAGTTTCCTTGCAGACATCCTTCTTTTGTGGTCACTTTCCTGTCCTTGAGGTCTTGTGGTAAGGTTTTAGGGCTGTAGTTTCCTTTCTCTCTTAACACTTTGTCTCCAGGTGGAATTCCATCGGTTTATTGTCCAATGTGTTCCCTGTTTTTCACTGCTCACATTTTCCAACCAGTTTAATCTGTGGTTGGAACAGAGGACTTCAGCTCTTCAGAGAGCTCTTGCAAAGCATCTTTGTTTGGATTTGGTGAGTTTTTGCATCACTGTGAGTAAACAGCTTATTTTGTGCCTCTTTGCAGAGCCCAGGGCAGTATTATTTTAAACCCATGATGAAAGAATTTCGCTTTGAACCATCATCACAAATGATTGAAGTGCAGGAAGGACAAAATCTCAAAATCCAGATAACTGGTTACAGAACAGCTTACAGGTCAGTGGAGCTGGAATGCCATGGAAAATGCTATGGGCTGTTTGAGGATGTGTTATGCCAGATGTGTGTTTCCTCCCAGCACACCTCTGTTCTTGCAGGTTTGGAAGAGACTTTCCAAGTCTCAATTTAACTTAATTATGCCTTGTATAAGTACTTTTTTTGGTCTTTTTTCATGGGTGTGGATCTATAGCTAAGCCCGGATGGCAGAGCTATAGAAAGAAACATGGCTATGAGAGCACTGTCTCAGGTGGCACTGGAAGTGCTTTGTGCTGCCTCCAGTGGGAGAGGAGAGGACTGTTCTGTGGTATGGTAGACCAATTCAGATATCTGACTTGAAGATCCTTGCTTTCTTACCCTCAGGAGTAAGAAAGAGCTGCTGTTCATGGAGTTTAGGGAACTTGCCAGTCTTAAAGCTATGCTCTGAACTGCAGCAAATTCTGATGATTTAAACTGTTTTACACACACATTATAAACACCCTTTTTCTTTTCCATGCTATGGTAGGTACAGTAAGTACTTTTTTCATCAGTTATAACAATAAAATGTCTTCAAAATATGCATTAAAACAGCATCTGCACATCTGTAGCAACTGGTTCTCTTTATACCTCTAGCTGTTATGGCACAGTTTCCTCTTTAAATGGAGAGCCTGAGCAGGGAGTCTCAGTGGAAGCTGTGGGACAGAAGGATTGCAGCATCTATGGAGAGGACACAATAACTGATGAAGAAGGCAAATTCAGGCTCCGTGGCCTTCGGGTAAGGAGTAGGAGGCTCTCTGTCATTTACTTTTCTGTCAGTTGATAATGGAGCAGTGAAATGGGTTCTGTTCAGTAGCCACTGGTTTTTGTTTTCCCATCATGTTTGCTAACTCAGACTCCCTCGAGTCTCTCTGTGTGAAGAAACATGGACATGCAGTGAAGATTCAGTCTGATAAAAGGGGGAAAGCTTGTGTATGTCTGTGAGCTTGCTGGCAGCATACTGTGATGGCCTCCACAAACAGCAGCAATTGGTGTGACATGACACAAGCCCCTGGTCAGTGCTTGGGTGATCAGCAGGGAATTTTTCATAGGCAAAAGAATTTGAGGAAGTGTTTAGTTTCTCTTGTGAAGATATCAACAGCCTATTTATAGCAGGATATTGGTGTGTGTGTGATGTTGATTGCACAGCATGTATGTGAAGCAAGCTGTTCTTCAGGGAATGGGGAAGCTGAATTTATGGCACCATTATGTAAGAAGTCAACAATTAGCTGAAGTAGAAGGCAATGTTTGATCAGGTTTTAATCCTGTGTTTTCCTTCATCACAGCAGATGATTTCTTTTAATACTGTGATGTAACAAACTAATGAAAGTTCTGTATAGCCTTCTCTTATTTTCTGACAGTAAACGCTCCTAATAGTGTTATTGAGTTGAATTTTGTATTTGAGATAAGGAAAACTTTAACTGCATAGAGTTAAATCTGTTTGGGTGGCATATCTTGAATGGAATGTAAGAAAATTCTCTTACTGCTCTCTAAAGTTAAAGTATGTATTACTCAGTGTTGGGATTTATCATCTGAATGTTGCTTTCAGCCTGGCTGTGTGTATCATGTCCAACTCAAAGCTGAAGGCAACGATCACATTGAAAGAGCTTTACCACAGCATCGGGCAATTGAGGTAATTTTTTCTCTTCTTTTGTAGCATCACTTAAATATGAAATGGATCTGTCTAGGCATTCTGTCTGTTCTATCAGCAGCAATGTAGTGAATGCATTCTGTTCATACAAGTGCCTTTCAGCAAGTTAGCTCCCTAAAACCGGGTCCCATATTGTGTGTCAGCACCATAGCTCAAAACTGAAGTGAGATAAGGCCCAAACAGTAAACAAGTGAAAAGGATTCTTTCACAGTCATGTAAACTATGCATCCAGAAACAAGAGAATAAATGTATGGAATACCTTTCAATATTTCTTTATGATGTGGAACAAAGCAGTAGTAACTGTCATATTCTCCTATTGTTGTATTTAGTTATGGACTGAGAGATACTGTTTTGTGTTATTGGGTCCAAATCATGCAGTCTTGATGTTGGTGAAAATGTAATTTGGACTAGCAGTTTTATTTTTATAAAATATAATAATTTTGAATTAAAAGCTGGTGGAATCTTGTTAAATATTCCACATTAATCTGCTGTATAAACATCTCTGTGCATCTCTCAGCACAGATGCAAAATACTGAGACCAGTGTTCTGAGATCAGGCAGCCCTGTGGATGTACCTCAGCCTTTTCCAGAATAGCGTGTGCTTTTGATACTTCCATTTTTAGTTTAGCTTTATGTCATGAGCCTCATGCTCATAATGCACAAGTCTGCAGTTGCAAGTGGTGCACTCTGGAGAACAGGAACTTGGAATGGGAAAGCTTTCCAGCTTCCATGTGGTTAGCACAGAACAAAATTCACTTTTTATTTAAAATGATCAGCAGTATTTGTGTTATGTTAACGGTTGTGTTGCTGTCCTTTGTTAACTGTTCCTCTGTTGGTAAAAACCTGAGTCTGTTTCCCGTTGCAGGTTGGGAACAGTGACATTGATGACGTTAATATCATAGCGTTCCGGCAAATTAATCAGTTTGATTTAAGTGGAAATGTAATTACAGCTTCTGAATATCTCTCCACATTATGTGTAAGTTCAAGCCTTTCATCTTTGTCAAGTGTATTTGTTACTGCTTTCACAATGATTTTTTTGCAGGGTCACTGGAAGTGGTTCAGTAGCCAGAGCACACATTTGATTCAGACTAGAACTAAGAGTTTAATGAAGGTGAATTTGAATTCCAGATAGAATGAAGATTACAGTGTTCCTGACTGCTTTGCTTTAATGTTTCTATTTTTCATGGGAATATGTTTAAGAAACACCTTCTCTGGTTGGCCTGTGCATTTTGGGATCTGCTTCCCTGATTAGGGATGCTATGTCTGTAGAGGGATCAAGGCAGCAAGGGTGAAATGAGTTCTTTGTATTAGAGACTGCATTAATTCCTGAAACACCTGAAATTTTTGACCTGTATGTGAAAACCTGAAGATACCATGTGAATGCAGTGGTAGCACAGGACATGTGAATTTAAAAGTACATAATAATAGACAGTATGAGACAAATAGGAAAGCTGAAATTTTCAAAATTCAAAACACTGCACTATGATCTGAAAAAATTTGCTGAACACCTCTGATCCTTTTGGCTTAGGCTGCAAATGCTGGAAGTGTCTGCAAGAGGTGTTAGTGGAGTAGGAGTTACAGTATCATTTCTCAGGTTTAAAAGCTCCTTGAAATGCTACCTACCAATATAAATGCAGTGCTTGGATTTCTTTCACACTAGTTTGTTATGCATCTCACTTGCCAAGACCTCATTGCTAAGCTGTTGGGTTTTTTGGGAGACATCCAAAGGATCCAACACTCAGAGCAGGTGTGAAGGCAGAATGTGTCACCTTACTGAAGAGCCCCTGAGCATGTGTCCCATCTTTCTGGGGAAATTTATACCCTTGCAGTTCAGCCTAAGCAAATAGGAATTGATGTCAAAATTTGATTACGTGGAAGTTATCCAAGCCTGTGCTTGCTTCATATTAGGTGGGGTCTTGTGTTGCATGTACTGCACATGAGCTGTTGGTGGGTGCAGGTGATCACCCTGGCCTCCAATGCAGACGTTCTTGTCCTTGAAAGACGTGCTAAGATTGGATACAGACACAAGTGAGAGCAGTTTTGTGATCCACAGCACAGACTGCTTTTCATACACTAGGTATGGGAAAATGTCAGACAGCAGTCATTCCTAAGTTATCTCAAGTTCTATAAAAAGACTGTTTCTGTGACTTTTCACATCCCAGATTAGAACATTTCCAGGTGTTCTTATTCGACAACTTCCTGTTTATATAAACACATGATGAATTTTGAAGTGCTTTTATCCCTAAAGATGTCGGATGTCTGAAATACCTATTGGGGTGCAGGCTTGGAAATACCTGGTTTGTGCTTTCTTCCTTCATTTACAGGTGAAGCTCTACAAAAGTGAAAATCTTGACAACCCAATTCATACAGTCAACTTAGGCCTATCCCTGTTTTTTCATTTCCCACCACTACTGCGAGATGGAGAGGTAAGAATATTGCTGGAAAATTAGCTTAGATCACTTTATTTTTTTTCCTCCAAGGACGCTGAAGTGTAATTTGTGGTGTGCCTACAGAGCTGTATTTATGCTGGACTAACCAGTGTCTTGGCATATTTGAAGCCTGTTTAACTGACCTTTGCCTTTAAATGTGGTTTGTCTCAGACTGCTCCTGATGCTGTAGCCTATTTTTTACCCACAGAATTACATGGTGCTCCTGGATTCTACATTGTCTAAATCACAGTATGACTACACCCTGCCTCAAGTTTCTTTCACTGCCATTGGATATCATAAACACATTACACTGGTCTTCAGTCCCACTGTAAGTACTAAATACTTCCATGTTCCAATGTTCACCTTGGGAGCAGTATTTGGTGTTATAACCTGCATGTATTTTGTGCTCTTGGCCAAGCTTTCTATCAGTGTAAATATAAAGAGGTTTATGAGTGGCATTAAAGTGACAATTAATTTGGATTTGCTGCGTGTTCGGTTGCCAGTGGAACAGGAGGGAAACATGAAACAGCAGTAGGAAATGAAGGGTGCAGATGTGCCTGAAGGGTTCTGTGCTGGCATGGCTGCTGTAGTGGGGTCATAGAGGTGTGGGCAGCATGGACAGGTAAATCAAAGCACACCAGGCTGACTGTCAGTGAAGACTGACCATCAGTGACTTGGCTTTACAAAGCAGTACACCTGAGGAAGGGGTCAGTCATGAGTGACTGATCCAGAGGATGGCTTTGAAGTGGAAGGTAAAGTAAATCCTTGAACAGCACTCGGAAGGAAGTCAGATGAGAAGGGCTGGATGTGCCTCATGATCCTTAGAGTGCCTTAGAGCTGAGGGATTTCACAGTCAACTGTTTAAAAAAAATAAAATCCAAGATCTGCACTGTTTCCAGAGAAAGCTGCCTGAACAAGATATTGCCCAAGGCTCCTACATCGCGTTACCGCTGACGCTGCTCCTGCTGTTGGCTGGTTACAACCATGATAAGGTGGGTCAGAGGTGGTTTTGCTCTTACCCAAATATTACTGTCCTGTCAATGAATATGTTGTACTGTGCTAAGTGAGGCTTTGTTGGGTTGTTATCCAGAGAGAGATGCAGTCACAGTCCCCTTACGTGACTTACTGTAAGGAAAGCCACAATGTAGCCATGGTTTTGAACAGTTGCCTTCTTTAAAAAAAGCTTAGCATGAAGGTGAGTTCCTGTGCTGTGGCTGAATTTTGGCTTCTCATTTGATCGGTCTGAGGAAAAAACAATACAGCATCATTAAAATTCAGATAACCAGACTCAGTGATAATAGGAATGAAAAGAATTATTTTATTGGCTTCAGGAACTGTCAGACTGGAAAAAGTCTTGCAAGTCTTCAAGTCTGGTCTCTTCAGCTTTATACCCTCCCTAGTTCAAAAGCTCTCAAGAGGAATACAAATACCTGCTATATAAGTCCCTTGGTCTTTGTTAACAAGCTGTGCTCTTCTAGCCTATGACTGAATTCCTTTTTTACCAAGAAGAGAAATTAAATTTGTCTGTGCAGTTTGATTTCCTCTCAAACAATCACTTTAGGTTTTGATTATCAGAAATTCCCAGAAGTTTGGTTTGATTACTCTCTGAGATTTGCTGCCATATTCTGATGTCTTTGTAGATGTGCCATCTCTGCAATAGATTCTGTTTGTTAGGGGCTGCATGTCTAAAGAACGAGACCTTATGTACCATTGTAACCACAGCTTGCTCCCCTTTTGTTTTTCCCCAGCTTATTCCCTTACTGCTCCAGCTGACAACTCGACTGCAAGGCGTCCGTGCTCTCGGGCAGACAGGCTCTGACACTGGGGGCTCAGAGGATGCAAAGAGACAAACAAAAAAGCAGAAGACGAGGCGGACGTGAGGTGAAAGGAAGGATTGTATGAAGTGGTGCTCTGTCAGACTGGAGCCTGAGGAGGCAAAGCCGCTAAACACATTTTTGTAGAATTTGCAGACTTGACATTTTCATTTTTGCTACATGAGCACCATTTGTCACATTAGCTCCATTTTGGTTGTAAGTTTTCCATGGAGTCTGTAGATTTCCTTGTTGTAAAGTGATTAAATGAATGCCTCTGCTGTCACTGTGAGTGCATCTCTCATACTTGAAGACAATTAATGCTTTTTTTTTTCTTTTCATTGGAACAGGTCATGCTGTCCTTATTAATGATTTATAAAAGCAGTGGTAATAGACCACTTGATTTCAGTTTCAGTCTCTAGATTCTGGGATTATTTTTCCTTACCGTTTGAAATACCCACTTTACAAAAGCAGCACACAGGGATTCTACTAAATCAGTGTTGCTTGAAACAAAATTTTAGGGGACATAGCTGGACTGGTGAATTATGTCATTTGTCACTTCCAGTTCAGCAGCTTGATTGAAGACAGAGAAAGTTAAACAAAATCACAGTGTCTGTGTTCAGGAAGAACACAGACACTGATTTCAGTGTCTGATTTCAGTTCTTGTCCACAGATAATGTTATCTTTGATTA
Source organism: Eulacestoma nigropectus (assembly GCA_013397775.1). Classification (NCBI taxonomy): domain Eukaryota; kingdom Metazoa; phylum Chordata; class Aves; order Passeriformes; genus Eulacestoma; species Eulacestoma nigropectus. Next base: position 163,642 of record VZTE01002833.1, on the reverse strand, counting down.
AGTTTTTGTCTGATGAAGACAAATTCTCAATGTCAGGTAAGGTTAGTTGTTAATATGAGCTAAGTTCTGATGTTCCTACTGCAAAAGCATTGTTTGAAGTTTAGTTTCCTGTCTCGTGTGATCTCTTTAGACCTCCAGTATTCCTGAGGTGGCTCCAGCTGGCTGCACTACTCTTTCCTGAGCTGTTCTGTGTTTTTGGTGATACCCATTCACCCATGACGGTCACATCTGCTCAGGCCATGCTCAGTCTTTTTTCCAATTAATGATTAATTTTTTTTTTTTCACCTTTTTTACCTTTTGGTTTTTTAACTATAAGGAATGTGAGCTTTTTGAAATTTCCAATGCGTACAGTCCCAATAATGTAGTCTGTAGTAAATAACTCTTTCTTACAGGCTATCTTTTGATTCCTGCTCGAAGTAGGTAGTTGGACATACACAGTTTAAATGTTAATGGGGCTTTTTATTGACAAATACTATAAAGGTTAACAGAGCATTCGAAGATGCACATAAATGCCTACAAATATTGCAAAGACATTGGTACTGCCAGTAAGTGGCAATGTTTCTCTTTTGGAGTACTTGAAATAAAAGTCTTCTTACATTTAAATGTTTAAGCTTACAGACCCTACCATTCCTAGAAATGTGGATGCTGAAGGTTTTACGCTGTTTTTGTTGCACTTCGCAAGAGTTTGGGCCTAAATACTTACAACTTCATTCAGTGATGATTCTAATGTCTCAGAGGGAAATTTTGTCAGGACCATAATAAGAATGTAGAATGTTGAAAAAGCATTATGTATAGAGCTTGAGATGAAGCTCTAATAAATTACCATGCTCTCTACTTAATGACTTTGATATTGCTGTGATGAAATATATGGGGAAAAGACAAGGTGTTCTAAGACATATAATAAATTTTATGTTTTTAGTTCATTTTTATTTTAAGCTAGTGAATGTTAAGAAAGTTATTGCTACTTTGGGGAATGTATGAGGAAGAAATGCACATATCCATGTGCCTCAGAGGAGTTCCAGGTATTCTGATCTCTGAACTATGAGACTGACTGATGATTGAACTTACACATTGGAACTGCTGTTAATAAAAAAAAAAAAAAGAAAAGTGTTAATTCTTGCTAATTTAATGTTTGCTTCTAAATCTAGGATTTACCCAGTGTCTCGTCTCAAAATTGTCTTTTCTTTGCCTTCTGCATCACACTTGTGACTGACTATGAGTCCCATGTATTGAGGGGGACTGTTGAAGTGTTAGTTGCTAACAAAAACTGTAGCTTGAAGTTTCTCACTTGGCAAAGAAGTTGTGCTCTTTGAGAAAACAGGGAAAACTAAAGCATGAGAGAATTTTCTAAAGCAGAACTAAATGCCGAGAAATCATTATCTTCAATTATTTATAGAGAGCAATAATCAGATACACAGGCCCAAGCAGAAACATGAGCGTGGTCTCTGCCCTGCCCAGAGCCAGGAGCATGAAGCAGGACAGACAGACAGGTCTGTGTCCGTGGGCACTGCCCAGAGGGTTGGCAGAGACACTGTGCAGGGGCTGTACCTGGCACCTCTGCCGTGCTCCCAGCCCGGGGGAGATGGCTCTGCCCTGCTGGTGAACAGAGCTCTGGAGGACGGAGGGGATCTCCTTTGGACAGCAGCGCTCGGTGCAGAATTGGTGCCCCCGGGTCAGGACTGCCTGCTGGTCTCTGCTGGGTGGAATGCTTCTGTGTCACTCACTGCATAGCTAAGGTTTGAGTTTGTGCTCTTACGACTTCAGTACTGGTTGGACTGGCCCTGTCCAAATTACTGAACATGTCAGTTAAAGCTGCTTGTTGCATCTTTCATTAATTTATGTTAATGCAGAGAATAAATGCAGGATGGGACTAACAGTATGTTGACTTACTGCAAGTCTTTCAAGACTCAGTGTTTATTCTTTTTTGCAGGCACAATAGTGGAAAAATGATTAATTCATTTGCTTGATGAGCTAAATATGGGCAAATGGCTGAATTCTGTGGGAAATGAGAGTAAGGCCCTCTGGTTAAAGATAGCATTGCATGTTACTTATTTTTTCTGTCAAAAGTAACAATGAATATTACATATATTTGGCTGATTCATCAGTGATGCACAAAACTCTATTGTTTAAAGATTGAAATGGATCATTAATACTGGGTTTTACAATTTCTTTATAGATGGTTCAGCTTAATTTCTAAATTTATTTCTTTATTAGGTGGCTGTCACACTAAGAACAAGTGGTTTTGATTAGCATGAGCAAACATAACAGAGTTAAAGATAGAGCAATTTAAAAAAAACAAATGTGCTTTAAAAGCAAGAAAACAAATACTTAAAATAGAGAGCTCAGTGCTTCCCTTCCTACTGAGGGTAGGATTTCAGGAGGAAATATCGCAAATCTATGTTGCTTCTTTATGTGCTGATGAAGTGACCGAGGCTCCCCACCTCCTACCAGGTTACTTTTTACTCAGCAGAATATGAACCTTGCCCGCTTCTCTAACCCACCAAGGAAAGAAAGAGATGAAATTTAAGTTAGTCAAGGCTGAAAGCAAACAGGCCATCCTCTGACACGTCTGTGGTGTTACCCTTATGCATTTTCCTTTGTATCAGCGAATGTCCATACTGGGAAAATAAACAGGCAAAGCTGTGGGCCTTCAGCATTGCCCACCTGAGACAGCAGTTTGATTCCTGCTGCTGTTCTTCTTCATGTGAATTTTGTTCCTCAGATACTGGAAGTGCAATTGTAGAATTAGCAATACTAGTAAATAATGAGTACCTCTCTGAGCCCTGTGCTGAGGAAATGTGGACTAAGCAGTGAGGCTTTTGAAGGTGAGATGGCTTTAGAAATCCTGCCAGAAATCTTGGCTTGTCCAGGAAAGCTAAGGCGGAATGTGGAATTCAACCCTGAGATGATTGGTGTCTAATTTTCCTGCTGTTCAGTATTCCTTGCTTTGTACAGCATCTGTATTTCTATTTTTGTCCACTCTGAAAGTAATTTAAATTGGGCTTCTTGCAAAGGTAAATGCAGTAAAATGAGTGATGTAGAAAAGGCTTGAAAGGCAGAAAATTTCCTGAGCTGAGCACAGCAGCACTGGCCCACATCACACCCAGTGGTGGGTTCACTTTCTGTGTGGTAAGTCATGTTTTCCTTGCAGATAGACTAGTGGCTTTAGAAAATCTCTGAAAGTCCAATAAATCTATTTCTGGTGCATTACTGACTGATGCCAGAATTCTTACCTTTATTTTTTTTTTTTTTTACTTTTAAAAGAACATCAATGAGTTTAATCTCTGTCAGTCAGTCATTTATTTAAACCTGGAATGGGCCCATATGTCCTTGTACAAATGAAGAACAGCTCAAGGCTGATTAGTATTCCCTGAGCCTTCATGGATTATTATTAGCAACTTTTCCCCCTTGAATGTTTACAGAGCTTTTGTGAGCTTTTTACATCAGTTAGCTTGTACTTTCAATTTTCTATTATACCTTTTGTAATTGCTTTCTGTCTATATTTGATATGTTGTTGCTTTACTCCAGTAACTTCCATTATCACTTTTAGCTTTGCTGTTGCTGGGATCAACCTGATTGCATTATTTACTCTGTTTGCTTTAAATATCACTTCTTCCTTGTTCTCCCCCCTCCTCTAACACCATCTTTCTGGGACTATTTGATGCAACATGATGCTGTCTGAAGTCTTATTTGTTAGCTTCATAGCCTAAGACCATGATTGCTTGATGCCAAATGATATGTTACCATAAAGCACTAAACACCCACCAGACCATTATTGAATTTATCACAGCTACGAGCTCAATATGCAGTGAAAGATAAACTTGTTTTTTACTGCCTGTGGAAGTCGGCAGGTTGATTCCTCCTTTAATTCTCATTTTTGTCAATACCAGAATAATTAAATCTCCATTACTACGACCAGTTTCTTCACAGCTCTCTCATCACAGCAAATCCAGTTACTTTTTTTGAGCATAGGGTTGTGGTAAAACATAACCAATTCCCACTCCAAGCCTTCCTGCATGTTCATGTGCTCCATTCCCAACCAGAGGCTCTGGATGTATCTTGAAGGACACGGCGTGGTGCTTCTGGCCTCTTGGAGAAAGGGACTGACAGAAACCATATATAGCCACTGAAATCCTTAGTTTTGCGTCTTCTAAAGCCAGGAGCACGAGCTTTATTGACTGAAGATAGATGAGCGAGATTCGGTCTCTAAGACAGTATGACCATACAGCTCCTGAGCACCTGACAACTTACTCAGTTTCCTTTCTCCTCTCATGACCCTTTTTTAGGTGTATTGTATCCGTTTTGTTCTCTATACTGCAAGAGATGAGCAACAGATTTGCTTCTCCATTTTCTTCAGGGTCTTGCAAACCTCGCCTGGGGATATTTGTTAGTTTTGGTTCCTTGTAATTTCCTTCTGCTTGAAAGAATAAGACACAATAGGCCATCTGCATATTTGTACTTCTCAGATGAGGATTATTTCATCTGCAAGGAGCTTAATACAATTCTGAAGAATCAGCTTTGTTTATCATTCTAGGGAATGGGACAACATTTCTGCTTAAAAATTAATTACTAGAACATAACACACTTGTGAGACTTTGGATTGAGAAAAATCCCACATTCTCAGGAGAGCTATTGGTCCTTTTGTCATTTGTAAAACTGACTTTAAAATGATAGCATTAGTGATTAAAGCCTGAAAGAAAGAGGTCTCAGAATAACCAATGGATTCTCTGGCATATGTTAATATATTCTGTTTGGAAAGGTTACTTCCATTTATATTCCAGATGAAAATACTTGGTGACTTTACAGCATGTAATCACATTTTTTACTACAGAAGCCGAGTACTCTGGTTAGCACTGGGAATAAGAATCGAAAAAAATAGTGATGAATTAAATTAATAAACAAGTGTTGATTTCAATAAAAACACATTTTAAAAGATTAGAAATAAACATACTGATAGAGTAATTTTTTTCTTATAAATAATTTTGATTATATTGTCTGTAATAAATTTCATACTATAATGTTAAAAAAAGGAACAAGAACTTTCAATTTAATAAAGTGATTTCTGTAAATTGCTGGTTTTAAATTATTTTAATTGATTTTTGTGGTTATTTAACTTCATTTTGTAACAGAAAAAATCTAAAAGAAACAAGAAATACATGGATCTGTTGAAACAAGTCCAGAGGAGGCCCCTGGACTGATCCCAGGGCTGGAGCACCTTCCCTGTGAGGACAGGCTGAGAGAGCTGGGGCGGTTCAGCCTGGAGAAGAGAAGGCTCTGGGCTGACCTTGTAGCCTAAAGGGGCTGCAGGAACCCTGGAGAGGGACTTTCGGCAAGGTGACGAGACAAGTGGGAATGGCTTTAAACTGACAGAGGGTAGATTTAGATTAAATATTAGGAAAAAAATTCTTCCCTGTGAGGGTGGTGAGGCCCTGGCACAGGTTGCTCAGAGAAGCTGTGGCTGCCCCATCCCTGGAATTTTCCAGATCCCAAAAGTGGCTTGAAGCTTAGATTTTTTTTCTTCTTTTTCCAGGCTAGGACATAAATGAGACCTTTCTCAGTTTTTCCCTGAAATCTTTTCCGCTCCTTTACATTCAGTCCCACCTTTGTCACTTGAAGCACTCATTTAGAGAGTAGGACATCATTCAGAGTCCAGTCACTCCTCCCTGCTAGACTGTGTGAAGGGGATCTCAGCATCTCAAGAAGATGTTTTAAACATAAAGATAGGAGACACAGTGATCTGGGCTGTGAATCAGCTGCTGCAGCATTTAACTCAGCACAGAAAAACCCCAATAAATAAACTGGGGATGGGAGCTTCAAAGCACCCTGTTAAAAAGCCTACCAGTGCTGAAGGGAAGCAGCTGTAGGGAGCTGAGGCACACTGCAGTCAGGTGGCTGTGAGCATCCCCTCAGCTGACAACAACAGCATCTTCTGCAGCTGCAGGTAACAACAATCCCAGGCAGTATTTGCAGCTGGGGGTAGGACCAGCAAACTCCCAGTCTCTGAAGAGCCCACAAGGATGTCTTAACCAGGGAAATAAGTAAGCAGCCAGACAGATTTTTTGCAGCTCAGAACATGTAAGTAGCAGACAGGCTGTTCCCAAGTGCGGGGGTGCTTGTAGCTGCTGGGAAATGGTGACAGGAGGTGTGCAGTGCAGGTGAGGCAGCAGGGAGATCTGGCTGCCAGTGTCAGCATTGCAAGGATACCTTCCCTGCTTCAGACGAGTTTCCCTGATTACTATCTCAGAGAACCATCACCTGTACCCTCCTCTTCCTCACTTTTAAAATAACCTGTCTTATACGGCTTTACAGCTTGAACTGATGCTGGCAGCAGCAGCTTTGCTGGACTGTTTAGGTTTGAGCAGCCCAGGGCAGGAGGCTCCCAGGCTCGGCTCATTAGTGAGATGAAGTGCTGGGGGCTGGCATAAAAGGCCCAGCCCAGAGAGACGAAGGCCAGGATTAGGGTCAGCTGTTGAGAGAAGCTTGCAGGGGAAGGGCTGATGAGAGGCATGGCTGGGGTCTGCAGCACTGGAGGGACCCAGCTATGACCAAAGTGCCTGCAGAAACAGGTGCAGAGAAGTTCCCCTTGTATAGCAGCAGACTATGCTTAAATCCCTAGAAATATAAAGCTATAGACCAAAAAAACCCTTGCAGCCAAGCACTACACCTTCTGAGATGAGATGTTTTCCATCTGTGTCTCCTGAAGAAAGGCTTTACCCTGGAAGTCTGCAATGCAAACTGAGATTGCAGAGGAGGAGGCAGCGAGGAGACAAACCTACAAACCTTTCTCCTGCACAACAAGGTAAGCTCTTCCACGAGAAACTTCATCATTTTTGGGGATGCCATTGTGCCTCAGCGCTCCTGTGTGTGGGAGCAGGCGCAGCTGCCAGCAGGGGCAGAGCTGGCTTCTAGTTGCTGTGATGGTGTTCACTGGTACTGGGTTCTTTCTTCTGTGGACAGTGAATTACAGACTTGCAGTCCTGCACGTCTTACTTGCCCTGTTCCAGGAGTCTGCTGTGTCTGTTTGGAGGTTCCTTGGAAAGCAAGGAAGAGCCTGTAGCAAACTCCTGGGCTGTGTAAGACTAGGAAAGCTTGCTCATTGCAAATGTGTCCTGAGGTCTCCTCTGCTCAGCTCTGAGCTCACTGCTCAGTCTGGGCTCTTCAGCTGCTGTTTTGCACTGTGCTGCAGTTGCTGGAAATGAGTGCTGCTCTGGGTACTGCTTCTTTTGACTGGGGATCTAATTATTACTAAACTGAAAATGCACTTGCAAGGGAAGTGCTTGAGCTTGTAGACTGCTTTGGAGTTAACTTTGAAAAATCACTTTTCTCCCCTGGTACCTTTTGTTTTAATATTCTTGTTCCTCTCCAAGTCTTTCTGTTCCTGGGAGGACTGAGGAATAGATTGTTTTCCTTATCATTATTTCAGAATGGGGGGCAGGAGTGGATAATGATCCTATTTCACACTTCCATGAGTTGCCATGTGGTGATGACATATGCCCTCCAGCAGGAAGTACTAACAAGTGGCTCTCAATTTGCATTGAGCCATAGTGCCATTCCCAAAACTTGCTGTGTTTTCTGCAGTATGTATAACCTGGTACTCCCTAGGCCTTTGTAAATATTGCTATTGAGAACTGCTATGCAGTAACGAGACTTTTTAGTGATATCTCTCAGATGTTCTGCCTTCTACCTCCTCCCTCTTCTTTTGGTCTCAAAGCAGAAGAGCTGTTTTAATAGGCACACCAATAATATGTGCCCCAAAACAGAAAACAAAACTAGGTCTACTTGATAATACAGAGGACTCTTAGTAGGATATAATTATGGATGGATCCTAGGCAGCACACAAGAATTAAAATGTAACTTCTACGTGAAAGTTAATATTTCATCTTGACCTGCTGTGATCTAAAAGAAAGATCATCTCCTGTGTGTCACATGTGATCTAGAGCAACTCTCCTCTCTGTTGTTGCTTTGGGTAATCCTTAGTGTGTACATTCCCTCTCAGGACTGCAGTCTGAGAAGGTGTGGCTGTGAGCCAAGCAGGATATTTGGGGTCAGATGCTTTCAAGAAAGGAGAGTAAAGCCTTGCTGATACAATGGGAACTGAAGCATCAAACCCCATCTGATCTTTCCTGAAGCAGGAGGAAGAGCTGTGGGATATTGGAGTGTGACTGTGCTGGAGCACAGATTGGTGCTGTGCGGACTTTTGATGACTCAGTGTTGATGTGTGCAGAGCGGAAAGATGAAGAGCAGTAGATCAGTGTAATGAGCTACAGTGAAGAGCCAAAGAATGGATTCATTTGGAAGCAAAACAAAAAACTGCATCCCTGAATTCCTGTTCAAAGTATCCATTGCAGCAGTAATGTAATATCTGCAGATAGCATTGGAAGTGTGATGTACAAACATGTGACTTCCTGGTATGTCACACATAAAACAGACTCAGTGTGTGTCCTGGGAAGGGGCCAAAGATTTTTCTCTTTTCTTTGTAGTAAGGAGAAAAGAGACCATAAATAAAGCAAATCTGAGAGGAGTAATTCCTGCTCCTCAGGTGGCTCATCAGCTCTGAATATGATGAACATTAAATGACAGCAATTTCAGTATAAAGTCAATTATCTGTGTGTAGCAAATTAAAATTAGACACATCCTTTAGTCTGAAAATTCATCCTAATGGAGATGCAGTTCTTGCTGTTGAAGAGTTGAGTCCCTTGAGTATAACATCAGTGTGCATCAGCTCAGGAGGAGCACTGACTTGACAGGCATAGGAAGCCACTGGCTCTCCCCTCCCTGATTCTGCTGGAGAACTTTTAAAGGAGTGCGATACCAAGATCTCATTACTCTGGGTGTTGACTGAGAGCTCTGAACCTTTAGAGGATGATAAATGTGGTTTTTAATTTTTTTCAGAGCTCTTAGAATTTCTCCTACTCACGCGCTTTTCGAGAGAGGCAAATAGTGCAACCAGAAATAATGCAGAGTTACTGGAATGCATCCTTTTTAATACAGGAAACAAACAGGAAAAGAGTTCAGAACTGCCAGTTGGTGGTGTTTTCCTCCTCTTCTACAAGTGGAGGAAGGAGTTGGCTTGAAAAAAGGGAGGCAGGTTCATTAAGAGTTTAGGATAGAGACACACTTTTTTTTTAAAAGATCTTTGCTTTTATTTCTGCTCTCCCATATAACCTGAATTGGCACCTTCACTTCTGTCTGTTGTTTTCCCTTCCTATGCTTTACCTTCCCTGAGTTTTGTCTCACTAGGTTGGATAATGTTCCTTTTGCTTTATTTTTTTTTTTTTACTGCTCTGAGGCACTTGAATATTGCAGTCTTTCATCAAAAGCATAAACAAAAATGTCTTCAGTTTATTAAAAGCAAATTATTAATTGTTTGGAAAATTGATGAGAAACCTGGAAATTTGGATGTCCAGTCTAGTCCCCCACCCATCATGATCATCATACTCAGCTGGAAATAATGTTTGAACCGTTTGAGGATGGGGTGGAACTTCCATCTGCTGTGTGGATCAGGTTTTTCTAAAACACGTTCTCCTCTGGCTCAGAGTGTGAGCTGCCACCCTCTGTACCTGTAAAGGCATTTGGTGACCCTTCAGGCTTTGCCAATAGGGCTACTGTGTGATATTTTCCTTAACCTATTCCTAAAACGATGTTTTTATTGCTAAGAATATTTAAATTGGCTGGGGATTCCTGTTTTATCCTGACATTTATTCTGCAGCATCCAGTGTTTCCTGCCAGACTGCAAACATTTGCCTCATATATTGCTTTGCCTGGTGAGTATTGGTGTTCGTGAGTAAACCACATCCTTGCAAGTGCTTCTATCTCATGGATTTTTGCTTAAGATGGGTTGTCCTGCTTGCTGCAAGTTTGTGGTGTTTTTCCTTCCACTCCTTTCCCTGTGGGCTGTACCAGTGCAGTCTAGTCCCAGCCAAGATTTGTGTGCTTGCTCACCAAACTAATTTGTTACTGAGCAAAACCCTGTAACAAAATGTTTGATATTCCTCCCTGCTGCAGGGAGAAAGTTCCTTCAGTGAGCTGAATCTGGGAAACTTGTACCTGAAAGGTTTCCTATGCTGTTGGTTCAAAGGGTGCTGGAACAAGGTCGTGTCTCCTCTGGGGTGGAGCCATCCCAGGAGAAAGTGCTACTTAAAATCAAAGGACTTTATCCACGTAAATCTATTTTACTATTGCACATTAAGGGAGCAGTTAACCTTAAGTCGTCCTTCTACTTGGAGAGAGCTACTGTTAAGCCTTTTTGACCTGTGGGTTTTTAGAAGTTTTAAGCACATATTAACAAAATGTGTTCTCAAGAGGAATGCCAGTAACCTGCCAGTCATTCCTGGCTGACAGGGACCTGTCACTAAGTGACACTTCCTCTTGGGGAGGGGGAAGCAGACATTAGCAAAGCCTTTCTCCTCCCTGCAGCAATCCTGCCAGTTGGCAGGGGCTGTTCCAGCAGTGGGAGGCTTTGGCAGGCAGCAGGGTGAGCTGTGGTTATTGAAAAATAGGCTGAAGTAGCAGCAGCTGGCAGCTTGAAGAATCTCTGACAGTGTGGTGATAACCTGTCTAGTACTGTCATCATTTGAGCTCAGCAGGACCGGAAAAAATCCTGATGATCTAGGGAGGATATGGAAAAGCTCTGAGTTTTTTCTACTTTATCAAGGAATGGTTGTTTTCTTACAGCATGAAAGATTGTTTTAGCATTTGCAGAAATAAAGCTGGAGCACCTTGACTGGCCTCTAAGGCCAACCTGACCTAACTTTTACAGTCACATTTTTAGTGGGAAAATAACAATGAGTTTGAGCATCACGTTTCTTTCAGAAATCTTATTGCTACAGCAACACCTTATCCCTTTGAGGGGGAGGAGTGGATGTTGCCCCTCTCCCGTTTATTGTGTGGCTTTGGCAGTTTGTTTCAGCTTGGTAAAGTTGAGTAGGGGATCTGCAGAGTAACTGGGAAAAGAACAGATGAAATACTAAATGTCAGTGGATGATTTCCATGTACAGAAGCAGGCAGTGTTCCCAAGTGATAGGGAGATCTGGAGCTCTGAAGATACAGGGTCAGCAGGGACAACTTTTCCCACCTGACAGGTCAGATAATCCTGCAGCCCCCATAAGCCCACTGCAGGGTGCCTAACTGCTATTTAAATGAGCATCTGAAGTGCACAGCAGTGAAGAAGCCAGTGTTTCAGTCTGGGCTAAAGGCCTTTTCTCCTATCTCTGGTAGTGTTTGGCTGGCATTTTAGAGAGTAGCGTTATTGACTTTCCAAGTGAATTATTCCACACAGCCAGACTGAAGCTAAATAGGCCCCAGTTGTCCCCTCTGGAAAGGATTTGTGCTGAAATGAGGACCACTGTGGTAGTCATTGAGAGATGAGGATGCCAGACAAACTCATTTCAGCATTTAGTGTGGAGAGAAGGCACAAATTTGTATTTAGATCTTGAAAAATGAATGAAGCCTGTCTTCTTCTGAGGAGTGGAAAAGGTGCACCAGAGAGATATATATATTCATACACACAGCACTGATGTTTCTGGGGCTAATCCCAAGACAGGATATTGTTCTAAAAAAAAAGAAAGGGTGTGTATGGTGGAGCTCTTGTATCTGGAGAAGTTTGGCAATCTGTACTGAGTGTGGGTTGGAATCAAAAAGTGTTGGGGTGAAAGACACGCTCTTGGGAATCATGGGCACCTCTCACATTCTGGAACAAAGCTTTGTATTTCAGCTCAGTCCAATGCTTTGCTCAGACAACCATTATTTCTCATTAGCAGGTACCTAAAATTGCTCTGGAAGCTGTCTTGTACAACTGTAACAGAGTAAAGCGTGCTGAGTATTTATACAGTGCCAAGTATTAATTAACATGAAAGATACCAGCAATTGACTGAACCCTCTGCAAGTAATTTTATTAATGTTTAATCCTTATTAATGACATTTTATAATTATTTGGGTACATGTTTTCCTAGCGCATTTAGCACTCTCAGGCTCCATCATTTCCTTTACAATAGAGATAAGCTAAACCTCAGGAATCAAGCTGAGCTCCAGTTTTCCAGCCTCTAGCTAAGCCTGCAAGCACTCCACTTAGAAGGAGCTGCTGTAAAGGGATGGCAGCATAGAAACAACCACCAGGGAAGTTCTGAGTGCAGGCGTGGGTTTGGAGCTGGGGAGGGAGGCCAGTGTTTTTCTAATAAAACTGAATCCTCTTTGAAGGTGTGTGCCTGACTCCTTGGAGCCCTTGAAAATCCCATCTGAGAAATCTGCCTCAGATTGTTTTTAGCCAGATTTGGTGTCCCAGCAACATGCTTGATTAAAATTTGCATGATGGAATGAAAGGGTCCTTAAAACCTGATGAAAACTGAGATTGTCTCTAGGGCTGCAGCCATGGTACAGTAAACACCTGAGCCACAAGTTTGAGATGCTGTGGCATACAAGCCAGTTTGCCATTGAATTATGATTTCAAATGGCATAATTCCTTTTCTAGCCCCCCTCTCTCCCGCCAGTCCTTAGATGGAGAGATGGAAGGCTTCACTGAGTGTCTTATCAGCAGCCTGGCGTTCTCTGATTGGTGGGCGATGACCTTCCAGTGATAAGAGTTGCAAAGCAAAAAATAAAGGGGCAAAGAAGGTAATTTACACTTGCAAGGACTTTACACTTGCAATGGAAATGCATTTTAATTCTATTTTATTTTAACATTCTTCCATCTTCCAAGGTTTTTCCTCACTGCTTTTTATGTACAATATTTGAATTATATGGGCAAGATAAGGATGCTGCTCATTGAAAAGTGTGACAGGCTGGCATTAACCTGTCCAGAATTGTGTCTGATGAATGAGATACTGTTTAGATGAATTATATATTTAGTCTCTAAAAGCTTTTCAACACTAAACCAAAGCCCTTCACTTCTTCTAACAATGATGTAGCAAGAGATCAAAATCCTTGTACGTTTTCAGTGCAACTGAACTGGGAGATGCAGTGCTACCGAGCAAGGAGAGGATGACGGGGAGTGAATCATAGGAAACAAACTGGTGTATCTTACTCAGGGGCTGAGAATGACTGACTGACTGAAAGAGAGATGGCAAATCTAAAGTGGAGCTGTCACAACTTCTTTGCTGTCTTCTGCACATCACCAAGGGTGGAATTTCCCTTGTTGCAGGTGGTGGGGGGAGGAGAGAGACTGGGCTCTTGTTTTGAATCAAAACTCCAGGAAGCCAGTTGTTGTTTGGAGAATTAATTTGGCCTGGTGAATGTCATATTAGCACATTCAGAGCACAAAATGCCCTTTCTGAAAATTTCTATTGATTTTTATGACAAATGAGATATTGCAGAGTATGAACACAAATGTTATTCTTCTTCAGCAGAGGTATTACAAAATTCTGTGTAATTCTAGTGAGACAACTGCTGCAAAGGGACTGGTTGGGTCTTTTAGATGTGGAGGGGCCTGATGGTAAATCTCATATATGAGAGTTTCAGAATGGAGATATTTCTGTTTGAGCAGTCTAAGCCCCGGTGAATCATACTGAGTGCACACCAAGTCATTCTTCCCCTTTTCCAGGATTTTTATGACCGAGGCACAGCTGACATTCAGTGATTTCAGTGTGTGTAATTCAAGCATCGAGCTTTGTGGCATTTGTGTCCTTAATGTTGATTAAGAGTTCTGCCCTGCATAATTTCATAGTAATCATGGAGCCCTTCTGGGAACAGATGATCATAGGTGGTCTTGTCTGAGAGGATCAGGTTTTATAACCTGTGCTGCTCCATGAGGCACACTGTGCCCATACCCTGGCTAGGCACAGACCGTTCTGCTTGGCCTGTTCTCCCTCTTCCTCACACCGTGCCTTTTTCTGTGCAGTCCCTGAGGATAGGAGGGCTGATAGAAGTTATTGGTGTTGCTGTATCAGCAAGTGAAACTGCCTGGCTGAAACTTGTCACTGTTGCAGGGAAATGTAATCCAGCAGAACCCGGCTGTTCTCATTACCCTTCCTTTAAAAGAAACTCAGCTTCTCTAATCTCCTGCATTTCAGCCACGCAGTGTCTGGATCTGGCAGTGACTCCAGAGACGTGGCAGATGTCAGAGGCTCAGAGGTTGGAGCAGGAGGAAGAGAATTGGGAGGGAATATGTAAGACCCATCTGAATGATTTGGTTTGAAATGTGAGACAGCTGAAGAATTCTAGACAGATCCGGGTTGGAAGGTGATGCTCAGAGAGCATCTTGTTCCAAACCCCTGCTGTGGGCAGGGACACCTAAGGTTTTGTGAAGGGTTTACTAAAATACTGTGCATCTAAATCACAGCCACTGATGCAGACTTTAGAGTGTCAAACTTTGGTGACTGTACATCATTGGATTAATCTTTGCCTACAATAAATTTATGAAACTATAGGAAATGTCTGCATCTATCTTGCTGCCACCTCATGGCTCTCTGGAGATTGACATATAAATGCCCAGAAAAGATGGTGAGATCATATGGAGCATGTTGCTGCAATCTGCTGGGATGGTTTCCCAGGAAAACTTGATTGTTTTACATAATCCTGTCAAAATGCCTCCTAAGGTAAAGTAGAAATGTAGTTAAAGTGATTTTTCCATGTCAGTCTCTCCCTATCCTTGCCTTCTTATAGAGCTCTTGAGCTAACATCTACCCCATCTGTTTTTTGACTCTGAGATGTTGTTTACACTTAAACAACTACATTTTAATTTTGATGTCAGATCTTACTGGAGAGTGCTTACGTGTATAAAATAGCTCCAGTCCTTCAGGAGGTGAAATATAAGATATCAGAGATACTGCCAGGATAAATGCACCTGCAGTGAAGTTTCCCAGCCTCCAGACTGTGATAAATGATGCCTCCTTCTCAATTTTTGACGCTACAAGAAATCTTGAGGTTATATTAAATTGTGCCCTTTTTTTTTTTTTTTTTTTTTTTTTTTTTTTTTTTTTTTTTTTTTTTTTATTTTTATTACACTTCAAAAGCTGTGTTTGTCTCTTGCCATGAGATGTTTAGAATAAATAATGCTTAGCCCTCTAGCGCTGCCTCATGACTCTCGTGGATGGAGATTAAAGAACTTGAAAACTGAATACTCCCCTTGCATCACCCCCTGCTGCCCCTCCCCGAGTGTAAAATCCCAGACTTGCTCTGGGTGCAGCCTGGATTGAGACAGGCAGTCAAGAAATATCAGATGCTCAGGATTCCTGTGGCACCTTGCAGCTGGCTTAGAGGAGCAGGATGTGCAATGTAGCCAGGAGACAGCTGTGCTGTGTGTGCGGCGTCACCTGGTAAGGTATTCAGCCATCAAATGACATAATTCAATGGCACCTAAATGCATCAAGCAATTACCTTGTTCTCTCTCTGCGCCCCCCCCACCGACTCCTTTTTTTTTTTTTC
>VZTE01002833.1:25447-148269 GCA_013397775.1 Eulacestoma nigropectus | reverse complement strand
TTTTTTTTTTTTTTTGTGGAAAACCAGTTTAATACTGTTTTGGTTTTTTTTCTCTAAATGAAAAAACGTGTGAGATCTTTGTGTGATGTTTGGGTTACCCAATAAATATACTCTACCCATAGCAGCTAATATGCTTTGCTTCTCTGCCTGCAGCCATGTAGGACTGAGGGGGTTGTACAGGGAGCTCCTTGAGAGCAGCATAAACTCTTTAATGAATTTCATTTGTCTGCAGAATTTGTGATTTATGGTTGTGTTTGTAGGAAAGTTCAAGAAGGGGGATTCTGTGTTTGACTTTGACAGAAATGGCTGTAGGGGAGGTATAAACTCTAATTGCAGGAAACATGGATGTGTAAATACTGGGGAATTCATGTTGGGAAACATTCTTGGATGACCAGTAAAACTCCCTATACTATTTAAATTTCAATTTTGAAGTTACATTTTTTTGGCTTTAGGTTGAAGCATTGTAAACCAAACAAGGTGGCAGATGATTTGGAGGACAACATTGTGAATTATGTTTCTGGTGGCAAAATGCAATTTCCTTGCAAGAGTGAGACACTTAAAAATGAATGAAGGCTGCTAAAAGTACTAGCTTTGCACTCCCCCTTTGTTCATAAATAACTCAAAATAGTGCTGTGATTTGTATTGGCAAGACATCAGTTCAACAGACGAACATTTTGGAATCTGAGCTTTTAGAGGTGGGTGGTATAGATCATATTCAAACAGCTTTGTGGCTTTTTCTTTTAAGATTAAATTTTGGTCACTTTAAATATACTATTTTAAATCTCTGGCTTAAATATTGGAAGTAAGTAAAAAATATTGTTGTGTTGGCTTTTGAAATTCCTTGTGTAATATCCAAGAGTGATGTTCTGTAAATTCGTCCCAGTGTGAGCTTTATTAAGAATCCTCTGCATTACAGCAAAGTTGGTCAGTAGCTAACCTGGAAGATTTCTATGCTGCTCTTTTATACCAGAGACAAACATTAGAAATGTAGCCAGATCTGCTGTTCTTAGAAAGTAATATCTTCAAGCAGGGGCGTATATTGTCATTGTTTCCAGTGTTATGCCCATGCAGGTAAATAAGCCAGACCCTTTATTTAAAAGAAGTCAAACAATAACCCTGTAACACCCCCAAAGACCCCACTGAAATCATAGGAAACTTTAAAGAAAGGGTATGAGCAGAAAAGCCCCTAATTGTATGGATGAGATTAACTGGTAATTAAAAAGCCAACCAATTTGAGTTAAGAGGTGGATTAATTAGATGAAACACCAGGAAATCTAATTTGCTCAGCCATTTATTTTACGTTATTTATTTTTATTCCAAGAAGATTTTATCATGGCTTCTATGAAGCTCATAGGAGCCTAGTCAGATTTAACTATGCTCCCGTGTAATGAACCACATCTCTTAAATTTTGTGTGTGTTATAATTTATTTTATTTATAAATAAAAGTACACTTAGGATCTAAAGATTTGATTGGCAGTTTTGGTGAGTTAATGCTGAAACTGCAGAAGGAGGCAGAGTTTCAAGTCTCATCCTGAAATGCAGCTGGTGACCTAAAGCAGTGCATTTTCATAGTTCCCTCCCATTTGTAAAAAATGTGTTTCTCTGTTCATGGCATTTGAATTGTCCTTTCACCACTGGGTACTTAATTCTTTGCAGAATGTGGACGGGCAGCAAGTGCATCTGCCCTGTCTGGTTAAATATGCCTTGAAAACTAATTGTTATCCTAAGCACTCTTCTTAAGAGACACCTTAGCAAATCCAACTATCCAAAATTCTAATTGCATGGACTGAAACGGTACCAGTGAAGACTCTGCTGATAACCAGATTTGTGTGGGATTGGATGAAGCTGTGCAGTAGCGAGGAGCTTTGTAACGTGGGTGCACAGGCAGAGTTTTATTGAGTGTCCCTGTATGACTGGAAATGATTTTAATGCCCTGTGTAAACAGTCGGATCTGGCACTAATTCAGCTTTATCGTATTTTATGGAAGTACATGAAACTGAGGACTTCCAGGCCTGTTGCATGGCTGCAGGATTTGTCCAGGCTGCTGCTTAAGAAGGGTTTGGTCACTTCTTCCCATCCATCCCACAGTAGGACACGAGCCCAGGGTCACAGCCCACACCCACAGCTCCTGCCAGCCTGGGAGTCCACACTGCGATTTCATTTTTAACTGTGCACTGGAATTTAAAAGCAGGGACTCAAGCAGATCTATGTGCAATTAGGACTGAGGGATTTTTTTTCTGGAGAAGAAATTTGCTGAATTTTTTGAGGAGACAGGTCTCTTAAACTTGGGTTGCATCTTTTTCAGACATAATCCAGTATTCCAAAAGTGGCAGAAAATTTTCAGGAATGTTGGTTGTTAAACATTTTAAAAGGGTATTTGCAATTAGGCTGTTCTTAAACTTCTGGTCCTCAAAAATCCTTCAGAGGTTGATCTGAAAAGGAAATTTACATTTGTATTCCTTTAAAAAGCCTTAACAGTCTACTTTTTGCATGAGTCAAATGAACTTCTAAAATATATTTTGGTTCTGTTACCAACCCAGTATATACATTATTCATGCAGATCTGCATCTCCAGATAATTATAAGGAACATCCTGAGTAACATCAGAGGTTTTTATGCTGGTGTAGGGAAGTGACTCATGCAGCAAGAAAAGCTCCTCATGTTTCAGCCTGTGAATGATACCCTGGGAAGGGCTTACATGACCAAAGAAGAAACTGTTGTAAGTGAACTTTGTGGAGAAAGGAAATTTCTGTTCTTCCAGAAAAATCTGCTTTTGCAGGTCCACTCAGTTTTTTTTAATTGAAACTACAGATAAGATCTGAATGTGCTTAGGTACAGCAGTTAGATTCAAGCTGATAAGTGTAAATGAAAGGTTAAAAAAACTGTTAAAAATATTTGAGAGGATGTGGAAGGGAAAATAGGAGCAAAAGGGGAGGGTCCTTGAGTGGTGGGTGGTAAAAGCAACGATTTTTCTTTCTAGGAGAGGAACAGTTGTAAGCAGAATTTTTGAAATGTGTGTAATTTTAACCAGGATGCATAAAACCTAAAAGCTCTTGGGAAGTATCAATTCTATAAGTAGAAGAATTTAATTAAAGTCCATCTACATGGCTCTGTTGGAAAAAACCCTAGGCAAGCCTTTGTTTACTAATTGCCAATGTTTCTATAAAACACTTGTGATGGGTATTTCTGTGGCGAAATTGAGAGACAGGATATGCTCAGGACAAAAGAATAATTTGCTTTGAGCAGAGAGAAAGTTCAAAAGTTCTATCATGTCCCACACTAAGAATTTAGAGCATTTTTGTTCATGTATCCTACTTTTGCTTGAGAGATGATTTTGGCTTCATGTGCTTGTAATTGAAATTTGATGTTGTTCATATTATAATATCGTTGGTATGCAAAATGGCACACGCTGACTGTTTGATTTGTAAATGGCTGCTTTAAAATGGATGATCTTGAATATTAATGAAGAAGGTTTTCAAACAAATTGCCATTTTCTTCTCCTTCTCCTGTCCCTTTTTTTGATGTAGGTGCAAAGGGTTTGACAGTATGGAAATTAGGAAAATAAGCAAATTCATTTCATCAAGTGTACCATTAATTATTCATTAACTATTTGAAAAGCAACATCTCAGCTCTCTGTGTGTATATATAGTGTCATTCACCATCTACTCTATATAATGCTCTGTCTTGGTTTCAGTAGGTGTTCATTATTAATTTTCATCATAAGTTAGTCAAAAGACTGTGGTTCTCTTCATCAGATGCTTTTGAACTGATGAGACCATTGCTGCTCCTGTTCTAACTACATGGGCATTTCGAGTGATGTATTATGTGCAGTGCAAGCCTTTTATCAAAGCAGGATGCAACGCAGCTTTACAGCTAAATTAAAGTTGCCCTCATAATTAAACTGAACATTCAGTTCTTCTTGTGTATCCTGTTCTGTAGAGCAGATTTGTTTCATTCCACATGGATTTTTATTCTCAGAAATCTGTATTCCAATCCTGAAGAAGAGACTAGAAATTGAATTGCAACGAACTTCTTCTAAAAGGCCAAGTTCTGTCATGTAATGAAGCAAAAGAAAAATATGACGTAGAACTTGTTTAAAATCAAATTATGAAATAGTCATGAAGGTTATCTTGTCATTACTAATAATAAGGTATAAAAAGGAAAAAATCAGCACAGCAAATGCCTTTCAAGTCCTGGATGGATTTCAGTAGACTGTCCAAGGCAGAACCAGTGTTGCTTTTACTGTAAATCCAGGTGTGAGATCTAATGCTAGGATGTCACTCAGAGAACATTTGTGAGCTGGTTGGCTTTTCTTGGGGCACTAAAAGTATTATGTACTCACGAGTGCATATAAGACTTATGGAAGTGGGTTTTCTGACTCTTGCTGAACTTTTAACATCATTATTTTGACCTCATCTCACAGAATACAAAGCTTCTTACCTGCGAGTTCTGAATGTCATGCAATTAGATGCAACTGAAAATCAGTAATGTCTGAATAAGTGATGTTGAAAAATTATTAGCAAACGTCCCATCAGTTAGACAATGGAATCATACACTGTGCTAAGCAGGAGGAGGGGAGGCCATTGTCAGCAAAAGTTGTGCAGCTTTCAAAGAGAACAGATGCCCAAAGACAAAGTTGGTAATAAAATCAGAAGCATCCCAATCTATGTAATTTATTCACTTTACTAAGCTCTTGATCCAGTCTGCCATATGCTATGGGATATCAGTTCCGAGTATATGTTCTGTTTTCTCTTATGTGCTTATCGTGACACAAAAATATGAAAAACTTCATCAGGAGAATGTTAGGGATCTGGTGAGAGCAAGGACATTCCAGAGGTTCCTCCTTTGATTGTAACATGGGCCATTGGATCTGGTTTGGCAGCTTGGGTTGGTGGGGTGCTGTATGGACTGTGAGTGGTTAATAATTTGCCAATAAACTGCACTCTCCAGACCCTGATAGCAGCAAGGGGAAAAGGAGGCTGGGATTTGAAATGACAATTGGCTTTTCCTGGTGAAAGCTCTGTGGGGAAGCCAGAGACACAGGGTGAAATATTGGCTTCCACTGCTTTTCCCTGGCTTGAATTCTTGCTGGGCCTGCCTGTGTGTGAGGGTGTGCAGTGGTTCTGGCTGTGTGGAGAGGTGGCAGAGCTGATGCACCCACTGAGCTCCAGAGTAAAGTTTGTGGCCATAAATAAACATTCCTGACATAGGGAGTCTGCAGTCATGTAAGCAGCAGAAGATTTAGGTAGCATCCTGTTCTGTCAGCTGAGTTAGCCTTGCACTTGCTGGACCTCTGCAGGTCTGGGCTCCATCCAGATGTGCCCTGCTTCACTGCCAGGGACATTTCTCATCTGCTAATAAATATGTCTGGGTTGTAATTCTCCAAATGCTAACTGGAGACAGCAGAGTTGTTTTGTGTCTCATGTCTTGAGGGGACCTGCCTGTCATGGGTTTTTTGGAATATGGGAAAATCATGTAGGAATGGCAGGGAGCTAGAAGCTAATAGTGAAACATGTTTATTTTCAAAGAACTACAGAAACTTACTTGAAGTCAGACAATCTAAAGATGTGTTCAGAATGCAAAATTTGGCAAACAGTAAGGAATAAGACTTGAAATATGAAGAAACAAAGCCTGCAGTTAAGTTAAATATCCAATTAAGCTATCTGCTTGGCTGTAAAACATCGTCCTGACAGACAGTTTGTTCTGGGCAAGTCAAACATCTCAGCTATGAGTTTATACAGGGCAATTAAAGAAACTAATCTCTATTTGATGTGAAGAAGTGGTAAATTGGAAAGCTTCAGAATTTAGACTGTGGACTTCCCTGCAGTCTTGCCACAATATAGGGAAGGAAGTAGTGATTTTCTAGATGATCCTGTAGTACCATTCTTCTCTGTAGAATGTCTCCAGCAGGACAGTGTTACTGATTTCTGATCAATACTGGAGGTGCTGAGTGACAACTCAATTTTAATAGCCAGACACAAAAGAAGCATGCACGAGGATACAGATAATATGTGGAATAGACTTATAAATCATTTTGCTAAAATGAAATCATGAAGTCCCTTCTTGCCTGAAAGATTTGCTTTGTTGCTGGATCCTGGGAAGGGGCTCTGCCTGACTGTGGGATCGCTCCTGGCTCTCAGATGTGTAGCTCAGGTGGTGGCTGGACTCTGGCTGGCGCTGCTGCCATCACCAGCAGCATCTTCCCCCTGCACCGGGGCCAGCTGGGGCTTCCCAGCACTGTGGGGAATTCGGGTTTTGCCATCCCAAGGCTGACTCGCTGTGGCTGGCCCTGGGCTGGGCTGCTTCTGCCCAAAAGAGAAGAGCAAAGGGAAAGAGATTGTGCTGAGGGAGGCATCCCAGAGCTACCTTTGAACCTCCAGCTGCTTCTAAAGGAAGCAGGAGCAAGGAACAATTGGAGGAGTGAGAAATGGCAGTATCTGTTTCTGTAAGACTCATTTCAAAGACTTGGAACTTATCAAATGTTCAGCCTGAATGCATGTGTTACTACTGTCTCACTGGCATGCTAAGTGTTACGGAATGCTCTTAACTTTCTCTTGAAAAAATGTCTGATATTAATTTTTATGAGATTACTGTTTATGTGAGGATACTGATATAGAGCTGAGAGCCTATTGGTGCTTTTAAATATTTTTTTTCTGCCTCATTTGTCTCCTCTTTCACTTAGGAAACTGCTCTTGATTCCTCAGCTTCTAGTGAATAAAAATTTTGCATGTAAGGGAAATTCAGGGCATGGCCTCCTTGTCTAAGCTGTAAAATGCAGGGTACTGTATTATTCCTACTACATAAATAACTGGGCTTCCTCCCTCTTCCCCCCTGCCCCTACTTTTGGTTCCATGGGCTTTACTTTAACCAGCCTAAGGATCTGTTCCATTCCTTATCCCTGCAATGCTAGAAACTCTGAGAACCTCGACAGGGCTGTGATATTTCCATAGCTGATATTGTCTTACTGTTCACTTGTGTTTCTGGAAGCAAACCTCCTACCCCCGACTCCTTCTCCCTTGACTATATCCTGATCCTAAAAATGGATTTTAGCCACTTGAGGTGTGGAGAACTGCATTTGTGCTGATAACTTGTCAATATAGCAAGTTTTCGTTTAATACAAGCTGGAATTGCTGCACTCTAGGAAGGTCTTGAAAAGGAGAATTTGTAATGGAAGTGGCAACTGACCAATAGGTAGTGAGGTTATTGAGGTACTGCTGTAATAAATTGTTTTGACTTTATGAAACGGTGACATAAAGCAAGCCCATTTGGTTTTAGAGCATAATTATCCCATTATTCTACTCTCTAAATTTTGTTTTACTGCTTTCTCCTAAAATAAATTTTATTACAACCATAAGCATATTAAGCCATAAAGCAGTCTGTCCCACAGGCAAGTGTTTGCAGCTATGGTGTGTGCTTTGTGTGTGTAAGACAAGCCATAGACTGTGTGACGTGTGCAGGCACCATAAACTCCTCCAGTGACTGAAAACCTTGTTGTACCACCATAATCACAGTTCAAAAGCTTGTCCAGGTTTCCCCATTAAACCACTGCTGAACAAGCGTGTTCAGTACACAAAGCACAGCTGTGAGACCTATTTCCTTAAAGCTTAGAAAAGGAAACAAATAACTGTGGGGTTTTTTGTTTGGTTGTTTTTTTTTCTTTTCAGTTTACTGAATTAGTATTTGTTCTGTGAAGTTGCATCCACTGTTCATTGAAGTAGCATGTTTGATGTTTTATTTTGGAATAGCAGTGAACTGAAGACCTGAACTCCTTTGGAACTACTCATGGAAATTAAGTTGCTGATGCTTGTCCTTCCTTCACCACCACGCAGGCTGGGGTCCATCAGCTGCTGTTCCCACAGTCTCCTGTTCAGATGGAGCTGTTCCATGGCTCTGGGCCTCGGGTTTAGAGGGGGCCAAACTGCTCAATTGAAGCAGATGCCCAACACCCAGACAGGCAGGCTGTCAGCGGGTGAACCTGGTGATGTAAAGATGTATATCTATATTCTGTTTTGTTGTATCTTCAAAATGGCATGTTGGTTGGGGAAATATTTTCCATTCCTGTGCACCTTGTAGCAGAAATATTACCCATTTTTGAGAAAATGTATAGGTAGTATAATTTGTTCAGTCAATATGAACCTTCATCTGGTTTCCTGATTTTTAGTTGTGTTTTTCTTTAATAGATATGGTTTAACAGCTGAAGGTGCCAGCAAGGGCTGAGTCCCTGTGGTGACTGGAGATCTGCCATTAGCAAACACGGCCTGTCACTTCTTTCTGTTTACTGATTTCTGACTCATTGAAATACTCTCTCTGTGGGTAAGAATTACTTTAAAACAATGAAGATGGGCAATAATTTGCTTGGAAGACATGGCCTAGTTGTGTTCATCCAAGCAGGGGATGCCAGATAAAGAATAATTAGGCTCTGCTGTAACACGATGCTGAAGTTCATGATTAGTTTGGCCATGTGAGAGCTCTCAGGTGAACTCACAGCCCAGTTCTGCCCTGGACAGCCTCTGTCTCAAGGAGCATGTTTGCCAGCAGGCTCTGAGTCCTGTGCCCTTTGTTTGCCTTTGTCCATAGGATGATATTAATTATTGCTTTTCCCACAAAGCTCTGCCTCGGGAAAATGTTAGTGTTAAATGTTATTTTGCAGCAGGCATCTTCTCATTGTCAGTCTGCCTGATTTTCTTTATAAAGGGGCGAGGGTGACATCAATCTCCAGCTCCTCCAGAGCTCCAGTTCCCCAACACTCCTCCCTTAGATCTCATTTTCTGTGCCATGGTGGCTACAACTCTACACGTGGATGCTCCATCATGAGCACCCCTCTCACGTGCTGCATGCCCTAAATTGTGGCTGTAGACTTGTTCTGTCTCTGCAATGACTCCTCTGTTTCAGGGTGAGCAAAATACCTCACACCTGTAGTGCTACCAGTATGTGACCATTCGCATTGATTAGACAAAATGATGGAGCAGGTAGAAAAAAGGAAAGGGGTACCAGCGATGCCAGCTGTCTCCCGGGTGTGATGGAACACACCTCAGAGCAGTCTCTTCCCCCTCTCTGATCTCCAAAGGTATCAATTAGGAGACAAATCACAGGCAACTCCTGTACTGCACCATCTACACAAATAACTTATGCTTGTGAAAGATATTTATTCACGGTTCTGGTGATTAATTCGTGTTGTGATGGATTCTATGCATCTGAGAAGGAGTAGAAGTACACTGACATTAAGTGTATATTTAAAGCCACTATTAGTAACAAACAGTAAAATCTTTGTAAGCCATAAAAAAAAAGAAAAAAAGGAAGAGGATTGAGGTGTTATGGAACATCTATCTGAAGAAGATAAACACCCTTCCTTTTGTATTTTGTATAAACAGATCCTACCTAAAGCTTGTTTGCTTAAGTTAATTCCTTTGGGGGGGTAGAGAGCCATCAGGCTCTATGTGGACCACCTCACCAGGCAAATACATTATTCATGGGAAGGTATTGACTTGTGTACTACACTGCATGTGTTCTGCCTTAAATCTGGAAAGCCATCATTTATCAGTTTGACATTTTCCAAATCCTACCAAGCACTCTAATCAATGGTTGCCTGCTCTCATTGGGGTTTAGCTGGGCATTTGACCTTGGCAGCACTACTGACTTTCTTTAGCAGGAAGAGACTTTGAAAGGGGTAATCTGTGGTAGGTGTCCTTTAATGATTAATGTAATGGAAAAAAAAAGAATGGAAGGTTCTAGGGAATACATTCAACATTTTTCAATTAGAGAACATTTTTAGGTAACACTTTAATTAATTATCAGAAAGTTAGTCCATTAGGTGTTATCCCTTTCCAAGATGTTAGGTTTCCCCTCTCTCCACTCCCCGCTTTCACAGGTTAATCTCAGGAAATTGGTCTTTCCTGGGAGTTAAACTGAATGCACTCCTGACAGGATTTTCACAAATTTGCTGGAACACAGGGTAGAGAGGCCAGAGACAGAGGGAACATCATCATGCTGAAAACCCACCCCTTGCAAGTTATGTTGGCTTCCTCCTGCAGTAACCCTGAGTACTGGGAATGAGTGTGAGCTGGAATGCTTCTAGGAAAGATCCTTCACAGCCTGTACTGTGCCCTGTCTGGAAAGAAGAATTTTGTGTGGAGACCTCAAAATTTATTTGAATCCAGATTGAGTTTGGGGAAGGAAGGTATAGTTACCCTCCATCCAGATTCTTGTCTCCCCATCTTAAACAGTTTCACCCACCATTTGTTAGGGCATGTTATCTCTTACTACTGCAGGAATTAATGTAAGAAATGAAATTACTTTGATTTTTTTTTTTTTAATACATGCACTTGCACATGTGGAAAAGGTTTCCTTCTAGGACTGTCCTTTTCTCTTATGTCTCATGTTTTATCTTGAAATAGAAACATTTGTCGGCTACACACTTGGAAGTGAAACACTGCTTGCGCTTTTTTCCTCCATGTTGTTGCTTAAGGGGAAAAGTATGTCAGGATGATCTATTGTGGGCAGTTAAGTAAATCCAGCACCAATTTGTATTCTGCACTTTTATCAGTAGAACATTTCTCATGGCCTTATCAGGGCAATTTAAAAATATGCAAACTACTGTCGGGTTCCATGGAGAAGAAAAAAAGGATTACTGAATAATTCAAAGTGAAGGTCTAGTGGTGGGTCTGTCTCCAGCTCTGTCATTTTTCATCATGCTGTGTATAAATGACTGACTATCTGCCTCAGTCCTAGTCTTAGATGTTGACCTTCCTGTACTGACAAAGAGATTCCCTACTCGTCTGACAGTAACCTTTTCAATATGATCACTTCTGTGCCATACAGTATTAATGGAGCCGCAATGAATAATAAATGCTTTTCAAGACAGCCTGCTTATTTCAATTAGCTCATTGGATTTCCCAGGAGTGGCTCCCATTTATTGTCAGGTGTGATGGAGATGCTCGTGCTGGCAAGTGCTGCCTGCTGTTGTAAGAAGAAAAGGTAAATGGCTTTGCTTGAACATCAAAGGACACTGTGACAGATAATAAAGACTTTACAGATTGATGCTTGCCATGCAGATATACATTTGTATGGTGCAGTACGTGAAATAAAGCAGAGATTTTGGACCAGATACCAGTGAAATCTCCAGCTGAACAGTATTAACCTTTGTGCAAGGTGGCTTGGACCTGAACCTCTTGAATGTGTTGAAGATGAATAAACACGGAGTTGGGTTTTTTTTACTTTCTAGCACTGCAATGATCATTTCAGTAGATAGGGCTAATCTGAGATCTGAAATGGTCAGGAACCAAAAGCATTCATAACACTTTTCCAGCTACTAAAAAGGACTTTCTTGAAGCCTTTGTATAGACCCCCAAAAGCTTCCACCTTTTTTTGACATATTTGAAGGAAGGGAGAAAGGAGAAGCGTTTTGAGGTGAAAATAAAAAATTCAAACTAGCATGTAGGCTTCATCAGGTAAGATAGAGGACTGGAGCTGCATTAATGGTGCCAAAGCTGTGAGGGAGGGTTATTGTTTCGTTGCAGGCCTGGGTTGCCTTGGAGGAGAACATCCCACCAGGCATTTCCTCCAGGGCTGTGCAGAGATTTTGTGTTTCTGGGTAGCTCTTTGATCCCCCCCCTCCTGCCTGCTGGCAGGTTCAGCAGGGCTGCAGGTGCAGCTGAGAAGTTGCACATAACTAAGCAACTAAGATTTAGCTGAAGTGATGGGGGAGGGACTGTCAAATGTTATCCAAAGATTCAGACTCCGAACTGATGTGGCTCCACACCAAAATAAGTGATGTCTGGAAGTATGGCTGCCTTTTTTGCCCACAGAAAGGAATCCCTTGTGATGTTTCCATCAATAGACATAGGGCAGAAGGGTGTAAATCTGTGCATTTCTTACCTCGCTTTAATTTTGTTTAGACTTAAATTTAATTATTTATATATTGCTATTAAACTATGATAAAGGAAAATTTTCTGTCTCGTTTAAGTTGCTGAATGAGCTATGGCCATTTATGACTTTTTTTAGCTGATTGTAAAATCTGATAAACCTATTAAGTACAAATTTAAAATGAAGTCCCTCTGCTGACAGTTGAAGTAGTGTATTGTTAACAAAACCTCCTGCAGGATTCCTGTAGGCATTTCTCACATGGTAATAAGCAACCCTGATTCTCCTCCTGTGCAGCAGAACAAAACCCCTGTTTTTATAGCTTCGTGCAGGGTTTTATGCTTGGTAATAACATGAATTTGTTTCCATTGACAGATTATGTTAGAAGAAAAATCCTGTTTTCTGGTATATCTTGCCTAAATACCTTGGCTGGCTGACTGCCCTGCAGGCTGCCTTGTAGGGCGGGAGAGTCTGCAAATAGACTAATCACAGTACTTTAGTGGATCTAAAATTTGTTCTTTTTTTTTTTCCCTCTCAAAAGTTTCTTGCAAAGGCAGTGTACTTCTTGTGGCTCTGTGTGGGGTTTGTTCAGCCTTTTCATGCTTCAGCCAGGGAATTGCTTATTTTTTATAGAAAGGAGAAAGAGCTGTGGTGCTGAAGCAGAGGGAAATGACACTGACTGAGTTCCCCTCTTTATCTCTACCCTTCCTGAAGCTTAACTAACTTGAACACCACGTGTCCCAGCTAAGGGCAGTGTTGCCTGTCTGACTGATACATAAACTCTAGTATATGTGTCTGTACTTCCTTCTGAGACCAGCACAGCCTGTTCCTGTCTGGATACTGGTGTTCAATGCAAAGGATTTCGCTGTACAGGGTCAATGTTCCTTGGTAGTTGTTGCACAGGGACCTCAGCGCATCCTTTACCCAAAGCTCCTCCAGAACACGTGCCCATTGCTGGGAAGAGGTAAAGAGCAGGCAGAGCTTCTCTCTGCAGTCCAGCTCCTCAGGGGCCTCAGCCTAAACTTTCTGAAATGCCTCTCTCTTCGTGGAAGTCTCACTGGAAGTCTTGAGGGGGAATGAAAACAGTGGCAGAGGTGATGGTGTGGGAGAAGCTCAGACCCGAGGCAGCCGTGTCTGAGTGAGAGCCCCCAGCCTTCCCCTTCTCCAGCTCCCAGACCTGGGCAGCCTCTGCTTGAGGAGAAGGAATGGAATGACCTGGTTCAGAGTCCTGGGAGCCTTCGCCTGCCGTTTCCCCCAAGGCTGGCAGCTAAGCAATATGTCTCAAGGATGTGCTGTACACTCCTTGAATTTCTGTGAGCCTTAACAATATGAGTGCACTGAACTGTGTCTTGCACTTTTTAACAGCATCTGTCCTCTGTCCCATTATATGCTGAATGCTGCTGCTTCTGCACGATAACTTAATTGCTTCGTGTCATCTTCAATGTCTACCTCTCGAGCTTGAAGACATGAGCGAGTGTTTTAACTGAAGATGAATATGTTTTAATTTGAGTGTGTTTGAATATGTTTTAACTGAATACGTTACATTTGTGAGTGTAGCTGGATTGTGAAAGCCCAGGTTTTCCCATGGAGGGAAAGGCTGCTGGATCCTGCTCCCTTAGCTGTTGTCCATTGGAGGTGGTTGATCCAACGAGAGATGTTTTGGTTTTGGATGGTTGGCAGGACAGGATCAGATCACAGCACCACATCTTTGATAAGACATTGTCATTGTGTTGTTGTTTGTACCTGTAACAAGTGATGACAACAAATATTCTCATAGCACTGCAGATATGATTCTGCCAAGGCACAAGAAATCCAACAGCCATGGAAACATCCTGGCCACAGCCAGGGCATCCCCTGGGGCTGCTCTTTAGGAAAGATCAAAGCATGAGTGACTTCAATCATCCTTAATCTGTGACCCGTGTGTGTGTTAGTGGAACAGCTCCAGGCTGAGCACAAACGTAATTCTGAAGGATCCGAGGATTCACAGGGATAAGAGAAAACAGACTTGGCATGTGATTTCCATTTCAGTGGTATCAGGGCTGAAGCCATTGACATAAGCTTATTGCTCTGCAGAAAGGTGTCCTTAGTTAAATTTACACTGAAAATTTTACAGAAGAAAAAACTTAAAATATGAGCATAGAATAGTTTGAATTTTGTTTTATCTTTGTCATCTCTTTTCTTCCTCTTTCCATGTGTTTTCTTATGACTATTCTTTTCTTTCTGGAATTTCTCCCAAATTCACTGTAGCCTATTAAGTTTGTAAACATTTACTCAAAGGGGTGGTGCAGCTTTACTGGGAGGAAGGGAAGTGCCAGGATTGTTTGCAAGGTTGTTTTTGAACCAGCCAGCCTTGTGTTTCTGTAATGAAAAAAACCCAACCAAACAAAAATAAAATCCAAGATGGAGTGGCTTTAATTACGTTGCACATAGTAATTTGGCAGTGAAATCATTTTGAGGAAAAATCTATTCCCAGAGTGCCAGTGAGCCAAAAAAACAGGTAATGAAGAAAGAAGATTAAAAATGAACGTTGTTGGGAATATTCTTCAGTTCCTGCATGACAAAAGCCCAAGTGATGAAATATAGATACACAAGCAGGTGAAGGCAGTTCATAGCATCTTTAGGTATACATCAGGCAGTCTTTCTGTCATAAATTTTACAGCACCTTTTGCCACTCTGGATATTTAACTTGCAGATGAATTACTTTTGCTTGCATCAAATGCATCATATGTGGATAATACTTATGCAAATCACAAGCTAGTTTATTTTATGGTTAAATGTTTGAAATAATGTCTTTGTATGGGTTTGATTTTCTGCCTTTGACTTGACACCATTCTTCTGGGGGAGAGGGTATTGGATGCATTTTGATAAACAATGCTGAAATGACAGATTTAGGCTTTAAATGAAATTGTGTTCCATAAACTGTGAAACAAAGAGTCATAACTTACCCTTAGCTACATACATTTCAGGGAAAATTATCTTTCATGCTTTGATCTACACTGTATCATTTTACTGAGTGGCCTCATGTGCTGTATCAATCAAATCCACTGAAGATGGGTGAGAATCTCATTTAAAATCAGAGAATACAAATCATAGATTCATCTGCCTGGTGGAAAGGAAAATGTTCCATGAATCCCAGTTTCTCCAGTTACAACTGAATTATTTTTGTAAAACTCCAGAGAAGAAACTCCTGCAGTCTTGGTTCTCACCTATTTATCTGTTTGCATTGACTGCTTGAGAGAGCCCTGGTCTGGGGCGGCCTGGGAGCCCTGGGCTCTCTGCCTGAACACCCCCCAGCCCTGCTTGTCCTGCTCCTGAACACCTGGGCCTGGGAACAGCAGGATGGCAGCGCTTCAGGCCCCAGTAGGGTGGGTATTTTAAACAGCCTTTGCCCCATGGTTGTCACGCCAGGCAGCCACACCACCTCCCTATGAGCCTGAGGTGCCACGGAGAGTTCTCACCTGGAGTCTGTGTCAGATCCATCCATTACCACTCACACCCTGAGCAGGGGCTGGATCCACTGGTAGGACTGGGGAGGGGAGAAGGCAGGTGAAGGAAGGATGCTGCTACTTACCAAACCCTCTTCTCTGCTGGTGAACACTTCCAGGAACTGCTGCAGGAAGCTCACCCCAAGCTCTGCAGCTGTGCTGGAGGACTGTCCTCGAGGACTGGGCAGAGGATTCCCCAGGTAAATAATTTCAGGCTGCCAGTTCCCAAATTTGCATGTATCTGCTACAGTCTATGCAGAGGGGAAGAAAACAGGAACAACATTTGGTTCTGAGAACAGTTTTTAGAGCTGGAGTGAGAGTGATGTGTTTCAGGTGGGGAATCTTCATGCAGGGCAATGTTTCTCTCTAAATACAGGTCTTTTTTTCAGTCATCGCTTATTGTCTCTTGCTTGGTATTTGTAGCTCTGTCAGTGTGTTGCCAGAGTAGTAAAGTTTCTGGTGTGATAAATTTCATGCTGGAACTTCAGTCCCAGGACAAATGAGATCATAGACTTGGGAGGAAAATACTTTTTTTAAAAGCCAAAAGTGGTGCTAATGAGAAGTTGGAGGGGAGTTAACTCCTGCAGGCGAACTCTGGGAAGCAGAATCCCTTGCAGAGCTTGGGTCCACAAACCTTTTCCCCTTCTATTTCTTCATCTGAAAAAAAAGATTTTAAATGGTAGTTGAGAAAAGAGAACTTCTCTGGAAGAGCTGTGCTAGTTGCATTAGAAAGAAGTAAAAAAAGCTGTACCCCATTCCTCCTCCCCCAGGCACTGATGTTCCAGTTCAACTTCCAACAGGACCCCAGGGTGCTGGGCAAGAAAAGGTGGTGATTGTGATCTGACAAGTGCTCATGTGTGGTTGTAAACTGATCATGAGGAAAATACAGATCATGGCTGCTTTCTAACAAGGTTTAAACATCCATGTTCCTGCCACCTACTTTTGTCAACAAGACAACTTGCAGAGGTTATTTAGCTCACTAAACCTCTGTGTACAGCTGCTCTGCCTACAGTCACCTGCTGAGAGGAGCTCACAGGAGGACTAACAGGTGTGTAGCTCTAGATACTGAAACATTTAATCTGTGTCTCATGGAGTCCCTTCCAGCATTCTCTACCATCCACCTTATCTCCGATTTCCTGGCCATTCCTGATGTTGCAAGAGGGAAGGTTTAGAAAAAGAAGTAGAGAAGTGTGATTATGAAGCTGTATGAACTTTGCACCTTTCTGTGTTCTCATTTTAAAGTTTTTATCAAATTTACTGCTGTTTTGTATGGAAGGTGATGCATGACTGTGAAACACTGAGGTGGTCACACAGTTCTGGAGCCTGGAATTCTGCAGGCAAGACACTGGGCTGTAGGAAAGCTGCCAAACTTCTCCTGCTTCCTTCAAGCACCATTGCCTTCTGCGCAAGCTTGCTCGTGCCCAGCCGACAAGGACAGGAATGGTGTCACTCTCCAAGGTGTCTTTTCCCAGTCTCCTTTTAGTGACACTTCAGTCCCTCATTTCCTTGCTCTAGACACCTGCAGGAGATGAAATGGGACAGTCTGGTTCAGGCTGCTTTGATTCTGCCTGCACAGGGGGTTACAGACAGTCTGAAATGCTCTACAGCAGACACCCGTTTTTCATTCCTGAGCTTCCCCTTAGGGAGTGCACGTTTTTATTTCTCTCAGATTTGTAGTAGCTTTTCTTGCCCATGTCTCTGTCTTGATGTCTTACTGGGCTCCTGTTCTGACTCCTGCAGAGCTTGGGAGCTGGTAAGGCAAAGACAAGCCAACAAAATGATCTTTTGGGTTCCCTTCCCTGAAAGCTGCCTGTTCTCTGCTCACTGCCTGCCATTAACTTTAAGTAATAGGATTTCTTATTAATATCTCTGCAGGTGAATCATGTCCTAAAACTGCTGCGAGGCAGCTGTTTTGAAGTGTGGATTGTGTTGCTTAGGATACTCTTGCTGCTTAGTTTCACTCTGTTCTTTTGACCTGCCTGTCAGGGGGAATGTCTGTGGTCTCAGGAAGACTGAGTGACAGGTGCCCTGCAGGATAAACTGGACACTGGAAGAGTGTGGTCCCCCTCTGATCTTGCCCCCAGTCTGTGAAGAAGCTCATTTAAGGAAAACATACAAGGCTGCCCTTTGACATTTTTTATTTATTGATTTATTTAATGTTTTTTAGGAGAAGGTTTGGAGAGGTTTTCACATTCTCCCTTCATTTCCTCTCCTTAATTTTGGACTTTCAGGAAGAAGGTTGTTCTACCCCTTCTGTTTTAGCATGTTTCAAAATGATTATTTCAGTTTCTTTTCTTCTTTAGGGCGCAAGAGCAGTAAGGGTTGCTACTTAGCAATGGCTCTGATAATGGCATTAAGCAGGTTTGTTAGCAATCTGAAACCTCCAAGAATGTGTCCTTTTCCCCTTGTGCCAGTGTGGGAACACCAGCAGGGACACTGCCAGCCTTTAGCCTTATCTTTTTATCCTGGAAGCTCCCGAGGCAGGTGCAAGCTCCTTGCTGAGGACTGTGCAGTGCTCAGAACAAGGAGACCTTGTGCTCTGAGACCTCATGGTATTTTGTATATTTGTAATAAGGCACGCAATTTTCAGTCTTTATGGAGATGATCAATTAGTCATGTCCGTAGTTACCACAGAAAAACTGTGGAAGCCAAGGTGGGGTGGATCCCACTGGGAACCTGCTGTGGGTACCTGTGGACGCAGGAGTCCTTTCCCCTCTGATTCTGGCTGTGCAGGTATCACAAAATGGGCACTCAGCCTATAGCAGCTGCCTGCATTTTGGCATGAGAACATGGATTGTCAGAACTGAGATAGAAATCCCATTTAAAATATACTGGGAGGGGAACATCTGTGAAAAATCACAAGAACAAGTTAAACATCTGCCCCTCTAGAGGGAAATTGCCCATTTTCTCATTTTATTTCAGATAAACCTGTGAGTGCTGCACTGTTTACATATGTAAATGCAGATTTGAAATGCAAGAAGTGACTGATAATCTAGCTCAAGGTCTTAACGTGCACTGTTTTTAATCTTAATTGAACATTTTGTTCACAGGGTTACTGACTTTTGCCACAGCTTTGACTGTACTTTTAGGTAGTCTTGTAACTACTCTAAACCTGTATCCTGTTCTGCTTCTGATGTTAAACAAGTTATCCTTAATTCAGGTGAAGGGCACATTCTCTGTTTATGGTGATACTGTGAGACAAGGGAGAAGAAAGGGAAGAAATCTTGGCACCTGATTGCTGGGCTTTTTTCAGCTGTTACTAATTTAAATACTGTGACTGTTGAAATAATTCTTTGTAATTGTTGAAGATACCTTCCAGCTCTCACTTGTGCTCAGCTGGGAAAACCTAGACAGCTCTCCCATCATCTGGTGAATTCCAGCACTGGCTGAACTCACAAAGCCATAGTAATTCTGCAACAATTTAAAAGCCATTATCCTCAAATTTTAAGGGGAATCAACACTAAAGCTTCCAATATTAGACCTTTTCCATTAGTTATAAGTGAACCTGTGACTTGATAATTTTGTCTGTTCAGCTGGGTAATGACTGTTTTGCACAAACAAAAATAGGGCTCAAATTTTCATTTAACCTTTCATTTTTCATTTGTTAGCAGTCTATAACTAAAATCCTTTCCTGCATATCCCAAGGTGATTTGAAAGTGGGTCACCGTAGAGCAAATGTGTGATTAACTGATGGAAATACTGTGTTGCTGTAGCTCTCTCCTGTGCTTTTAGCAGCAATACATTTACAGGGTTTGGTTGTTTATTCAGTCTGGGAGGAGACAGAGATTGCTGTGAACAGATGACAGGGTGTCACACTTGGTTTTGTATGTGAAGTACAACGTATTGTTAAAATTATGTCTTTAACCTTTGTCTGTCTCTGCCTATAACCATAAATTTCAATTATCTTACAAACACTGCTCTTTGTTCAGCTTATTCTTCCAGATGCAGAGATGTGCAAAAATACTCCTCTTTCAGGAAAGACAGCTAGAATTGTCTTTTTCTTGCAAACAAAACAATTCTTTCCATTTCCCAGTATCATGCTTTCTTAATTAGAGAAGAGACATTGCTGAAGGTCAGAGCCTGTGACACTCAATTTCACTCAGGCTGGGTGTTACCCAAAGGATTCACCAGCTTCAGCTGTCACAAAAATGCTTTGGCAGTGGAGGCAGAGCTCTCTGTGTGCATGAGAGAAAAAAAGGTGGGTCACATTTCCCTGAGACACTGTGTGCCTGTGCTTTGAAATCTTCACTTTCAAGTGATGAATTTTCAGACTTTTAATGTTGTGGGGTTATCTGTTGTTGTTGCTTTAAAACTGAGTGATTTTTAACTTACTGTTTTGTCTGTTCTGTAGCAAGACTAGCCATTAGTGGTGATTAAATATACACATGCAGTTTGTGAGCTACTGTATTTGGAGGGCTTTCATGGGAGTGAAACCTCTCCCACCAAACTCTGGTTTGAGGGAAAAGATATATTTGCACCATAATACAATGTAGAAGCAGAGAGTAGAAATGTAAGGTGTGTGCAGACCTTGGAAATGGGAACCTGTAATGTGTTGGAACTTCTCTGAAGGTGGGAGAAGCTTTGTCTTCACTCCCAGTGTCCATCGAACAGAAGGAGAGAGCTGCAGCCAGGGTGTGCACAGAATGGATGAGAGCTTGAGCTGTGCTGATTCATACGAGCTACACCAAAGGCAGCTCTGTCTCTAGCTGACATTAATGTGTGTTGGTCCGTTTTTGTCTCATTAGGGTAAACCTGTTATGTTCTCAAACAACTCCATAGTATCCCAATGATCATTTCAATATTATAGTTAGAAATGTTTGTTGTAATTGCACAATGTAATTTTATTTATTAATTAGGTCTTTGTTCTGTCTGGCTAAACCTGTGCCATCCATCCACCCAGAAAAAAATATAAAAAGTGCACCTTTTATTTGAAAATTTTTCAGGAATTGATATTGTTGTGGTTTAACCCCAGATGACAAATACCATGCAGCCACTCACTCCTCTTGTCCTTCCTGTCACCTCACGAGGGAGGAGAATTGGGTGTGGAAGAAGTAAAACTCATGGGTGGAGACAGAACAGTTTAATAATTGAAACAAAGTAAAATATAAGAGCAGTTTAGTAACTCTGGAAGGAGCGCTCCAGTGGTGCTGTGTGTGCCTGGGCTCGCCTTTGCAGGCTGGTAGGATCACGAGAGGGGCATGGTTGGCCTGAGGTGTCAGACCAGGTTCTGTTCCCAGGAAACTTTTTATTGCCAGCGTGAGAAGCAATGCAGTGCTGTTTGCTTGTGAGGAAGTGAGGTAACAACACAAATCTCTGTCTCTGGAGAAGGTAGAGTGCCCTTTGTCCTGAGGGCTGGTCACAGGCCCTTAGCTGACCGGACAGTCACCACCTGGGCATGACCCCTTGGTGGGAATGCTGAGCCTCCCCCGTGTGCCAGGCAGAGGGTCCAGCAGCTCTTCTGTCCTGTGTGCATGCCCTGGCTTCCCAACGGCGTTGTGCAAAACAGCTGTTGGTGTAAAATGCAGAGGTAACTTTCAGCATAATAAAGAGCATCTATTGTTAACACAGCAACAGCTTTGGTTAAATAAATGCTTGCCATAGGACTGTATATCCTTTTGAAAGTAAAGCTTAACTTAGGTGGAAAGCTTGCTTTCTGTTAATTAATTGCCTGTGCTGAAGTCAATAAATCACTTCCACGTTATAAAAAACTTTTTCCCCCTCCTCAACTTTGTAATTGAAAATTTTCCCAGACATCCTTGCTTGGTAGGATTTTCTCTTGGAGAGAAGTTTTTATTGCAAACTTCTCTTGCAGATACGTTTTTCCAATAAACTCTAAATCATTTGGCATATTTCTATCCTACTGTCAAAATGCAAAAGCTTAATATAGATCTATCAATCTTACTCGTATATTATATATATATATAAAATATATCTGTATGCCAACTCATTTCTAGCAGCATAGCTTTCATTTTGAAAATTGGTCCTGTATTTCTGCATCTACTGTTGCATTTCTTTTGAAAACGTGGCAACTATTTAACCTGCTTACTACACCTAAAAAAGCAATTAAAGCTTGTCAGGGTAAGGTGTGGACTTTATAAATATGATATGCATCTACATAGAGAATAAAGCAAACATTTGAAAATGTTATTTTCTGGAGAAAAGGAAAAACTTTGCATCTGCCTTCTGTGAACATGGAATAAGTTCCTAAGGAGTCTGTCACTCTGGTAAAACTCTTAATTGAAGTTTTTTAAGCACTGTCAGAGTACCTCTACCTCTGGCATTCTGCCTTTATTGAAGAGATGTAAATGTCACCTTGATATCTACTCTTCCATTATATTTATGAAACTGTGGGCTAATACACAAAATTCCTATTTGTAGCTTTATTGGTTGTTTTTCAAAATGTCTTTTAATGCTGCTGGTAGGTAGTCATAAAAGGTGTACTTTCCTTTATGCCAGTGGGAATTCCTGCAGCTTTAGTTTCAATAAAATGTATAAACCAGAACAATATCAACAATATTGGTAGATTTAGTATCCCAGCACACATTTGAAGTAAACATGCTAGGTATGACAGGCATAAACTTCATGTACATATATTTGTATTTTAAATGTCCTTGGAAGATAACCTTTAAGAAAAAAGTTGTTTGTGCAGTGATTGAGAAGCAGCCTGACTTTATCACAATGACTCTTGATAAAATTACTTTTTGCTCAACATAGTGAACAAAAACCTAATTTAATTTGTTTTATGATGCATAGAGATGAGCTGGAAGCATTTGTTTATTTCCTTTCCTGGTTCTTGACCATTGAGGTATTTGGAGCAGTTAATCTTCCTTAGTTTTGCTGGACTTGTCCCTTGAACATGGGAAAGCATTTTAATGTCATTTTTCTCTGGTTTTTACTTCAGACATGTGTGTATCTTCATTTTATGCAGAAGCCTTTTTTCCCATTCAGTTTTCATTTTTTGGTGGAAGTTGGTACTGCTGAAAAAAAAAAAGTTAAATAGAATTATAATGTAGTGTCAGAAGCTTCCTCCTTATTTCACTATTTGCACAGAAATAGAGAACGTTTATGTGTGGTTATTGGTGGCCTAAATTGTCCATTTGCATT
Organism: Eulacestoma nigropectus; assembly: GCA_013397775.1. Lineage (NCBI taxonomy): Eukaryota > Metazoa > Chordata > Aves > Passeriformes > Eulacestoma > Eulacestoma nigropectus. The sequence continues at coordinate 125,822 of VZTE01002833.1, read as the reverse complement.
TTCTTAGTAAGATGGGATGTTTAGCATTTTTCAGGTTAAAAATACTCTCTTTTGAGTGCTGGTGGTTTCCCATATGTGATCATCATAAGGAAATAAAATGCCTTAAATCAGTTTCCCAATTCCCAAGTCACAATTTTTTGTTTTCTTTTTTGTCGTATTGTCAGATGTAGCAGGACAGATTTGTCCAAACCCAGAGCATTTCTGGGTGCAGATGCCTTCATGCTTCAGCCATTACCTACACCATCATTAGTCAAACTTTAAAAATGTTATTCCACAGCTACTCATTAATCTGGCTCCAAGCTGGAGATGTTATAATTAAGGTGGTGGCAGGATTTCCATTACTATTTTCGTCAGCAGAAGGAGCAGTTAGTGCTTGCCAGCAAAGGAGATAAATTCTGATCCAGGCTGCCTGGTGCAGCCATCAGTTCCGAGTCGTGTCTCGCTGACCTCCAGCCACGCTCCCGAGCCCATCCCTGACAGCAGCACACAGGCAGGGAGTGCTGAGTAATTCTCATGTGTACCCTAGGGAGTGCAGGTGATTTGGGGATGGAACACACAGGGACTGATCCATTGCTTACACCCTGCCCAGGCCCTCTTTGTGTCTGTGGCCTTCATCCCTGTTCTGGCAAGGATTTAAATGCTGCTGAAATGGAGCTGCCTCCATAAGGAGACACAAAAGTGCACCAGGCAGTCTGGGGTTCCCTTGTATTTAAGAAAAGAAACCAAATGAAAAGCAGTTTAATCTGCTGAGAGTCTTAGAGGGAAGTCTTGAACTGTGGGGACATCTGGCTGACTGTTTCCTTGTGCATTCTGCGTATTTGAGCATATCCAGGTGCTGCAGGAAAGGATCCACCCTGGGTTTGAAAAGGCTGTGGTGTGAAAATGAAAAACTTGCACATAGTCCCATATTACTCCCTGTTCCTACTTCCTTCAATCCCAGAGTAGAGGAGTACGGTGGAAGAGGAACTTTGGATAATATAGGATAACAGCCAAGAGCTTTGAGAGTAAATGACCTTAATTTTTGTGAGTGAACCTGGAGAGATGGATCTTGGTGAATAGTTTTTAATGATTGGTACCAAGAGGTGACTGGCAGATCGGGGCCTGTGCGGAAATGATGGAGATGTCCAGGGAATATCAGCTGTTGAGGATATTGGCATCACTTGGAAATTCATCTGATTTTAATTAGAGAAGCCTAGTGGGATTAAAATTCTAAATAAAGGTATTGGAAGCTGTGGGATTCTCTAACCAAATAGTTTTTATTTGCCCTCAGTTTGTACTATTCAGCACTGACTTTATTACTAGGATCACAGAGGTTTTTACTGTGTGTCAATGCAGGGGAAAGCATCTTCTGTATCTGAAAGAAAGTTTGTAGGAAGAAAGTTTCTTACCTTGTTTCATTGGCTTCCTGCATGCCACACTATGCAATGGGAAGTTCCAAAATGTTCATGGCCTTGCTCATCTGGAAGGTGAGGACTTTGTCCTGTCATAGTCTACTGAGCTGTTTTTTTCAGACAGGCGTAGAAAAGCAACATATTCTGAAATTCTGTATTGCTTTGTGTCTCTCTTGGCTTCAGAGCAGCTTTTTGAAGCAAGTGTAGACCTGGGCACCTGTCTATACTATGGCAGCTTGTGGATCTTGCATAAAGACTGAGTTTTATAAGAAATAAATTTTAGAAAAATATTTTCAAGCCAAGAGGGGCTTTGCATCCATCCGTTGGATGATCTCTTGGGAGCTGCTGCTCACATGGCTGAAGTTGGCTCTTCAGAGGAGCTGCTTCTGTGCTACGCAGGTGGTAAAATATTCAGTATTTTTCCAACAGATGTGTGCAGAGAAGTTCATTAATTGGCCAGTTCTTCATCCGTTCTTGCCAGCACTCTCTGGTGAACAGACATAGATTTTGGCAGATGGATACAATAATGTCATAATTTGGAAATAACTCATGTACTGCTCGATCTTGCTGTAGCAAGTTTATTCATGTTTAAGCTTGATTGCTGTGGTGAAATTCTCAGCCTGCAGGATGAGCAGGATTGAGCTCCTTTCACCATGTATGTGGAGCAGCTGGGTCCTGCTTCACAGCCCCAGCCAGACACCAGCTGTGGCAGGATCCCCAGCCCGCTTCTGGAGGGAACCTGTGTTTCTGGAGCTGAGGAGTGAGTTGAAAGTCAGGCTGCAGCACTCTTGACTTGAGCCAGACTGCACAGCACCCACAGCTGTGGCAGGGACAGTTCCGTGGCCTGACCAAGCAGCCCATGCTGCACAGCTCACCCCAGTGAGAGACATCACCGTGGCAAACAGCACCTACCTCGGCCTGCTCTGAGAAAGTGCTGTGGGAAGAGCTTCTGTCCTTTGATGCTTTAAAAACAAATTCCATTGCATTTGGAGTGGGACCTTAAATTACCTTCTTCAATAAAAAGAGAATCCTCTAAATCTTCACTTGTTTGCAAGTTGCTAGAAGTAAAATCCTGTGTAAATTAGGGGTCTGAGAAGTTTTTAAGGAATACTGGTCAATGAAATGTTGCAGAATTTTACAGCCGGAGCTCAGCAGTGGGGTACACAGAAAAATGGAAGAACAGATAGGGGAGTGTATGATGCTTGGACTTCAGTTGATAAGAAAAAAACCTTAGATGCTGGAGTTAAAATAGAGTCCAGAAGTGGTTAAAGGTATGATCCTAAGCAAGAAAATCAAGCAATACTTGTGGCAACTCATTAAAAGGATGGAGCACTGATCACAGAGGATTTCAATTACTTCAAATTTGACTGGAATAATAGTTGCTTAAGGCTTGAGAAAAGATACATGTGTTAGTGTAAGGGTTTTTTTCTCTTGCTTATACAAATTATAAGAGAAAACAATCTGAGAGGGTATTTTGGGCATAATCCCAGGAATTGAAGCAGGACCTTTATGATAAATAAGAGATGCTGGTGAGCTTTTGTAAGGTTGAATGATCATACTGCTATTGGATTTGAAATATTCATGAGGCTACAATATGTACAAAGAGTAATGGCACACAAATATTAAACTTTGAAAAGTCAGTATTTGAAGAAGTATGTAATGAATTGGAGAAAATTGATGGGGATGCAACTATTGTCCCCAAAAACGTGCTGTGAGAGAATGGAGGAGATGTTTTAGGAACAGATAAGAAAGATGCAATCTGTATTCTTTCCAATAAAATGTAAATGTCAAACATGTCATCAGTCATCTCTAGGCAACATTTTAGCACTGAAATAGACTGCAGAGAGATTAGAAAGAAGAATCAGCCTTGGTAAATTATATAAAAAAGAAAATAATGTAGGAGCAAAAATCATATATAGAGGATACAATGTGAGGCTTGCAGTACCACAGAAAATAGCAAGGCAATTATGTTTGGAAGATGAAACCTTCTTCTGCCTAAAAATAATAATGGGAATTAGAGAGATTAGAACTAAGTGAAGTTCAGTTCAAAAAAGTCCATCTGTTCCTGCCACTTCATGGTTTCCTAATCTTTTTTATCCCCACAGACATCAGTTCTTGCTCTTCAGAGCGACAGTTTGCATGGCTTTGTTGACTAGGATGATTCCTAATGAAGATCCTGTTTGACTTTTCCATTTATTATTCCTGTGTAAATTACCAGCCAATTCCTGGTATTCCTCTCTTCCTTTTAAGAACACATTGCCTTTTGAATTTATTGGTATTATTCAGCATTTCAGTGTTTTAAAGCTAGATTGGGCTGAACTCTACATGCTTGAGGGTTAAATGGAAACAACCTTTTTCTCCTCGTGCTAAGGACGATTATTCAGGCATTGGGATTGAAAGTGTAGCCTTATAAAGTGGGTCTGACTTGCTCAATTACCTCAGTGACCCTTATGCCCCTCCCTTGTAGGAATAAGGGTCAGACTTGGTGGTTCCTCTAGGCTGGTGTCCTTGCTCTGATAATCCTGGTAACCTCATGGCTCATCCAGGTTTGGGGTTAGCCCCAAAACAGCTCCTGGCTGCCAGCCCAGCTGTGCCAAGTAGGTGTGTGCTTTACAGAACAGTTGCTGCAAGCACTGTACCTGGCAGAGCTTCCATTTGTGTCTTCTCCTGGGTCTTCAATATTTGGACCCTATGTTAGTCAACAGGTGCTTTTTTCATTGAAGAAAAACCTTTCTGCCCTTGCTGTTTGCAGAGTTGGATTCTCCTGCTCAACTGCCCTTCAAACATTCACTGTTCTGTGGCTGATTTAGAGTGCTCACTCACGTGCCTGACAGCAGCAGAAATGCCATGCTTATGAACCCGTCTATCTCCATGTGCTGAAAGGAACCCAGAATCCATCAGAGCTGCTCCTTGTGAGTCAGCTCCACGATAGCCACAATCATAAAAATGTCTGGTGCTGGGCCCAAATTTTCAGCTGGTGTAATAAGCCTTCCAATGGAGGCAGTGGAATTGCAACAATTTGTAGCACACAGTGAGATCTGTCTCATCGTGTCACTTGTTTTTGAGATAAGTGTCCCAGTTGTGCTGTGCTGTGAAATTCCTGTAGTGTTAGTTCGATTTATGGCATGATCTATGTCCTTTGCTAAGAGCAATATGATGTGGGGATCTGGTAGTTCTTGTAATTCAGGAGACAAGACTGGAAAGAGAATGCTCTTTTTCTTTTTCTTTTTTCCCCTGAAAAGCTGTTTTCTATGTTCGTTTTACATCTCTTAAGTGTTTAACTGTGGGCTGAATGATGTGAAACAAGGCGAACACATTCAACTTCTCACTGGTGGGACTGCTTAGAATTTCTCACAGATATCCTCAAATGTTTTCTCAACAAAGTCAGACACCGATTTGTTCAGTTCAAGACTCTTCTGAAGTGTCCTTTTATGATGAGGATCTCTCAAATCAGATCCAGTTTTCACAGGAGAGCAGTTTCCCTGCTGTTTCAATGGAAATGATACTTGTAGCCTTGTACTTACTCTGTGGGTTTTTGGGGCATACATTATGGTTTTAGCCTGAGTAATTCAAAGATACACACCAGTGTTTTTATGCTTTAAATGTCTATCTTGTATAGATTTTGATCTTTGCGTTCTGGAAAAATTTACTTGTTTTGTAGCACTGAAAATACTTCGAATTCATCACCAGTAAATAAAAGTTGAAATCATTTATGAAGAGGAATAGTGACCAAAATTTATCGATAAACATCCCAAAGCTGCTTTCAAAAGACTATAGACAGGCAATAATACACTAGGATGTTCTCTTCTGGTAATGTGTACATGGTCATCAAAAGAGTCTTCTTTAACGGAAGTTTTTAGTTGAAATTAAATCTCTCCATAATAAACAATGAGGATTGTTTTTCAACCCATTTTTACCTCTGGTAATGAAATCTAAGAATTTGCTGCCTGTAGGAGTGTTGGCAGGATAGGAAGATTTGATTGTCTTCCTTGAGACCATATTATGTTAATTTTTCTGCCTAGACTATGGAAACACAAAAAGCAATAACTCACTTAGATGAAGACAAAATTCTCAGGGTTGTTGTCATGGAAACGAAGTGGAAGCAGCTCCTTTTCCTTGAGCAAATTCAATAGCCAGGCTAACAAAGACTGAGCACAGAACTCGTATGCGGACCCTCCCTGACCAGGCAGCCGGGTGAGCCCGAGCCTGCTGTGCCTCCCCTGCTCAGCCTTTCCCTGGAGAGCTGAACAGGTGGCCTTGGGCTGATGTAGAGTGGGACAAGGCCAATATTAATTTGTATGGACAGGGACATTACAGGACAGGTTGCTATTCTTCTGTATTTTATGTTGGCTGCACTCAAAGTTCAAGTTCATTAACCCTGTTAGTCTTTGGCTCAAGAGCTGTTCTGTTCACTGGCACAAATCTTGTTTGTGCTCGCAAAGCTGGGTAATTATATCTGAGGAAGCGAAGGAGCTCAAGAGTATTGGTTTCTCTGCCCTAAAAAGTGCCTCAGCAAATGATCTTGTTTTTTCTGTAGACAAAAGCCAGCAGCTCTCTAACCTTTGTGCACGCTTTTGCACTTGAAATATGGTATCTTGCTGCTAAAAACTTATCATAATACAGCTTTGTTTTAGCATTTAAGTACTTGTTTTATGGGTTTGGCTCTGTAAGGGAGGAAGAGTTTGCTACCCTGTTTCAATCCTGATAGCTGCAGGACAGCAGGGAGTAGAAGGGAGAGAACTTGGAGTGAGATGGTAGGATAAGAAATGATTTTATTTTAGTGAAATCTTGGTAATTACTATTCACCTGTTGGGCCCAACCCAAAGTATATTTGAAGTCAATGGAAAAAGCCCTTGCTGAAGTGTTAATGGCCTTTATGATGATGTTTTCATATGTTACCATGAAACAATTGGGTTCTTCAGGAGTATAGTTATTCTGCTCCAATATAAGGCGTCTGAGTATCCTGAAACAAACCATGGAGTATGTGACACTCCTTCAAACAGAGACTGCTTAATGCACAGGCACAGAAAGTTTGAGGAGAGCTGAGGTGGCTACGCTGGAAGTATTGTGTGGCATTGCTTTTTCAGGGAGGATGTCTATAATGCAGGTATGTCTGTGTGCTTTAGGGATTTAAATAAAAGCTGTTTTGCATACTGGCTAAAATTTGAGTTTCTTGATCTTTCTTCATACCTTCCACACCTCTGTGTTGCGAAGGTAAATCCAAATATTAGAGCTGAACGAAACAATCCCCTTCACTACAGAAATTTGAACAGCTGCACATGAAAGGATAAAAATGTTTTGCCAAGTTAATCTCATATGATTTACTGCCTATGCCTAATCTGCTTGGAAGTGGCTATGAATATTCTAATGTCCTTTGGAAATTAGTGACTGACAGCAGCTGGGAAAAGCTGTGGGCTTTAGGATGGCTGCCTGTGGAACACACACCTGCCTGCCTGCCTGGAGCAGTTGTAGGCGGAATCTTGGAACAATGAAAATTCATTGTTATTTGTTGCAGCAATAAAAGTGACGCTGTCTGCGTTCCTAGGAACTTCTGGGAGACTGAGCAAATATGGGCATGACATTTGCAACCTGTTAAGTAAATTTATGGTTGGCATTTAGGGAGTTAGTGCTAGCAGGAAAGGCGAGGCAGAAATCCCAATGCAGGTCTATGCTGGCCCTGCAAACTCAGGTCAGTCCCGTGGATTTTCCCTGTTTCCGTGGGGAGCTGCAGCCAAGGGCCAGGCTGGGCACTGCCCCACGGCTGTCCATGCACCTACGCTGGCCTCACTGCTCTGATGGAGCTCCTAAAACTGACACGGGACCCCATGTAAATATGGAACAGGGACATGCATAAATGTATTATTGTGTTCTACTTAAACAAAACAAAAACTTGAGCAACTTTTCACACAAAATTATCTTTCTGTACAATTCTTGCAGCAATCTGTAGTTATACATGTCTGCTAAGTTCAGCACAGTGGCTGAATTAAATGTTGAAGGAACTTTGGAAGAAGCTGTTGTGAAGTTGGAATATGACCTACTCACATTATTGGTGTTGTAACATATTTTTATGTAAGAACATATTAATAACAGCTTTTCATTGCAAGTTAGTCTGAAAGGCCTCCATTCCTCGGGGGTACGTCGTGGAGCCAGAGCGATACACTTTTAAAAACAAGGTCATTGCAGTGTGTCATGACTCGTGCACTCTAGAGCATAATAATATTTGGAAATTTAGTTTTGGTTTTTTAGCCTATACTTGGGATCCTAAAGGGCAAAGGTTTCTGGAAGAGGCCAAATTATACCCAGCAAAGATGCCTTTCAGACCTTTCTCTGTTTTCCAAAAGTAATTGCTGCTGCCACAGGGAAACACTGGGATGTGTTTCTATCACTAGAGATTGTGTGCTTATTCTGTTTTCTCACAATGTTCCATGTGTGCATAATTGATGTTTTAGCACTTTGCACTGCCTGCGTGTATTTATCTCTTTGTTAATAAGACAAATACTCTTAGACTCATAAAAAACAGCTGACATGAGCTAAATTGGGATGTCCTGACTAAAGACCTTAAATAAATAAACAGACTTTAGTATGGGCAAGTAGTGCTAACTGTAATTACCTGGGGCTGTGTGCCATGGAACTGGAACAGAAATCAAACAAGCTAATTTCATTATTTCAATGGAAGTTTGCATCCCATTCATTAGACTGACATATGACTCGTCATTAGTAACAGTTCGTTTCAAAAGCCATAGTGGATAAAGGTTGATTAAAAATTAATGAGGCCCAGACCCATTGCATTACCATAGTGTCAAGTTGTTTAAGTCTGTGGAGCTAAAATAAGAGCAGGCTTTAAATACTCTCTTGAGTTTTCTGTTTCCTGTGATTTATATATTTATGCTTTCAGCCATGGAGGAGCAAGAACTTGTGAATACTTTTTCTTGCTGTAGATATTATCAATAAATTATACAGTTAAATAAGTTGTTAGCAAAACCAATTGCTGTGTCATACTGATGCATTTTTAGAAAATACATTTTGTTGATAATCTGGTAAATGTAGGACTTAATTAGTTGCCCTCAATTCCCTGAGAAGTCAGTGGCATTTGATTGGCACCTCATATGCCAATAGACCATGACTGGAGTTGCCTGTCCTCTTGCCAGCATCAGTGCTCACATTTAGTTTCAGGAGCAGGGCTCTGCTATGAGCAGGCCAATCTCTTTAAGCATCAGCATGAGGGTAATTTCCCTGGAAGCAGTAACTGGAATACTGAATGTAAATGCAGTCAGTGGAGGTCAGGCTGGTTTCTGTCACTCTGTGGCTGAGGCCATTTACTGAAGCTAGAAACTGAGTTCTGGATTCCTCGGGTATTTGTTTAAAGTTAGTTCAGCCTTTGCAAGTATTTAAATTGATGGTTTTCCCTGGGGCCAAGAGGTGCCTGTTTATAGCAGCAGAGGAGAAGTTAGAAGGAAAACTCTTAAGTAGAAACAGAAACCCAAACCTAGTCCATAAAATCAGTATGGAAAATTGTTTTAAAACAAAAAGAGGAGGGGAAGGCACAGTTACACTTTAGTTGTAAAAACCATCCCGAAATAGCAGCCCTTCTGTGTTCCAGTACTCATTCCTCTGTTGTCCAAGATGTTTTGTGCCAATTTCATTGTACCCTGTGGAGTGTTAAGTCTTCCATGGCTGGTGCCCTTCTCCTGAGGCTTTTTTTGCTACCTTACTAAGTGTAGGACCAACTGTAGTTGAGCAACAGCTGCAATCTTTCCATGACCCTGATTCCAAATGTTTCGGCATTAAGAAGAATCACCATGTACTTAAATTATATAGAGCTGTGGTCAAAGGGAGCTTCAGAGGGATGTATCTGGGAGAAGAGGTGGGGGCAGAATTGCTTTTTAAATTCCTAATTGCCAGATTACTTGAGGTGACTCAGGGGTGTAAGAGGTAGTGTGACTACCATTCCTGCCCTACTCCTCGAGGAGAATGGCACTCCTTCGCCAGCCTCCTGGCTGGAGACACCCACCCCACCTCTGCAGCAGCTTCGCACTGGCACCTTGCTGTCCAGTGGAAGGACTGTTACACCCCTTTGCAGCTTTTCCCTTCCTCGTTGCTGGAACAGCAAGGCCGTACCTGGCGCTGTACCTAGCACTGTCCCAGCTCTGGAGAGGGGAGTGGTGCTGGAAGGCAGAGGTATGGAAAGACTGGATTGTCTGCATAGCGTAGCAGAACGTGGGGGACAAAACCAATCTAAGTGATGTCAGTGGAGGATTTTGATACTCTCCTAGTGCTGCCTTTTTTCAGCCTTGCACGCTTTAGCAAAATGCGGTTGCTTTTCACCCAGGTGAATGACAGCAGACGCACCATTTAGTCTGCCGGTCACTTCTGAAGCCAGCACAGGACGCGGTTAAGTTCTATAAAGCTTTAAGTATGATGTGACTCTGTGCTCGTGTTCCAAGCTGGTGTGTCACCATGCTTCAGGGGGTTCAGCAGGACCTCAGGGTCACGCTTTGCTTCAGCCCAGCAGCCTTGTTGTGGTCTTGTGAGGCTGGGGTTCAGCGTGCACCTAATCTGGTTGTCAGACCCCAAAGCCCAAAGGTACTAAGCATTTTATTAACAAATATTGACTCATTCAAATAGCAATCTGCATTTCTTACTGATTTTGCAGCCCTCCTCGAAATACCTTTGTTGCTTACCGTTGTATATCCAATATGCTTAACTTCAGTTTATGTGTTCTGTGAAACAGCTGAACTTAAACCAGGAGATTGTCAGAGAGATCTGTGGTGACCATATGGTGTTATAAAATTACGAAAATGTGAGAGAGGGTTGAGCCAGTTCCAGTTGCCAAACTTACTGCTTGCTTCTAATAAACACTGAACTATCTGGCATCTGCTATCCCTCAGGTAATACCATCAAGAGTGGAAGTAAATGTTTCCTTTTAATTGCATTGTTTATGTCTAGAGGGTCCAGGGAGATCATGTGATGTTTATCTAACTTTTCCATGCATACTGAATCAGTCATTTCAGGGAAAACTTGGTTATTCTTGCCAATTTTCTCTTCAAGTAGACTGAAGTTTCACTTGTCATTTTTTGAAGTTGTATTCTGTATGACTTCAGAAGTGAAAGTCCCAGCGGTTACTTTCAATATGTTTTTTGATAGGATTATTTCTTTTATTTTCACTCTTATTTAATATTTTGGCAAGAAAAAACAGGTCAGTGCTTTCAAGGAAATCTGTGGATGAAAAGTGCAGAATGATACAGGTTTAAGGCTCCTTGGGTCAGAGAGGGGTTTGGGAATTGAGTTCTATTATTTGAACCAAATGGAATTTAGTAGAGCTACAGATGAGGGAATTCCTGTGAAAAAGCTCTACTGAGTGTAACTGCCCCCCCTGCAAAGAGTAGGAATCTATTAAATGGAGAAAATTCTTTGTGCAATGACTAGAATTTTGTATAGTTACACAGAAATCTCTCATGCTTTCTGTAGGAGATAATTAGAATAAATTGTGCATGTACCTTCTCGGAATGGTCTCTGTGTGAGGAGAGGATCATGCTGTTAACAGGACATCTCCCAGCGATGATCCCTGTGCTGGTTTAGGCTGGGATAGGGTTGATTTTCTTCACAGTAGCTGATAAGGGCTGTGTTTTGGATTTGTGCTGGAAACAGTGTTGTCAGTACAGAGATGTTTTTGTTGCTGCTGGGCAGCGCTTACAAGGAGCCGAGGCCTTTTCTGCTCCTCGCCCCCCAGTGAGGAGCCTGGGGGTGCACAAGGAGCAGGGAGGGGACACAGCCAGGACAGCTGAGCCCAGATGACCCAAGGGATGTTCCAGACCTTACGATGTCATGCTCAGTGTATAAAGCTGGGGCAGGAGGAGGACGGGCAACACACACACAGTTGGAGTGATGGCGTTTCTCTTCCCAAGACACCGTTAGGAGTGAGGGAGCCCTGCTCTCCTGAACACCTGCCTGCCCATGGCCAGAGGTGAATTCCTCCTTCTGCTTTGCTTGTGTGTGCAGCTCTTGCTTTACCTGTTAGACTGTCTGTATCTCAAGCCATGAGGTTCCTCCCTTTAGTTCTTCAACTCTCATCCCATCCTGTGGGGGAAGCTGTTCCCTTTAACCGAGTTAGGAAACATCAGGGATATGCTCCGGACTGAACTGACGCAGGAGCCCAAGGAATTATGTGGCACAATGAAGGATTCGCTGTGTCAGGGGGGAAATCTTCTGATTCTTGCAGGAAGGCTGGGATTTGGTCCAGCTGAACTCAGCAGCTGCAGGAGCCACAGCTGGAATGTGCACAGGAAAAGCAGCTCCAAGGAAGTGGAGGCCTGTCAGTTTGACAAATCTGCTGCACAGCTCATGTCACCCAGGAGCAGTAATTCCCATGCTGAAGTGTGTGTCTGATTGGCAAGGCCTTGAGATAAATTCCCCTCCTGGCTGAGGCTCTCTGTGGGCACCGGTGTGAGTGGTCACAGCCTCTTCTTGGGGCTCTTCTGGGGGCTGGACACATTTCTGATGATGCAAGTTGTCAAATTCCATTAACGTCTCCCTAAGTATTTGAAATTTCCTGCTCATCCACAACACGTGAGGTGTTAAGAGGCAGGGTAACACAGCAAATTTACAGGCACGTGTTCCTCCAGCATCAGCTCAGCTGGCTCGGTGCACGGAGCCTCCAGACACTGGTACAGGCACCTGCCTGGGACAGGGAGAAAGTCTCATCAGGAGCCTCTTCTGTCCTCTCCCCCCTTTCCAGAGCATCATTTGCTACCAGGGGAAGCTCTTGGTGTGAACTGGGGGCTCTGCCTTGGCAACTTCTGTGCAGGGCTCAGGGCATGGGGAGTGGGGCAGGGGGGTCTCACTGGCACCCGAATGCCACAAGCTCCTGGAATTCCCTTAAAATCAGGGCTGAGACCAGAATGGGACAGGGTAAGTAGGAAAGTGGCATTTTAAATTAAAAAGGCTATCTAGGAAGGTATCCAGTGTCCCCATAGGCTCCTTGGGCACGTGGGAATTGTTATCTCAAGGGCCAGTTTCTATGTTTGAGCCTGATCTTTGTTGGTGCTGACAGCACGTGGCAGATATGTTCATCTTTTTATGTGCAAGTAATTAAGCTTCTGCCTCTTTATCACCATTTTTTTTGTGCCAAAGGAACTCAGGGTCTTCAGAAAACCAATGTCAGACAATATTTGAACTAGAGAAGAGAGATAATAAAGATCACATGTAGTTGAGGGGGTCATCTGTTTGTGATGATTGAATCATAAATAATTCATTGTGTGGTTACCAGTGATACAGAAAAAACGTTTCATAATTTCCGTGAGCCTGTAAATATCCAAATGTTACACTCAAAAATTAAATAAAAGCAGTTATATCAAACATATCCCACAGCATATCTTGTTTAATCTGAATATGTAGAGCTGCCAGTGTTTTCAGGCTTGGAAATAAAAAGACTTTTATAAATGTTACGTATAGAGGTGCTATGGAGCTGGTAAGTTGTTTATTAAGATCTTGTCTTATTTGTGTTGTGGCAAAGGAATTGTGCAGTAGAGCTTGATATTCTTAGGTAAGGAGTTTCTGTAGTGCTGGGAGGTTAAGGTGGTGGGGAGTCTAAGTCGCTCCTGAGCAGCTCGGTGGCCGGAGCCATCCAAGAGCTGGTGATTTGGCAGCCTGTGTTGTATGGCACTGGTTCCTTTCTGTGGCAGTGCCGTGGCTGCAGAGTGCCTGTTTTGGCACGTCACAGAGGAGCTGTGGCCTGGAATCAGTCCCCTGAGGGAGCTGCACTGCTGGGGGAAGCCGGTGGGCCCCCAATCCTGGCCTGCCAGAGGGGTGGGAAGGTGGCCACCATCCTGAACACCAAGTGCAGGGATGAAAAATTTCCAGGGTATCAGTGATTTTGCAAAAATATTGCAAAGGCAATGATTTTAACTGAAAAAAATCAATGCTGCTCTCATAAATGAAATAATTATTCTCTTTCTTGACTGGGATGACTTTCTGCCCCAAGGGACTGGGGGTGCTGGCGGCCAGCACACGCTTATCTTTGGGGTGCAAATTAAATTATTTCTGTTTCTTAATTAAAGGAGGAATGAGGATAAGTTTTTAAAGACAGTGGAAGAACGGCTTTGGTTTGACAGAGGCATGGGGGCAACTGGACTTGATTAAAAATGAAACCAAGATAAATGTATTTTTGAAGAATTAGAGTCAAGCAGGTTTTTTTTTTTCTTTTTTTTTTTTCCCATACAGAAGGTTTGTGCAGTGGTTTGGGGTTTTTTTGGTTTGTTTTAGGTGGTTGGGTGTGGGTTTTGTTTTTGGTTTTTCGCAACTGAGTGCAGTAAACAAAAACTCAGATGTAAGAGTGGAAGACTGGAAAATGTAACTCTAGTTCTGCTATACTGTCCCTTTGATTTTTGAAAGGTAAACCTGGGAAATTTTTTTTTTTGAGAGCTGGCATATTTGGACTTGTTGACGCCCTTCCTTTAATCTTTAAAATAAGAGATTTTTTTATAAGAATATAGAGAGTGGTCAAAGAAAGGTTAAAGTTTAAATAAAATTCAAGCTGTTGTTTAGGACTGCTTTTTAAAGAAATGAAGGACTTGTGACATTCCTACAGAATTCATTAGGCCTGGATTTCATCCCAGTTTTCTCCCAGTTTGGTTTAACTGCAGGTGACTGGAACAGATGGGAGAGCCTTGATGTAGGTGTGTAGTCAGTGGCAGTTGTTCAGTGACTCCTCCCTTTGCAGTTAAGTTTGAGATGGACTTGGGCAGGGCATTCGTGGTGCCTTTCGTGGTGGCTGAACAGGGCAGTGTTGCTCAGGTCGGGTCTCTCTTCTCTGAAATCAATCACAGAGGGAGTCTGTTGTATTCTCCCCTGCTTTTACAGACAGACAGTACTCAGGAGAGGAGCTAACAAGAATTTGAAATAATCTGATTTTTCTAATTAGTGTAAAATTGAATAATTTAAGGAATAAAATAAGAGCAAAACAGCAACAAATGCAATAACTTCTCGTTGCTTTGTTGTAGTAAAATGGAGTGTTTGGGAACCTTAAGCTTATTCTGACAGTCCCTCCCCAAATGGTGGGAGGGGTATTTATTCATCTGGAACAGACAATGTATATCTTTTAAATACCTATCTCAGATTTTATAAATAATAGTTAGACCCGATCATGTACGGGAGATGTAGTGTTTGTTTGTTTAATTAGGAAGCTGAGCTGAGCTAAATCCTGTGGCAGATGTTACCATGTATAATGTAATAAATAAAAGTCTTTATGGGACCTAGCAGGCAGCAGAGCTCTCAGTTAGCAGATGGCAAAATATTAAACTGGCAGTGCAGTAACTTAGCTGGCTGTGTCAGCTGGACCAGACCCAGGCTTAGCACAAGCATGAATCAACTTCACATAGGAGGTGTCACCCGGCCCCGTGTTTCTGCCATGGATGTTAATACTATCTTTGATACAGTACATGATAGGAGATTTTTCATCCAGCAAGATGATGTTGCAGTAGAAGTCAGTCTAGGCTAAACGTGAAATCTGCTGTGCAAGACAACAAAAGGTCTTTTAGAGAGAAGAACAGAACAGATGTGCTGCTCAGTCCAAACTGAATGGTGATACAGGGACTGGAGATGTCAGACCTGTTAGAACTAACCCCTGTGGAGCCTGGCAGGTGAGAAAATGCCCTTTGCTTCAGAGGAGAAGTTGTTGCATTGGGCACTTGGCACCAGCTGTCTGTCACAGCCCTCAAGTGGGTCTGTGGGAGTACTAATGCAGAAAAGGTCCCTGAGCAGCTAGAGCCAAACTGTGCATTGCCTCCAGAGATCCCAAGTCCTGCAGGATAAAAGGCCTTCTGCAGTTCACTGCCATGCAGACAGGCCGTGCTTTTCACCCTGATTTCCTCCTGGCTTTCCTTTAGGAAATGCACACACATCTCCTCAGGCATTATTCCATTGCCCCTGCTGGGATATCAGTTGTTGTCTCCTGAGGCTCCCTGCACTGCAGAGCAGCTTCTCCAGATGCCAGCCTGGGAATACCCTCACCTGCAGCTCCCCCAGGCCCCTCGGTGACGTGCCTCCCAAGGGTATGGCATTTTCCCTGGGCCCAGCTCAGGCTCCAATTCAAGACTGATATTACGCTGTTTTAGCCCCGTGTTATGATGTTTGAGCCCACCTTAAATGCAGTTGTCTGAACAGCAGGTGTTTATGACAGAGTAAAACAGGATAGATTGCAAAGCAACTGGGGAGGCAAAATGCTTTGTACAAACTTCAGAATCCAGCACAAGGCAGTTAATCACCCACTTACCACAGTGCACGTGCATATGTTGAATTTAATGTACCTTTGTGGAAAAAGAAGGGTTTCCAATGGTTACCTGCTTCCTTTGGCTTTAGAGAATGTCCTACAGGGATGATAGTGAATATGAGACTTTTGGCTGTTGTGTTTCATTCTTTTCTCTTGATGTCTCTCTCCTGTTGGTAGGCAGCTGACACCGAATTCCGAGCAAAGTGGAAGATTAGAAAGGTTTTAAAATTAATTTGAAAAAGCGAGCAAGTTGTTTGCATAGCTACATCTGAAAAATACAGCCCAAGCAAAGTGCACCTTGTAAAACAGCAAATTGTTTAAGCAAAACCGTGGCGTGTTTGCTGTTTTGGCTGTACTCATTTAGATGGAAAAAAATGTACTAAACCTTCTCTCTGAGGGCTGAAACTTACTGGCCTTTTAAAACACATATTGCCTCTTGAGAAAGCAACTAACCTGATTTACTGCAAGTTTGTGGTGTGGTTTTTTTTCCTAACACCTCTGGGAAGATGGGATGGATTGGGTGGAGGTAGAACACTCAGTATCCTCCAAGAGGACATTGCTGCCCTACAGTCGAGCTCTGCTATGGCTGTGTGGCATCAGAACCCCACAGGAAAAACACCAGTAACTCGTTCCCTTAGAAAATGCTTTGAGACATTGGAATGTTTTGTCATTTAAGGTACCTAGAGGGTATAATAGTAAATAAGTTTTATTTTCTCCCATGCATAATGAAGCCCAAAGTTCTGAGCACAGTTGCACAAGGTGGGAAGGTGACTTTGCACGGGTTTGGTTTCCCTGCATTAGGAGATTAACCAAGATTGTTCTGGCATTGTCTTGTGATGCAAACTGTTCTAACTGATGATACTCTAAGAACCTCACCCAACTCTGCGAAGACTTTACTATACCACACAATCTGCTGGTGGTCTTGAGAAATCAGTAGCTCTTTCTTGCCAAGAGAAAACAATGGAGCTTTGCTGTGGGAGAATCCTCTGGGATATGATGGCTAAATCTCGTGTAAAGGAAAAGAGAAGCCAATCTAGAGACATCAAGCAGGTACAAAATTCTTGAAGGGATGTGTGTATTTATTTATATATGTATTTATATGTATTAAGAGCACCAAATCAATGACATCTAGAATGAGAATCATGTTCAGAAATAATACTGTTAAATATAGACACTTCAAGTGGCAGAGTGGGCAGAATTTCAGTGTTTTCCTAACGATTGGCATAAACCTACTCCCATTAAATACTAAAAAGTCCTCAATTTCAAACAAAACAGTTGAATGTTTTGAAAGCCTCACCTTGAAATTCATCTGTTGAGTCCTGACACCTAAAAGCATCTTATTAGCATTGAATAGGGTTACTCAATTCAGATAATTCTCAGTCTGAATGTTTGATGAGGAAACCTTTTGAGTAGCCACTTTTAAGCCCATTTAGGTTTACACAGTTCGAGCTAAATTCAGATCAGTGCAGTGCCTGCAGTGATGGTTAACAGTAATCCTTTATCTCCTAAAGACCGTGGAAATTATGTTCTTTGTACGAATCTACAAAGCAACAGATGATGTGTCAAGACAGTAATTTAAACCATGAATCTGCCCTTGCCTTAAGATGAACTTCTGCAAAAGAAAAATGAATAAAATGCTAGTGGCAGACAAGCAGAATCTGTGGATAAGTGCATCAATTTCTGTTAGTGACAGATCTTGTGCTTGTAATAAAACTTGAAGTGCTGTGAGGTCAGTGTCAGAATGGAACTATGGTTGTTTTCACAAACATGCTCATGTGATGGTAAGAGGAGCTATTAACAGGGTTGACACAGCTATCTGCCAAATAGAAAAATGAGTTCTCCTCATCACAAAATGAGCAAAATTGGGGAATAATAAATCAGAAAATTAGTTAAGACATCATTTATCTTTCATGGCTTTGTGACGTTGCAGCTTAGAGTCCTTCAGGACATAAATTCATTTATTGCGTTTTATTGTTGTGAAAACCTGTCAAGGCTGGTATCAGGCTCTGAGAAGTTAGATGAGCAGAGGTAACTGTGTGGTGTTAATCAAGATGGTGTTTGCATGTTTTTGTTCAAGATGTGGCCAGTTTGCTGTAAACTGTTGAATTGCTCTTCTTCCTCTGAGCCCTTTAAGGAAATTGAGAATTCCAAAATGAGTAACTTCTGTCTAAGAACTTGTGGCTCTGGCTGTCACAGGAGCTGGTGGCTGCATGGCAGTAACCATTATATAAAATGAGATGAGGCTGAACTTTTCATTTCTATGTGTAGGTTCTGTGCAGTTATTCTAGACTTTCAGTTTTTAATTTTAGGCTCTGTCAGCATGAAGAACTGGTGCTATCTAAATTTTTTATTGGGTATTTTTTTGTCCTTTATGGATTCCCAAGTATTTTGTAGTTACATGTCAGAGAATTGCTTCACTTGTCACAGAAATGCACAGATCATTTCTCTTCTTTAAGACATGCCATTGCATGATAATTAGAGAGGGAAGAAGATGAGATGAATATGTTGATCTGCAACTCTAAAGAAGAAAAATAGTAGAATTCTGTCAATTTGTACTTTTCACTCTACTATTTCCTGCAGAAAATAGCTAATCATATATGATGAAATTATTTCCTCAGTGTGAGGTTATTAACAATTTATGCAACATTTTGAAAACTGAAGGAAAAGTAATTGCCTAATACTAACATTCATATTTTAAATGCCTAGCTTCAGTTTTGCTTTTGGACCAGAGATTTTTAAGTCTGTCTTCAAATGAACATGCCTGTAAAATTAATGCTGAATCTTCAACCAAGGAACTCCCTTAACTGTGCTCTTCCTCCAGAGGAGTTTGTGACAACTTCTACACAAAAGTCATAAAGACTATGAGAATGTGCAGGATGCAGGAATGGAAAGAAAATGGATTTTAACTTACATTCTTTTTATCCTGTAAATATTAAAGGATTCCTTTGCATGGTGCCTTAAGGTTTTAAAAAAATCCCAATTGTTCCCTGAAAGCCAAACAATGTGGGATTAATTTTTATTCAGAGTCTTAATTTTACCTGGTGAGGCTACAGGGGAAAGGGGATGGTGCACAGAGTGTGCAGAAAAGTTTGGACACGTTCCTTTCCTTACAAAGATAAATAAAAGTATATTTAAATGCCTTTAGAGGAGCACTGACATCAGTTTACATTGTCAGCTTGAGTGTTTCTTGGCAGTGTTAAGCAGTCACTCCATCTTTAGCCATGGAGAGAGGTTGGGCAGGAGGTGGAGCTGTCTGTGGTGTCCGAGTGTGCTCAGCAGTGCCAGGAATTTGGAGCAGATGCCATCCTGAGACAGCAGCGAGTGTGGGTTCCGTCTAGTTCTGGTAAGGTGGATGGAAAATAATGTGAAGAAAGAGTAGAAAAAAGAATAATAAAAAGCAGGAGAACAGCACTGACCTGGGCAAATACACTTTCTCCAGCCAGGAGAAAAGTTTGTTGAGCAAAACAAACAAAATGTACCTATTGTCTGCTTTTTGTAGTGATGTTTGCGGCCACAAAAAAGTGATTACATGACTGCCAGTTCCAAAAATAAAAGGTCAGCAATGAAGTCCCTCCCCCATCCTGAAAAGCACTTGTTATTTTCCCAATAGTATTTGAGGCTAAGCTCTGTTTGCAAGTGTCTTGCTGTAATTAGGTTGGTTTGTTTGTTTGTTTTTTAAAAAACATGATTCAGTCCCATGGTTCCTGGGTTTGGGACATCGCAGAGATTGCGCAGCCTTTGGGAAGCTGAGAGAAAATGGTGGGAGCTGATAGTTCTGCATATTAACCCTTCTGCCTCTCCCTAGCAGATATTTTTCAATTATTACTGGTTTTCAGTAGTCAAGTACTGCATGGATGAAAAGCAGCATCAAGAGGAAATCCCAGCTTCCAGAGACAGCAGTGCTGTGTGAGAGCAGGGCAAGAAGTGGTTTGCTGCTGGAAAATGCCATCAGCGTGTGTGGCTGCCTGTCTGCGTTTGGTAACAAAAAAGAGAAGACTGAAGTCTTGCACTGCCTGTCACTGCTGGTGCCAGCAGAGCTGCAGCCACAGTAAGGTCAGAGCGGGGACCTCGCAGCCCCGGCAGAGCAATCTGGGAATGAGCAAGAGCCCAGCTCGTGGGGTGGCTGGGGTGTGCAGAGGGATGGCAGCCCTGGAGCGTGTCTGCCCTGCACCGCTGCCACAGCGCTCAGCAGAGGAGGAAATGCTGAAGGCAAGGCTTACTGCTTCGTAAACAACCTAATCTTTTATCAAGTAATTTATTTTATGTAGAGGAAGAATTCTAGTTTGCAAAGCTAATCTGTCTTGTCTAAACCCTCTTTTTTTTTTATCTTTGAAGCCCAAGTAAGTGTCCAATTTATAGTATTTAGTAGATAGGATTTGGGATTTTAATCGACTTGGCAATCTTGGTTTTGGGCTTTCTGGTCATGTTTCTGAAAAAAAAAAATCAGCTCAAGAAACTGATGTTTTTGACAGCATATTTGCCTTTTTTTTTTTTTGAATGTCTGAGACATTTCTGTTTGGAAAGCGTGTGTTACAATTATCAGAAGGTTATAACAGTATTCTAAATTTTTCCTCAGACTAAATGACTTTAAAAGTCCTGAGTGAGAGAATTTTCTTATTTGTCTGGCTTCTGTATCGTCAGTCAAAATATTTCACAAGAGCCAGGAGATGCCGTATTTTTCAGGGGAAGTGGAAATCAGTGGCAAAAGAGGGGATTTAATCAGAATTGATGGTTTCGCTTTGAGACATGCCAGCAAGTTTTTACTTGTAATTATTTCTGATGTTTGTGTCTCGAGAGTCTGAATGTGATGGCAAAAGGTCCCTCTTTCCAAGGCACTGAGTACTTGCTGGGGTCTGGAGTGCTCAGGCCTTCAGCAGATCAAGGTCACACAGGAAAGGAAGAGATGGAGAAGAAGCTGACAGGAGGAATTACAATTTTCAGTGCCATCACTCTCAGCTGTTCTCATGCTGTCCAACACAGGAAACTGCTAAATGCTTTGTTTCCTGGTGCTTGGTGCAGACAGGGCGCACAAGAGGCTGGCAAAGAAATACTTCAGTTGTTGTTGCATAGTTTGTGACTCCCTCCTGCTGTTGATGGAACAGGGAAAGTCACCTAAGTTGAGGTACCCAGCTGGGTAATGTGTTTATCCTCAAAAATCATGTTTCCCATAGCTGAAGAACCATTCCACTCTAAAAAATTATCATCGGGTTATTAGCTGAGCTGTGCTGTGTTGTGAGAGCTCACCTTGTGATGTCTTTTTTTTTGACACCATCTTCAAATACTTTGGCAACAAACCAGGCTGATTAAAAATAGCAAACAGGCTGAAGCTCTTTTCCCTTTTCAGCAAGTGAATGACCAAGGCTTTTTATATAGCTTAAAAATAACTCTGCAGATGAAATTCTGTTGTGCCTAATTCAGCCATATTCGCCCAATCAATTTGTCTTATGCTACCTCTCTCTGTTTAAAGCTGGTCTTAATAAGTTGTCAAAACCCCATGTGCGGTGGTACATGATGTTAACTCATCAGCTGAGGGAGATGTGGGTGAGGGACCTGATGTCTATAAAGTGTTGGAGCTGTTTCTTCTCCTCTGTTTTTCTTTTTCATACAAGAAAACCAAATCTGTAGCTATAGAGATAATCAGCAAGTATGTTTCTCGACTTTTGAGTGTGCATGCTCTATTGATAAAGTATTGGCTGCTTTTTGGGTTGGAGTATTGTGGAAGGCAGAGGGAGGTAAAGCCCACAGCAGGAATCACTAATTAGAGGAGATGAGAGTGTGAACATGCTGTAGTACACTCAGGTGAGTCTTGGTACACATTGATTTATTACATTATTAAAACAAACTCCTTAGTTACTTTCAGGATTAGTGTGACAATGTGTTTTTGTTAAAGCCAGGCACAGAGGACAGAGAGAGCATGTTCTGGGGTAGGCAATTAGTTCTCCTTTGCCTAGTCTTGCTGGTCCAACTTGATTAACAACAGACTTCATCACACATTGCTCTGCTTTATCTGTCTGGCATAACTCCTTTTTGCATTTTTCATCATCACATGGGCAGTATGTGAAGGAGAAACTGGTCCTTCCATGACAGAGGAGATTAATTTCAGCAGCTGTTGCAGGATAAATGCAGGATACAAATGGAATTTAATGTGCAGGGGTTTTAAACCTTGCCTTTGCTTATGAGTAAACTTGCAATGTTTGTATCTTCACATTATTGCTGGGAACTTCATTTATTAACTGAGAAAAACATTTTTTCCTGCAGTGTGCCAAAGCCAAGCTCTAGACTTTGTTTTCTGGGAAGGGTAGTGATTCTAGTCTGGAGATGAAGTCCAGGGTTTAGCTGCCATTCCCTACAACTTGTGAAAATACTGGAAAAGCGTTAGCAGGGGCTCGTGCTGGCTGCAGTTTCTTACCCAGGAGATGTTTCTTCACCCTGCTGAGTAACTTGCAGTGTGTAGAAGACCCAGAATCTGAACTGTAAGAGGTTTGCAGTAGAGCAGTAGGTCAGGGGAGTGGAGGATTAAATGGAGTGACCAGCCAAAGCTGGGATTGTGCTGGGAGTTCCCACTCTGACAGTGTTAACAAGCTTTTCCATAATTCAGTTACACCTTGGAAACAGTTAAAGCAATTTAACAGCAAACTTGGCATAATTACTAGTTAATAGCCAGAGCCAGTGTTCCTAAAGTGTAAATTGTTTTGGTATTGATCTAAGCTTACACTGTCAGCATTTTGTAGAGACTGAACTTTAAGTGCTTAATTCAGCAGTATGCAACCATTAATTTTGTTTTTTATCAGCAAACAAAGGTGCAAGTGGTTATTCTATTTTTCTGCAATAATAAAATCAATTAAACTGTTTTCCCCCAAGTATAGACGACCTTTGTAAGCAGCACATTTGAAATGCCAACATGTGAGAAGAAAATTATGACAGGATCTTTTGTTTATTAAGAGAAATGGAGGACTTGATAGCAGGTTAACACTGTAGCTACTGACCAGGCCTCCTTTTCACTGATTTCCAGTGGTAAAAATTCTGTGGTCAGGTCTGTGCTCCACCAGCCTTCCTGCAGTTAAGCAGGAAGCTTAACTGCATCTTAACTTAAGCTTATGATTTTGTCTCTAAAGCTGTTCCAGTGTAGTTTGCTCTTTGGGGCTGAAGCCATTACCTCTTGGTGAACTTCAGCAAAGCACAGAGATGGGGCAGTGTGTATCACCATCAGCACGGAGGAGTGTGAGCAGAGTCAACACACACATGAATAATTGGAGACATCAGTGCTCCATCTCCAGAATGGAGGAAGTGCACAGTTAGGAGGACTCTGTCAAAGTCTGTCAGAGCTGAACAGTGAGACTGAAAATGGAGGAGTGCGTGAGGACCAGGAGAAATTGTTTTCCCAGCATCCCCTTCCCCAGATTCCTTGTGCTGCCCATTCGGGTGAGAGTGACTTGGAGTGGGGCTGGGTGATTAACATTGTTTAGTGCTTTGCAAAGAGAAACGATCGGTGACTCAGGTTTTGCTTCAAGTAACTTCTTCTTGAACAAAAGGCAGATCCTACACTTGGTGTGTTCGGAGGCAAAGCTGAAAAACAGTGAAATATGGAAGGAAATAAAATGAACAGTTTATGAAGGAACAGGTTGCTCCTAGCCCGCAGTTCCCACAGAGGTCCCCGGTGAAGGGGGTGCACTTAGTCCTCTGGGTGGTTTAGTCTTTAGCAGGAGTTAGTCTTGGTGTCTGCCCACCCAGAACAGGAAGTTCAACCTGAATCAGACATGAGTGTCTCCAGCAGACCAAGCCTTCAAGTTGGTCAGCTCTCCTGTGGGGAAACATATTGCTTTGTTTGTCGGGAGGGACCGGAGAGGTGCTAAAGCTCCGCCGAGCAAGATTCTACCAGAACCATGGGGTTAATGTCCCCCTTTTAATTTGACTCTAATAAAGATGTTAATGAATCTCTCTGCATAACTTTCTGGGTTCCAAAGCCTTCCCCTGTCTCCCTGGCAAAGCCTATTGTGATTTAATTTTCTTTCTTCCTCTCATTTATTTGTGTTTCATAGCCCTGCCTGACGAGCTTTCCCTTGTCTGGCCATCTCTGTAAACTCTCACTTGGCTGCTCCTATGAACATGCATTACATGTTTTATACTTAATATAAGCATTTTTGCTGGGAGGAGACAGGACAGTCCATTGTTTTTTATGGTCATTTGCACACCAGCTTCCCTTTGGGACACATTTCCTCAGTTTTTTAATTACCTGCCTGGATGGGAGTAAAGAGGTTAAAGTCTTTTTGTACAGAAATGCTCAGGACAAGAAACCAAAGAGTGGTTTTACATTTACATTTACTGATAGCAATGGGGTTTAATCCTTATTAGCTTCTGAAGAGATGTTTCTGGTTTGCTCTTCACACGTGGCAGTTCAGGACTAGTTCCTTGAATTTAAAATCCAGTGTCCCAAGTATTTATGAAAGTTTACTTTTCCCATCTGCCTCGGAGTGTAGATGACTGCAGAAACAAGTTCGTTATCCATGAATGGATGCATTTGATTCTGTTGCTCCACACAAACCTGTGTCTCTTGTGCCCTGTGCCCCGAGCGTCATTGCTGCGCGCTGAACACGGTAATGGTGATGTTGTTCCTTCAGTGCAGCCAGGACTGGAAATGCAGAACTCTGGGTTCATAATGTTTTAATTACTGTGGCATCAGACTGCCTGAATGACAGTGCACTGGCACGTCACATCATCTACAGCGTTTGTTCTTGACATCCAGAAGGGCTGATTAATGCTTTTCAAGTCTTTTCTTAGACCTTTTTAAGAAGGAAGTGAAACTGATGAAGGACCAGTAAATATAACTAAATTTAAATTTGCTACCAAACACAGCTTTGGCTGGATCTTTGGCATTAATCAGATGTTCTCAGTAGCCACAGGTTTAACTTTCTGAAGAATACAATTGCAGCAAGTGTTTAGTTTTATTAATTTAGAGAAGCAGACATCCTCCAGTGAGTTCAATAGAGTAATTTTGGACACATTCATATCCATCTGACAAAGGCATATGGTTTAGTGGCTTTATTATTTGTCTTAATTTTACAGAAGAGTGTTCACATTTCATTAATTGGAAGTATTAAAATATACCCTAACTTTGAATAAGGAATTAAGAAAATATGCTTACTCTAGAAAAACAAATTTGAAAAACAAAATGGAACATTCAACACTGTAGTAAAATTACATCAATAAATAAAATTATAGGGAAGCAGAGATTACTGTAAAGTGGCAACAGTAATGGTGGTTATTCAGTGTTACACTTCATTTTGAAATGATGTACTACCTTGTCAGCAAAGAAAATTCTTAGTTCTCATCTGCTAAGAGCTCTAACAAGCAATAAAAGAGAAGGTTTTGGTTCATTAACCCCTAGAAGTTGACTCCAATTCAAAAGTTATTTGAGTTAATGACGTATGACCAGAAGGGTATAATACAGATTTAGCCAACACGAAGGTCTCGTACCTGACGTGGCAAAATATGCAGCCCCACCAGTGCTGATGCCTGCATGGTGTCACGTTGTGATGTTTCTTGAGGTTTCTCAGGAAATCGGGTTCAGTGTGGCAGTCATCTGGACAATGAGCACTTCAGCAAATGCTCTTACAATCACTTTCCTCTCTTTTCCCTTTGGAATTTTGCTTTGGAGACACATTTCCATTCAATCCTTAAACTCTGAGTGTGCTCACACATCGCTTCCCCCTGTTGTCTAGGGTATGCTCCAGGGGTTCTGAGCCTCCTGCCATCACAGCTCTAGACATTCCAAGGGATGGTAACTGGTAAGAATAGATTGTGTACTGCAGATCTAATTATGCAGTTTAGTCAGTATGAAGCTGCCCATTGACTTTTAGCAACTGTATTGGACCCAAGTTGTACAGTCTCATCTTGAAGAGTATGGAAGTGATGTGTTCCTAGCAGAGTGCTGGGAGGAGCTGTTTGGTGGTTTTTTCCACATTTTGAACAGGAAAAGGGAAAAAGCCTGGTGGTGCAGTGTTTCCTTGCTGCATTGCGCTCAATTTTCAGGCCAAGGATAGACTTGTGGTGCAACACCTGACTCCCCTGTTTGGAGTTAGGTGTCATCAAAAGATGGATGGAAGGAATTCAATAAACATATTGTGACTTGTTTTGCATCCTCACAAATCTTCGTGGCCTGGTTTGTTGCGGACATTGTTCGTGGGAAGTTTTTGCAGCATGGTTCTATTCACTTGGATTTCCAGATGAGGTACTTTCAGTGATTGATTGTGATCTTGCTAGACATATTTCATTCTCAGACAAATTTTGAAAAGCATTCTCTGTTCCTGGGGATGATATTTTGCAAATTGTATGCATTCACAGCTTTCTCTCTCCTCCCTCTGCATGGAGTTTCGAACAACCTAGAATTAAGGTGGGAGAGATGAGTAACACAGAATTGAAAATATCATCATGGCTCTTGCATATGCAACAACAGCTTTGGAAATGCTAGCTGATAAGTTTTCTTCGTATTTGCATGTAAAAGCACTCAACTTTGCCTTCCCACTTCCCAGTGTGGAATTAAATACATTTCTCTCCATGACAATCAGATTCTACCTCTGTAAAAGTGATGAGAAGAAGCCTGTTACTGTATGATGTATGGCCATTTAAGCAGCTCTAATTCTTTCAAGGGTTCATTTATCTCTCTAACGTGGTAATGGTGATAATCCCATTTACAGCAATCGTGCCATAGTAATAGGAGGATCAGCACATTCTAGCAGCTGGCCTGGGGACTTGCTACATGCTCTGCTCCCACCTTGCTGCTGACTTCCTGTGTGACCTTCAGCAAGTCTCCAGCCTTTCCTGGGACTGCCAGAAATCTCCCCATTACGAAGGGTAATGATACTGAAATATCTTTGTAATGTGATAGGAGATCCTTGGAAGTAATAGACTTGCTGTACATACCTTGCCATGTATGCTAAATTCTCTTCTTCTTTTATTATAATGTTGCTCCCAAGAGAATATTAAGTGGACAGGGTGACATTTTCTGTTACACCAAGTTCTGGTCTAATTCCACTCTTGTAAAAGTTTATGGGCACTTTGACTTCACTGTCCTGTGACTCATTCACTGTGCTAAGCTCTGTCTGACAGCCATTCCAGGAGATGGTAGAACAATTTTTTCTATGATTTCCTTGTCTTCTCATATTACATAAGTGCTTTTTAATCTGAATTGGAAGAAACCAGTGGAACTTCAGGGTATGATTTTGTATTTTCAAGTCATACGTGGTTTAGGTGCTGAATGTCTGAAAGACCATTTATTTTTTTCAAGTGATGACATAATGTTTGTCTCAAGATGGTGTAAGTTCTAGCACACCTGGTTGGAAAGAAATGAAGCTGTTGACAAGGCCTTATTTAAAATGATTCTGTCAGTCTGGGGTTGTTTTCAAAATCCAGTGGTCCAAACCAAAGCCCATTTTTAATCATAAAAAGAAATTGAAGAAAGGAATGTCATTTTTTATGTGCTTTTATGGCATCATTCACAATGGGACGCAGGCTGGGTTGCATTCTGCTCACGACTGCCATAGCAGTGTTTTAAATCAATAGCAATGGCAGTGCAGTCATAGTGCTCTAAGGATGTAAAAAATATAATGTTCACACAGTGAAGTTGTATCTTTTGTTCAACCAGTGCAACCAGATAAAGCAAGTAAACTTTCAGGCAACAGTATAATTGTAAAATGATAATGTTTGTAGTAAACATTAATGTTAAAAATAATGCATGTTTCTTAGCAATACAGAGTTAGAAAAGCTTTATACCAAATATAAAATACTTGCTAAGCTAAAAATTGCGTCATTTGAATCACTGCAGAAGGCCTTAGCATTAGTAATCTGTTACTGGTTTGCAGTTATTATAACCATAATTGTGGTTATAGGCTTAATTGTAATCACTTTCACATGGACTGCAACTATGCTTATGCCAATATATTGGTCTAATAATTAAATTTCTGCCTTAGAGAAGTCTTACCAGGAAAAGCATAAAAATATGTGTACAGTAAATTAATATTAAATAAAATTGACTGCAGAATACTATTACAGCAGTTGGTGAAAAACATTTCTTACAGCAATGCCTGGTTCCCCAGACACATCTGGGATGATTTGGGACCAAATGTTGCTATCTTTGTGAATAGCTGCCATTTCAGTATCTTGTGGCTGAGGCGCTCGTGCCACAGGAAGGGCTGATCTGGCTCCTGAGCAAACCACCACACCAGTCCTTTCTTCTGCCACTGGTGGAAAGCTTGTCAAGAGAAGCATGAGGGACTCCCTGGCACGAGAGAGAAATGCTGAATGCTGGGGTTAGACCCTCCTGTGTTTGGGTCAGGCTGAGTACAGAGCAGAAACCCTGATGCACTAAACTGGGCTGGGCATGAATCTTACTGACAGCAATTCCATGGCAAACAACTGGTTACTTCAGAGCACGCTGAGCAGGGCAGCTTCCTCAGATTTGTTCTTTTCCACAAGCTAAAAAAGTGCGTGCTGTCTAGTTATGTGAGTTATTTTTAGCTGGTTGCATGCTGTTCTGATCGTTGTCGTGGAATATTCAGAACAGGAACTCCACTTCTCCTGTCTATCATCTCTTAAAGACTTTCCACAAGTGAAGGTTTTCTCCGTTTGTGCCTATTTTTAAAAATCATCTCAGCAACTGTCAGAGGTCTATGGGGAGAGAGAGGTGTCTAAACCTCCTTGCAGCAAAGAAAGGTGGCCCTGTGCTGACCACTGCCTGGGACTGCTCAGTGATGAACAATGTGGTAGTTCCAGAGGCAGATATGAGCTCTGGATTTTTGATAACGTCTTGCCACAATTTCATTTTGCTTAGTGGGACAAAGTAGCGCTGTGGTGAAATACCAGTGTGCGTGCAATCACTGCATGTCATTGCAATTATTCAGGTGTTTTTATGCTCATTGCTGAAGAACTTAGTCAAGCACAGCTGTAAATAAAGAGGCAGAGCACTGGCTAAGAATGATTTAGGCCACTGGGGAAAACTGTGTGCCTCCTAAGCAGTACAGGTTCCTTTGGACCTGCTGCACTGAAGGGAAGTGTTTGACTTTAGCCGAGCCAGCCCCAAGGTGGAGCAGAAGGATTGGAAAACTTCACCAGCACGTGTAGAAGCTGCTGTTACAATAATATGCATGAATGCAATCTGAGCAGCCTGAGGGACATTTAGGACTCCTAAACACCAAGCTGCAATAAATAGGGAAGCAAAAAGCGTGGAAGTCTGTCTTGCTGCATGGATGACAACATTTTGCCAAACTTTGCACTGCCATTTGAACTTTACAGGGAGGAGAGGTCAGGCTTGTCAACAGCTCTGGTGCCTGGCTCGAGGCCACCAAGCTGGTGGGAGCTACTGCCTCGTCTGCTCCGTCTTGGTACGTCAATGTCTGCATCTTCAGATAACTAAAAGTGATTTTAGGTTGGCCTCCAAGGACAGAGCACAAAAGGAAAAGAAAGGATTTATTTCTTGTTTTGTGGCCATTGTCATACCCTCTCACAGCTCTGACCCCTCGCCTTGTCTGTGCCTTTGTCTTAACTCTGTGATTTTTCCTAGAGGAGGCTCTCACTGCTTCTCTCCTAGAGCAGCAAAGCATGCACTTTATTTGTAAATTCTTTTTCCTCCTACTCTTTTTGTAAAAATTGTTTCAAAGCAACTTGTAATTTTGCCCCCTGAGATTTAATCATTATTTTGTATTTGAAAGCTTTGTCCAAGTATACTTTGGCTTACTAATAGCAGTCATGTTCTTCCAGGCAGAACTCCCCAGGTGACTGTAGAATTTTACAGAAAATTCCCTATCTGCAGTAATCATTTTTAACATGCTACTTTCACCATATTTCAAATTCTTTTGTGCCGTTCATATCTTGTTTTGATATAGGCAGTGGACTGTCATACTGATTTTCATATTGCTCTCACTGCACTGATTTAAACCTTCCTGGTATTTAGGTGACTTTCCCTTTGTATGCAGGAGACATTTGATAGGTGGAAACGTTAAGTGGCAAGGTGATGAATTTGTTACTCAGTGCATTTTTTTATAGGAAGGAATTTCCTGATCTCTTCTGGTTTTTTTTCCTTGATTCTGTTCACTCTGTAGAAATAAGCTTGGAAAAGAAATCAGTGTTGGACTTTGCTGATGGTCCATAACCAGATTTGCACTTCTAAGAGCTGAGGTCCAAACTGGCACTGAAGAAGGGACGCAAGGATTTCCAAAAGTGTTGAGTATCCTCAGCTCAATTGGAAATCTGAGCATTTGCAAGTTAAACTTTTTAAATGCTCTGTCACTGTTGTCAGCATTTCATTATTCAGTGATGAATTAGCCAAGTAGAAACGTTAACTTTTCTCTGGGATGTAAATTTGCTGTTGCTATTTTTTCCGTCTTATTTTTGAGACATTTATTTTTATAAAAAAGCCTGAAGTGATTATGGTGGAAAAATCCAGTCGCTTTCATTATTTTCTCCTTTTCCCTGGATGAATTCTGCTCTCTAATGTTAATGTGAATGAAGCCATTCAAATTTTAATTCTCTAGCTTGGTGCAGCCTTTCAGGGGGACAGTCTTAAGTTGACAATGTATTGATTGCTGGGAAAACCATTCCAAAAATATGCCTTGGCTGTCATTTCACCCACTCCCGTCTTCCACTCTCCACTGACAGTCATTTTTCCAGTGGTGTATTACCGACACTCTGAACAGAAATGCCATTATTTATCTAGTGGGCTTTTGTTGCCTGCTGGTGTCTTGGTTGCATAATTAAACGTAACTTTTCGTAACTTGCAAATGCCTCCCCAAAAAGTAGATTAGAAAGAACTGGAGTCTAGGAAAGGGAAGAAATGAAAAGTATTTGGCAGTGCTTCTCTGCAGGTTTTTTTTTTTTGTAGCAAATATTAAGAGGAGGTGCTGTAGGCTTCCTTCAAAAGACGATGACATGCCTCCTGCTGGGATAGGAGTTTGTTCCTCACTGGAAGTGCAAAGGTGTCCTTACATGTGTGAAAGATGTATAGTTACAGGGAAAAGACAAACAGCTCAGCACTGTTTAAAGGGGAAAAATTTTTTTTTTTGTCACTTAAAGTTAAAAGAGGAGATAAGATGCATCTCACCCACAGGTAAGCAGCAGTAAGCAGTCACAGCTGGGCACTCATCCCCTGGGGTCATCAAATAGCACACTGGTTCTTAGTCTTAATTGAGAAAGTGGCTTCAAGTAAAATTAATAATATGGTAATTAATTTTACTGACAACAAAAATCTTCACACAACTCCAGATGTACACACTTAAAAATAATGCTCTCTGCAAATTAAATTAGCATTGACAATGCAGTTCTCCAGTACTAGATGGCAGCATTAAGAACACTGTAAGAAATTTCCATTAGTTTTCTCTGGTTTTGCTTTGCAATCGATATGAATGAGTGAGAAATACGTTGTTGGAATGTAAAAAAGCAGAAGTATAATTTCTTATTGATTAGTCTAACATAGCGAGACACAAAAGAAAACAGTGCTTCAAAACAGGGACGAAAGGAAGTTAAAGAGCACAATCAATTTCTTGAATTCCAAAAGTTTTTGGCTTGTTTTGAAAAAAAATTCACCGTGAGTTCCCAGTGATTTGATAATGAAACTCTTCCTTGATATTCTCCGGAGAGTGTTACAAAGAAGGCAGAATTTAGAGGAAGGTGTACATGGAAAAGCCTGTCTCCCATGAAGAGGGGAGATCACAGTCCTAACTCTATTAGATTGTCTCTGTAAGAGAAGAGTTAAAGGCTAACTGAATCACTACTCTCTGCAAGAAACTTCTATACAAACTCTTCCAAAACCTTTTTCCATCAAGATGTACCACATAGGTCAATAACTCGTTTGATTACTCTGTGTTGCATGCTCTGGGTTACAAAAAACAGTTTAAACTCAAGGAACTGTCTGGTCTCATCATTCTGTCTCTCCTGATTTCAGCCTTGAAGCATCACTTTGAGTGTTGGGATTTTTTTTAGTACTAGGGCGAAGTTGATGAGGTCTTTAAAACGTGTACTTGGAGGTGTAAAGATACAAATCTGTGTGAATGTGGGGAATTTCCTCTTCCCATTTAACCAAACATTAAGATCCCTCACTTGTGTTTTCTTTGCTGAGGATTAAATTCTTCTTTAATTTTGGGGACAGTGCTGTATAAAGGAGGCAGAACTGGTGCATCCTGGCTCCCCACTACTCCTTTGTGCTGACAGATTGTAATTTTTTCACCCTCAGCCCTGGCAACGCAGTGAGGACAAGCTTCAGGATCTTGCATGTTTTATCTCAATATTTGTGTGTGTTTTCACGTGTAAAAACAATAGACTTTAATTGCCTGAGCCAGGTTTGTGTCTGCCTTGTTTTTATTTGAGAGAGCAGTGTCTGCTTATGTAGGGAGCAAAATGCAAAAGGAGCCTGAGTTCCTCTGTAGCAGACCTGGAATTCAGTCTTATCTCCCCGAAGTTTATGGTTATAGAAATTACTAAAAGTTCTGTAGGTAGCCTAGGCTTGCTCAAACTGTTGTCACTGTGTTTTTAAGGACATCTGATGGGGTTAATCTCAAATTCTATTTTGGAAATACATTTCATGTGGTAGTAAAGTGCTTCGATGAGATAG
The DNA here is from genome assembly GCA_013397775.1 of Eulacestoma nigropectus. Lineage (NCBI taxonomy): Eukaryota > Metazoa > Chordata > Aves > Passeriformes > Eulacestoma > Eulacestoma nigropectus. The sequence goes on along the minus strand of VZTE01002833.1, from coordinate 93,568 downwards.
TGTAAATAACACAGTCAACACATTTGGGACAGTGCAGCTCTGGAGATTTAATTTCATAAGAAAGAAATCCTATCCAAAACATGAGAGTGAATCTGAGGGGCCAGCACTTATGGTAATATATATAGCTTGATGTTGGCAAAGTAAGCTAAGGATTATGGAATGCATTTGGTTTGGCTGTTCTTGGAGATATTCAGTATTAAATTATCTAAGTGTTAAGATTGTGATCTGGTCTTTTCTTGTTAGAGTGCAGTCTCTAGTTGTGTTTTTACATTTTTTAGGGGAAAATATAAAAGCTAGAAAGAGGTATCTGGAGTTGAAAGGTGTTTGTCAGCATGTGTCTATGGAAATTGCTGAGAAGAAATGGTAAAAAATCTTCTCAAACCCAGCACTGCTCACCCTCCTCCTCCAGCCTTGCAGAAGACTCAAAGTTCAAATCTTATCAGTGTGATACAGCTTATGCTCAGAGCTACTGCATTTCAGGAGGTGCTTCTGGGAGCAATTGTGAATGAGATGTAGAATCTGTATCTTTTCTTCCTTTTTATAGAATGATTTGCTAAGTTTATTGATTTTTCTCCATGTATTGGCTCTGGTTTATGCGTGGATTGAGGCTGTGCTGGTTGAGCTGCCCTATATCTTTGTCTTCTCAGCTGTGACTGCAAAAAGTGGCCCTAAGGCACAAGTCCCACAAATGATCAGAGAAGCCTTGTGTTTGAACTTTCAAATCCTCTCATAATTGGAATTTGTCCCTAATACTGAATGACACTGAAAACACCAGAATGTGCGAAAAATCTTTGCCATTTTGAAATATCATCATCTGCTCTTTGCTGGAATATCATTTAATTCATCAAACGGCTTCATTAATCCAACAGACTCATTCAGAGAGACATTTGATCACATGCATTGAGTCATAATGTCATCCTCACTACTTCTGAAATCATCTGAAAATCTATTCCTGTCACAGAAGCAGTAAAGAGACTGTAAATTTGAAATGAAATAGGCAGATAGCTGGATCGATGATTTGTTAATGATAATACTGAACAACTCCTTCACTCTTGATCCACAACGAACTTTTAAAAAACTACTGTGGGCATGGTGTCCAAAACTGACAAGGTGCCAGCAAAGAGCTTGTGTGCAGGGATAATGATAGTACCTGTAGGGCTCTTCTTAGCAGCCATGCCAGGGAGCACAGCTTTTGGCACAGCTGGCCGGGGTGGAAACCCATTTGTGTTTCTCCCTGCACAGCTTTGGCTTTTGTTCCATGAGAGGGAGCAATTGTTCCTGACTGTTGCTTTTCAATGTGCTGTGCAGGGATTCGAGTGGCAAACCCAGAGCACGAATTAGTCCAGCCTTTTGGTCCTTCCTCTGTACTTCAGAGCAGCTGCAGCCCGGTGGTGTGGGGACATGACCCATGGCTGCTTTGTACGCTTTTTTTGATATTAATGAAAATACCAGCACCAAACTGGCACATTCTGTGGCTTCCTCCCCTTTGCCCAGGCAGGGGCAGAGGCTGAGCAATGCCTGCCTGCTGCTGTGCTTGGCTGGGCAAGGAGCTGCTCACACCCCTGGTGTGGGGCTGGGACCCTCTGCAGGCCTGTCTCATGGTGCTGTTTTGAGGACTGACAGTAAACTAATTTCCAAATCTCAGTCCAGTGTCCAGTATACAAATGTCTGGGAAAAGAGGCCTGATTTTAAGGTTTTTTGGGTACAGTGACTCAGGTATGCAAGCCTGAGTGTTGATTGCAGATGTGGGGGAGTGGCAAGTATCTGACCTGGTATTTCACCCCATCTGCCTTCTGCAATAAAGGTTATTCCTCACAGGGTGATATTTAGCTTTAAGCACAGTGTGCTGTTGCCTAGAGCAGCAAATTTCCTGCAGATGGGCAGACAGGACCCCATCACCTTTCTCCTCCTGGCAATCCATTGCTGCACTTGCTGCTGCTAAGGAGGGCAGGGGAGCAGCTGATGGCAAGGTGTTCCCACCCTGCTGTGCCCCGAGGGTGGGAGCAATTCCCTGGCACAGTAGTCCCAGTAAATCCCTTATCTGGAGAAGGGGAAAGTATCTCTGAAGATTTGGTTGTGCTTCTCCAAATTCTTGAGCTGGCTCTAGTAAATTAGGTATGTGGAACTCATGGCTCTGTCTCAAAAATGAGATTACAGTCACCTATTACACAAGATCACTTTCAATTTCAGATGGCCTTAAGCTCCTTATGCTTCTGGGCATGTGCTAACTAATGCCACTGTTTTGCAGCCCTGTTTGCAATATTTATTTTGTGAATTATTTCTGCCTAAATTTCCTCAAACAAATTTAGTTTGCTGTTTAAATGAGTCTCAGATACAGTCCCAGGCTTTGCTTTCAACAAGCAGTTGTCTGAAGAAAACATAGTGCTCATAAATATTTGCTGAAAGCAAACAGCTGGGGCAAAATTCTGGGCTTTAAGTGGCTGAAATGGCTCTGAATGTATTTCTTCTTTTCTCACTGTGATTATTCATCACTTCATCTTCAAAGGAGAATGAAGCTGAAATTATATGCAGTGCTGCTAAGTAAGAAAAACAAAGGCTTTGTTAGAGAAACTGGATGTTGTATGTCTTTAGGTCAGATCTCCTTTACTGCTTGTATTTATTTTTTCACTGAAACAGTAATTTCAGGAAATACATCTTGCTTTATCCTGTGTGCAAGCTTGTGGGATTTTTCTTTCCTAGTATCACTGTCACAAGGATTTACTGATGAGCTAATATCAGAATCCATGGACTTTTGATCTTTTATGTGGCATCTAAGATGAACTGGTACGTTATCACATACCCCTGCCACTGATGACAGAACCCAGCAGTTACTAATCACTAAAGGTTGGCTGACACTTACACCGGAGTTTCCGTAGCTACTCAAGTGCTGTGTCATCAGAAAGGGGACTTGAGCTGAAGTGGCGGCTGCTATCCTGCCACATGCAGCTGATCCCACCTTGATTTCCAGCTCATTCTGACCCTGCCTACAACAAGACAAGCATTGCCTGGATAATGCAGTGGGTAAATGTACAGTAAAGAAACATATGAAATTAAGGCTTTGATTTTAGCCAGCTGCTTTTATTTCCCACGCGCCAAAGAATAAGATTTGCTTTAATTCATGAATTTACAAATTGGTGTACCAATTTCTTTTTAAAGCACTGTCTGGTTTCTAGAAGGGAATAGAATATTAACAAGGAGAAATTACTGTGCCATGAACCATCTAGAGTTTCATCAAGAACTTTGTGAAAGCAATCATCTGATGATAAAGTTTGGACACTAAATTGCCGAGGGTATGATTTAAAAAAATAGTTGTACCAATGTCAAGAGAAATTGCCTGAATGTCAAACCTTCCCAGTGTGTGGCAGATACAGGTCTGAATGTGTGCTGATGAGTTTCCCAGCGTGCTGGAGAAGGTGTGAAAACGGCCTGTTGAAGAGCCTTGGGTTTTCAAAGCCATCATACCACATATTCCCAGAGGCAATGAACTCATGGGTGGGGGTGCAGTGTGAGATGCATGTGATATGTGACGTTTTCTAGTGCTTTTGAAGAGGAAGAGCTCGTGTTTGAATGAAGCCAGTGCAATCAGAAATACTAAATTGCTAGGATTATAACAAAAGCGAATAAATGCTTTGAGTATTTGTCCAACATAAAACTGTTAAGATACATTTTATTACTATTACATAAAACACCCGTATTTAAGCTTCCTGAAATGAGTGCTTAAACTAGAATTTTTCTTTCCAGTATGAAATAGTCTGAGGAAAAGGGCCTGGTAAGGTTGGATAATATATCCTAGTTATAGAACTTAAGGCCCAATAGGCTTTATCAAAATATAGTAAATGATGAAGTATAAACTAAAAGAAAACAATTTTCCTTGAGTGATTGGAGCCTATATAAGAGAAGAAAGCAGGAAAGATTAGTTTTGTAATATTGGTTTGAAGCAACATAAAGCAAGCTCAAGTTTCTGGGTTACAAGCACATAGGGAGATCTTGGGACCCTGGAAAGCTGAAGATGCAGCCTTGTGTGTGTAATGCAGTATTTATAATTAATGTGAAGATGGTTTGCATCCCCTTTACCTGCCCTTGTTATTCAAGTAAGATAAAAATAAATTGTGCATGGCTTAAACTCTTCATTGTCAGGATAAACATTTCTTGGAGCTGTTTAAAGCTCCAGTCTAAAAGTATATTGTCATGGGGCTTGAGCATAAATTGGCAAAATCTGTTCATATGATTAAATTATAAGTCTAAAACCACCTCATAAATAGAATGCCTTGTGGAGGAAGCCAGTAAGAGTGAAAATATTTTTTTTTATATTGAAGATACAATAGATAAGAAACCATAGATCTCTGGGTAGAGAGCACAGAAGCTAAATCCCAGTGATTATTTTTGTATTGGAATACACACCACATCGTATTATGCAGAGTCCTTGTTTAAGAGCAGCCTCCTTCTACAAAGAAGTGAGAATTTTAATATAGTTGTGTGTTACTGATGCTCCAAATAGAGCTGATTATTAGCAGCAAACTGGCAATTACGTGTCAGTGTGCAGTGACCCTGTGGGTTAAACTGTGCAAGCACTTGTCCTGTGCATCCCTGGTACCCGCAGTATCCAAGGGCTGGTCCTTTCTCAGCTCACAAACTGGAGTTCTGAAGGAGTTCAAATCATCTTTTGAGTAGACTGTTTTGCAGCAAACGCCTTACTTCTGAGCTTTGTGGTTTTGGTTTTTTGTTTGGGGGCTTTTGTGTGGGGTTTTTTTTGTGTCTGCTGCTTTTGTGCTGGTGTCACTTTAGACCAATATACCCCAAAAACCTGAGCCAAAAGCCAGCAATATACAGAGTCTTTTATACAGATTTCATTTGACCTCAGACATCTTGAAATTTCTCTGTTTTTGCAGATAAAATTTGGCAGTTCCTCAAAAGTTCTTTGCTCGTTGATAATTTCAGAGAAGTGAAAAGGTGTGCTTGTCTTCTCTTGACGGGTCTGGTTTACCAAGTGGGTTTTTGTACCTTTTTTTTTTTCCCCCCCTTTTTTTTTTTTTCATTCCACTGAGGGATTTGGGAGAAACTGTTTGTGTGTCCGTTTTGTATAAGAATGTTGCAGTCATTAGGCCTGGTCAGCGAGCCCCCTCTGTAGTGTTTCGAAATTCTGGCACCATGCTGGGCATTTTTAACCTTACTCAGGCCACGGAGAAAGAGCAGAGACTGCCTGCCAAAACCTGCCTGTTACAGAAGCTTAGACTGTTGGTTTGCATGTTTGCTTTTTTCTTAAACCTCTTTACCTCCATCTCCAATATAATTGCAAGTTTAGACGGATGTTCAAAGAAATGTTGGTAGGTTATTTCTGGAGTCAAATACAGATTGGTTAGAATGAGGGATGTAACCTCAGCCTCACCTCCCTGATGGAAATAGTGATTAACATTATGATAATTACCTACAACTCCCCTGTTTCTCCACAAGTCCAGGTACCATGCAATTACATCTCATTTTTCTGGTTAAGGCATCAGAAAAGCTCTGCCTAAAGATGTTATGGTTATTTGTAATTCTCAAGGATAAACTGTATATCTCATCTTTTGAAATGCTCCTTTGCCCAGCCAGTGAACTAATTCCTTGAACTAATTCTGTTGTAATTAATGAAGACACCCTCTAATCCCTTTTTACCAGTCTTCAAGCCAGCTCGTGTCTTTTATGCCACCGAGCCAAATTGTCAGACAGCTGCAGCCATTCACATTTGTAACTTTCCAAGGAGATAAACACAGCCCGAGTTCAGTGGCAAAGTGTTCCACAATTTAAATGCAAATTGCCCTTCTGCTGGGGAGCCACGTGGCAGCAGGAGGGAGATGCACAGGAGTCCCACAGGCGGGTGCTGAGGAGAAAAGGTGGTCTGAGCCTTTGCTGGGCTTTTTTTGGGCTCCTCTGTAACCAAGAACAAAAAGGGAGGAAATTATTGATCTGCTGCTATGATCTAATCCTAGAATGGAGGCTATACAAGAGCTTCTGTTTTTGAGAAAGATTTCTTTAGTTAACTTTGGATGCATGCTGGGGTCAGGATTTGGGCTCTTGTCACTTATTTTTTGAAGCATCTGCAGAGAAAAGCAACACGTGCTCCACTGTGCTACTCTGAACTTGCTGGCTTCGCTGTCAGGCTAATGAGCCTGTCAAATGAGGCTGCATTCCAAATGGTAAGAATTATTTGGATGAAATAGTACCGGAATGTGTAAGAAAAAAAAAATTGTATTCTATTTTTAATGTAAAAGGGAAAAATTACCCGGCAAGATCCAGCAGCATCTGCTGCCTTCAGGTTATTGCACAGTCACAGGCCTCTGGGCTTTGTGGCAGAGAAATGGGCCTCAATGCAATTAGAAGATGCTTTTGGGATCTCAAAACCTGGCACTTTCTAGACTCTTTACCTGATGGACTTTGAAGGTCACACCTTCCAGAGCATTTTTTCAAATGCGTGCCAGCATTTTCCTAAAAGACCATCCATTCTGGTGCTGGGTACTGCCTGGATGGCAGCAGTGATGCTTCCAGCCCTTGCTGCATTTGGCTCATACTTTGGATATATGGTACAGTGAAAGCAAGAGATTTCCCATCAATCACTGGCCTGAGAACTTAGTTAAAATGTGGTTGGACATGTTTTGCTTATTCGATAGAATGTAGGGAACTGCAAGTAGATTGGGTTTTTTGGTAAGGAATTTTGAGACTGTATTGCCATTTCAACTTATATTCTGACTAAAAGAGGAGTGGGGCTATTTGTCTGTGGTTCCCATGTCTGGCAGACATGGGTAAGAACACTGGTTAGTTAGCATGGCAGTAATTTTAAGGATCATTTACAATGTTTTGTTACTGGCTTAGAGTATTGCAAGGAATTGACTGAAAAGAGATGTCTCTGGTTGAGAGATGAAAAATACACTGTAATAAATATAAAAGGTCAAGTGGTCAGAAGAATAAAGTTTGAAAGCCTCTGAGATTTTTTAGCAAGAGAAAGTCCCTCTAAGAATAATAAATGTTGATCTTTTGTGATAGGTAACCTTAGGTGAGTTCAGAGTTGAACAGAATCGTTCTTAGAGCATTTCCTTGGGGACAGCTGGGGCTCTCCCAGCCGCACATGCAAATGGCTGTAGCTGGCAGAGGACTGGTGGTGAAACAAACCAACTTTGCCAGGTAAAGAAAAGTGGATGTTAATGGTGAGGGAGCAAATAGAACACACAGAAGGAGCAAGACCATTGCTTGGGATGGAAACCACAGCAACCCCCTTGGAGGCAGCCTCAGTAACAGCAGTGTCCAGCAGTCCTTACCAGGACCAGGGTATTTGTTCAGACGGCTTCAGCAGAGCAGTTCATTTCCAGAGGGAATAACCTTTGTCAAAACATCAAAAGAAGCTTTGAGTTAGCTTTGAAGGCCAAAAGAAAATGAAGGGGCAGCTGAATCTCCAGCCCAGCAAGTTCTGAGACTCACTTGCAATCAGCTTCTCTACTAAACAGATGTTGGCACTCTTTGTCCTCTCTAACAGTCAGGAACCTCTGGTTTCTGCAGCTCTGCCTGATGCGAATTTGTGTTTGGAAAGTGCGGGGCAGTCTGTGGGTGTGGGCCATTACAGGCAGTGATTAGTGCTCACCTGGCTGTCATAAGCCTTTCTGCCTCTGAACTTTCAGCTTGCACGCGAGTTTTCTTTGTAACCTTTTCTCAGCATCCTTGAGGGCTTAAAACTGGGGAGGAAGGAACTGAATTTCTCAGCTAATTACATCAGTCTCAGTAAAAAGTTTCAACAACTGCCCCAAATATTGTAGGACTCTAGATAAAACTTAAATAGCTGAGATGACATGTTATTAATTTCAATTTTAATACTAATGGTGGACAATATAAAATCTATAAGGGCTTACATGTAAACAGCTTTATGCAAAGGAACTATGAATAATAGAAAAGGGCAAATAAAATGAAATTTAACCCATTCATTTCCTTTTTACTTATATTTCAATGTTTCTAAATGAGGAAGTCTCTTTAAATCTATTTGTGGATCACTGAGTGTCAGTTGGAGGAAGGTTATTTGGGTTCTAAACACTGATGTTCAGATTTTCAGACATTTTCCTAGCGTTACTTTATTGCATCTGACCTTTAGTATTAATTTTTCTTCATTCAAAATTTCCATGATATTTGTCTGAAAATGCCAGGTTCAGGAACTTAAAAAATCAGTAACTGTTTGCTTTGCTTTTCATCAGTGGTCTGATTGGCAAATCCTATTTTACAGGAGCCCTGCTTATGTAGAAACAAATATACCTGGAGTAGACTCATCAGGAAATATTATGTATATTTTAAATACCACTAAGGGGAAAAAATCTGATTATTGGATATTTGGATCTGAGATATTTTTGCTAGTTACCAGAAAACCACACCCGTGTATGTAAACTATGTTTTTGTCTCTCTTTTCAGCCTACTTTAAAAATTTGTCCCTCCTCCTTCTATGTTTTTATGCTTCGAAGAAACCATTAAAAAAAATAAGGGAGCTGGTAGTGGTTACTTTGATTTTTTTGTAGCCCAGACAAGGAGCCCGTGTGCATTTCCTAACTGGCCTCATAAATGTCTCTGGTGTACTCCAGAGTCCACAGGGGTAGGGATGATTATGAAGAGATGATGATGCTTCATCAGTGTCATTTAAATTATGCTCGAGAGACACGATACTGCAAAGCACAGGGCTGAGTCATTAGTCCACTTTCCACACAGTTCTACTGTATAAATTTGTGTATAAATATACCACTCTGTACACTGTTAGAAGACCTGGACTCGGTTCCCTCTTGTGCAATGTATGTAGTGTGTGACCTTGGATGAGAGGTGGGCCGTGCTTTTTCCAAAGCAATTCGTTATTTTTGCATGTCCAAATTATCACAGCAAATTCATTTTGCTCTCCTTAATTAATTTTTTAGGAATACTGATAACCTTCAGCTCCTAATGATTCAGTGGGACTTGTGTGTAATTGGTGCTTGTGGTAGATGAGATCTGCTAGCTCCAGCTGGGCTCTCGAGCACGGCAAACACAGGAGCACTGCAAAAATCAGTAGCCAGTTCGGAAATGTTGGTCCTCAGTACTCAGTGCACTTCTTCCCAAAAAAACAAAGCTGGGATAATAATTCCTTTGACAATGCTTTCAGAGCTGTGAGATAAATAAATGAGTATTGTTTTTTACTGAAGCATCATGAGGGTTTCTGTGCTCAAAATGCTGTTGTAACTCATACATCATTCCCAAGTTTGTTACCAAATCTCACCTATATTCCTTCTCCACGCTCTTTGGAATCAAGATCTGAAGTGGGACTGAAATGGGTCATGACAAACTTCTTTAGTTTGATAAAAGAAACAAAAGTTTCGCTTTTGTTGTAGTATTTAACGAGTATTGGAGAGAGGAAAATGGGTTCAAATGCACGAATTTCAGTACTTTCATGCTGGGTCTCCTGCGTGGAAGCTCCTTTCTGAAAGGGTGTGCAACACTTTGGGAGTGCAGGCTCTGATACCTCCCTTAAGGTTCAGCAGTGCTGCCTGTGTGTCCTTAATCGTGTTCACAAAATGCTTCACTGTTTTCCTTCTGGCATCCAGGAACCGCTAGGTGGGCGTTGTTTCTAGAGATCACATCTCAGAAAAGGAAGAGCAGATTTTTCACAGCACAGAGAGGTTTGGCTTCCTCCTCCCACTGTGGTAGGGGGAAAAAACAACTTTTTAATTCCCACTTGTGTCTCATCAAACTCAGGCGTTTACTGGAGTAATGCAGTTGTTCAGAAATTACACTAAAAATATCACGAAGAGGGGCTAAGCTTTAACTGAAGTTTTGCTGTTATCTACAACAAGGGAATCGTGGCATAATTAGCTGGTTTGACACGAGATATTCTGTATGTGCACCTGAAAGAGGCACAGGGAGTGTCATCTACTGATATTCCCATCAGAAAGCAATACTGCTTTAACAAAGAAAAGTGTCACTTGAGCACGGAAGAATTGCTGGTGCGGGTGAAAAAGGGAGAATTCCAGGGAGCTTCTGTTGGTTGGCAGGAGGTTAGGGGCTGAAGGGGAGCGAGTCCGAGGCTGAGATGTGTTCAGCCCGTTCTTCCCAGCAAACTTCAGTGTGTGTGAGCAGGAGCCCCTGGGGCTGGCTCCCGGGGGTGTCCAGGTCCTCGGAGGGCAGGGCAGGTTGCGATGGGCCCAACTCCACATCCCGGGGTGAAGAGCCTGTACCCCAGTTCCACGTGCTCGGAGCTGCCTGCGGACAGGCAGTGCCAGACCCCAGGCGCGCGCAGCCTCCTGGGGAGCTGATGTGGAAAGGGACGAGGACGTGCGGGGAGCAGCTTTGCAGAATGATATGGAAGCAAGTGTTTGGTAGGTCCATAGCAAGTTTTTAGCTTTTCCATAGAGAAATGAATCAGCCACCTTGAAATTTGCTCCATTTTCTCATGATGTAAAAACTTTTGCTCTATGTGGTTCTGTCTCTCCTGTTTGAAATACACACAGAAACGTAGAAAGTCCTGCAAAATTTAGATAATTTAAATATCTGTTAAAAAATGCCAGGGGTGCAATGGAAAGCAATAGCACAACTGAGGTATGCCTATCTGAATTATCATTTTGAGTCTGCTATTGAATCTATTGTCTGGCTATGGAAGTGATCGATAGACAGGTATCTTAGACTGACAAGCTGATTTTTATATTGTTGATTGCTACTCTCTCCCCTCAGCTGACACTGTATTCCTTGAATGTTTCTAGGACACCAGGGAAAATAAAAAATACATTAACTCCTCTGTTGTTTGCAATTGATATAATTGATTTTTGAGCGGGACCTCCACTGGGAAGTGAGCCTTACTGTTTAAAATGTGAAGCATTGCCATGTAGGTGTTTTTTACTCTCTGGTCAAGGTGATGAGAGGGAATACAGAAGAATCTGTAGTTTGAAAATTAATTATTTTGAGGAACCTCTGAACAAGGCTGCCTTTCTCAGCAACACCTGTGAATGCATACGAGATAATGGGTGGATCCCCTAAATCAGTGTTTCCTGTTGAGAAGTCTTTTGTTGCTGGTGACATTGAGATGGTATCATGCTGAGTTATGGCAACAATTAAGAGGTTGTACTACTGAGCCTGTTTTCATCAGAGTTCCCTTGGATCAAAGCACTTTTATATCTTTCAGCTTCTGTATCCCAGAAGACTTTGATCATAGGGAAGGGATTTAGTGTGATAAATTTAGCAAAGAATGAAAAATGCTGTGAGACTTCTGAACAGCAAGTAATGACTTTAGCATTTAGGATCTTGTGTAATTGGAAGGATTTATCCTGCCTACAGGATACAAAGGCCACAAAATCTTTTATTTTCCTGTTTATAACCCCTGTCACTTACTGTCTTAAGTCCAGGTGTGATGATCTGCCCCTTAAAATAGGATTATTTATGAAAGTGAAGCTTTTTCTTTCCTTTACCTGGAGTCACTTCCTGCAAGTGTGTAACCAAAGGGATGGCTGGTCTGATGAAGAGACTGTAGCATGGACATAAAAGGCTGTGATAATGTGGAACATGTTTTTGGTGGTTTGGGTTGTTTTTTTTTTTTACCCTGGTGGAGGCAATGGAAGAGAGGAAATAAAGCCAATGGAGAATTCAGGATGTCTCATCCTTTGAAGATCTGAAGAAAAAAAGTTAAAAATCTCTGCCATTCCATATAGTCTGACAGCAAAAGCATTGATCTTCAGAAGTGGCTCGAGACAGGAATAAAAGTCATACCAAAAAGGCTTAGCACTCTTCAGAGAAGGCAGTTAACTTTCCTGGGGTGTGGAAATCTGCATTCTTTCAACTGCCTGGAAAATGCTTTAGGAAGACACCGTCTCAGTTTGGTCCTTTGGGATTGTCTGGAGCCTCATTGCTTTTATCAGCCAGTTACTACACTATCACTAGAAGAGCAATTTTACTCTTGAAGGCGGCTGAGAGGCTGGACATCTGCTGGCAATGTGTGCTTGCAGCCCAGAAAACCAATCATATCTTGGGCTGCATGAAAAGAAGCATGGCCAGCAGGTCGAGGGAGATGCCCCATCCCTGGAAGTGTCCAAGGCCAGGGACAGAGCTTTGAGCAGCCTGGCCCAGTGGAAGGTGTCCCTGGCCATGGCAGAGGGGTTGGAATGAGATGATCTATAAAGTCTCTTCCAATCCAAACCATTCCACGACTTCATGAAAGCTGAGTAAGATCCCCTGCTTTGTTAGGCTTTGGGCCAGACTGTCCTCAAAACATGCAATGAACACAACTGACTCTTTCTAATTTCTGGTGAAGCTGCAGAAAAGTGCCACAGGTGAACCTGACAAGTCTTGTTGAATGTGAGTGTTGTCTTCTCCTGTGATTTGTGTAAATCTTCTCTGTAAACAATTTTTGCCTCCAGAAATTCACTGTGTTCTGCCTTAGTCTCATTTTTCTTAAAAAAAGTCCAAGGCTGACCTCCTGCCAGGTGCTGCTATTTCAGTTATCAGTCTCACTTCCAATCCCTTACCCAAGACATTTCCCAGAGTCCTGCCATGCACAGTGAAGAAAGACTCAAAAGACAAAGCATTTTCCTTCTTCATTTATCGTTCAGGGGACTGTGTGTCTGTTAAGTGTTAAGTGAAAGTCAGTGACATCTGTGTCTTAATTAAAGCAGACACTTGGAGCTGGATATACCCACAAGACTTTATTATTATAGAGGCAGCCTGAAGAAGTGGTATCAACAGACTCATTAGTAACCATGGAAAGAAGGTGTTAATTAGGGAATGTGTGATCCTACTGTAAGACCAATTTGGGGCAAAAAAAAGGTGAATGATATGGAGATGAGCTGCCAGTGATATATTATATCAAAATGATTGTGCACATTGCACTGGCATTAACGGTAGTGGCATAGCAGAGTGGGATGCTGGTTGATTCACATTAGTGTCAAGTCAGGCAGTTAAAGCCCTAAAAATGAAATGAGGAAGTCTAATTGCCTGTTCAGAATCAAATAACATGCACTTTATTACCAAATTCCACCATTAACAGCCCAGAAAACCAATTGTGGCTGTCAGGAAAAGGGACAGCTGAATGACAAATGTAAGGAGGGAACCATCTGGCTAGGGGTTGGGTACCAGTGGTGGTCCTGGTTCAGCAGCACGGCAGGAGAACAGGGCTCTGGAGAGCAGCTGCTCAGGCTAAACGCGTCTGATCATATGCTGGAGACTAGGAACAGAAGTCATGTGCAGGTTAAGGATGAACTGCAGCTTCATACAGTCAGTACTTGATAGAGATTTCCACGGAGATTTGGAACAGAGAGGAAGCAGTGAAGCTTGGCCTGAGGAGGGTGGAGATTCTGTGGCTGAAATGCAGACAGGCAGAGGTTGAATAATCTTGCCCAAGGAGAGAATTTTCTACTAACTTCCAGATATTTAGAGCTTGACTTAAAAAGTGGCTTCACAGCATATGTCAAACTGTGTTGGTGGAACAAACTGTAGTTTCCACCCCCAAGAGCTGGGTCCGTGCTCTGGGCCCTGTGGGTTCACCCCCAGGTAACTGCACTCAGCTCAGCTCAAAACACGAGCCAGCCCGATCAGACTGTCTGTAGGTCCTTCAGGAGGGAGCGGGTGTGTAGTCTGTGATCCTTTTACCCTTCACTCATCTTCTTTGCAGCAGCATATTCTGAGGTGGTTTCCCTTTAATGCTGTTCAGTTCCAGTGCTCATACCCTGTTAGCCTCGGTGCCAAATGAAGTGCCTCAATCCAGGCAGTGCTATTTCTAATCAGAGCAGGCATCCCAGGGTAATTCAGTGATTTCCTTCTGGGCAATGTGAAGCCATTAGCAGGTTCATACCATTTTGCTCTTATTTAATTGCATCCCAAGGAGAGGACTGAGCTGGCAGGATAGCTGAAGGCTGAGGTGACCCAGTAAGGACTCCAGGCATGAAGGTTTCTTATTTAATATTTCACGCAACATCCTTGCAGCAGCCTGTGGCAGAAGGGCCCTTGGTTTCACTCTGCACACATGCAGTGCTTCTGTCCGCTGCCATGGAAATGCCCATTGCTGAGGCTGTCACACAGGAGCTTCAAACGGGTGCCAGCTTTTTGAGGTCCAGCGACTCTGCCCACACAAGTTGATTAAGCCAGAGAGAGAGATGATGCTGAGACCTCTCTTTATTCTCCTGGGCAGACAGTGTTTGTCTATCAGTGAAACCACAGCAATAATGAAGCCCACTGTGCTCTCAAGGGATACTTTGGCTTAGCCCCCAAGCACCTCACCAGCCTCTACTCTGAAGGAAGTCTGCAGGGATGTCTTGGGGAAGGTGTGATTGCAGGATTCATTGCTGATGTCCTGTAGCCTGAGACTTTGGTGGGAGCTCTTTTGATCAGTGCTGAACAGCCACCAGTGCTTGCAGCCATCTGGTTCCATGTTTCACATGGCTGCACACACCTCTGGGTGTGTGTTCATTAGAATGCACGCACAAGAAATTAGGTAAAAAGTGACAAAACAATATCCAGAAATTAGAGGTGCTTGGTATTTCTCCAGTTAAAGATAACGAGAGAAAAGTGCCAAATAGAACTGTAATCACAATTTTTAAAAAAATGCAGAGATAATTTGGACTGTTCTATTTCTATTGTACACAGAAGCTTAGGTGACTAAGGGCTCTAAAATGTAATTAACATTTTGTACTGATAAGCTTCATACTGTTTTTCCTGTCTTATTTTCTTGTGTCTTTTATTTTCTCAGCTTGCTTTCGATCTACCTTTCCAGCAGAGAAAAAGAACTACTTGCTGCTAAATTAGCACTCACAGATGGGCAATTTTTATAGGAATTCATTCTCCTGGTCTAATTAATGATGCCTAAATTTCCACTGGTGCCTCCAGTAATCCTTTGACAAAGGGTGTCTTCAAAAACTCTGGAAGTTTTAACTTTTCAAGGAGAGAATGAAGTGAAGCTGGAACTATTTAGGGTGGGATTAAGGAGGAAGCAGAATTAATAACAAATGTGCTCTGGAGTGCCTTTTTCATAAGGGAGTCAATCCTATGCTAGCTTCTATGGAAAGTGTTCTTTACTAGACTGATTCAGATCTCACTGGGACTAATCAGAATATTTCTTTTGATTTCAGTGGCCTTTGGGTCTGGTTCAGGGATTAAGTTCTGCCTTGAGTTTGCTTTCAATGAAAGGAACCCAGCATCACTTCAGCACCACTTCAGCATCACTGATAGCCACAAAGAGATGGAGAACGTACAGCTCAGGACCACATATCTGCATTATAAAAGGGAACAAAAGGTGACTCTGGCCAATAACTCTATAAAGAAAAAGCATAAAAAGTTGCAATACCCTGTAAACAGAAATGTGAACCAAATAGGAATGGAGAACTATCACAGATCCTTGGGTTTGTATATAGCCCATTCTGTGTTGTTCTGTTTCCTCTTGTCAAGTCCTCCCCTCCTGGTGGTTAAACTGTGCAAACTGGAACCACACAGGCTGATTTATTTTATTTTGTTTTGTTTTAGTCACTGCTGTTAAGACACAATAATTGAATGGGAGAGAAAAATATATTGTTTAGCATTCTTGAAAAGGTCTGTTGACACATCTTCGAGCTCTCTGGGGCGTGGGCTTGAATGGCTGTTAGGGATGCTCCTTTTGCTGAGTGCCTGAATGGATTCAGAGTAAAGCCTTTGATAAATGGTTGTGCAGTGCTGGTATGAGGTGTTCAGCTGCCAGGTTTCACAGAGCTGATGTGTGCTGAGCTGCTCCTCGGGGCCAGCACTGCTCAGGCTGTCTGGGCTGGGGCAAGGGCAGGGGCAGGGTCCTCACCCA
This sequence comes from Eulacestoma nigropectus, assembly GCA_013397775.1. Classification (NCBI taxonomy): domain Eukaryota; kingdom Metazoa; phylum Chordata; class Aves; order Passeriformes; genus Eulacestoma; species Eulacestoma nigropectus. Next base: position 77,793 of record VZTE01002833.1, on the reverse strand, counting down.
CACGGAAGGGACACATCCCACAGGGTAAGGAGCAGAGCAGGGCTGGTGGTGGCAACCAAAGCTTCTCACAGCTTTTCTGCACACGTCAGCCAGACCCAAAGCTGTTCAGTTGCACCACATCCAAGATGGCTTGCAGCACGAGCAGCTGAACTCCAGGGAAGGGGGAGAGGTTGAAGAGCCCCCATGGCTTGCTCAGTTCCTTGCTACTCTGCTCCAGGCTTTCATGACTCCTACAGGTTAGCAGAGTAAAGGTGCACCATCTCTGCAAATTACTGCCCAGGACTAGGGGACCCCAAGTCTCTTCTCTTTAATACTTTTTCTGAGGTGCTCTAGGCCAATGTATGGGTGGACAAAGCACTGGATAAGAGCCTGTCTCCTTTGCTCCCAGGGATTCACATTCTGACTCAAAATCAGAATAGACAATACCACACCCTAAGAGCTGAACAGACTGGGAAGGAGAGTCTGGGAAGTGAGAATCACAGTGAGAGAGAAACTTTATCTTGCTTAGCAGGGCAATAGCTATCCACTGGTGGCAAATTTGCTGTGGCAAATTACTCAAATGAAGCTGTCAGTCAGGATTCATAGCATCAGTCTGTGTTTCATGAGCTGGGAGATACATCACCCAGAAAGTCTGAAAGCACAGGTGGCTGAATTAGCTTCTACTACATAATTATGGTAAACCTGTTGATGAATATTGTGTGCATTTTTAATACCTTCATATTGAGGCTTCTGATCTCTCTATATTAATGCTGATAATAGTCCTGCTTCTCTCTGCAATCAAAGAGCTTAAGCTTGAGGTTTCTTTCTTCTTGCCTCTTGCTCCCACAGTTAATTACTCTTTTAGCTCAGTAAAGCAAATGGGGATTCTATGATTTTATTATTTTACTAACTTTGAAAGAAAAGAAAGTAAAAATGTCTACACCAGGAGATGGACTGATGGAGTGTGGACCCATGAAGACTCTCTTAGTGCAGTCCCTAATAATAAGCCTTCATAAATCCTTTAAATATTGAAGGCTAAAAGAGCAGCATTTCACCAATGAGAACTTATTATTCACCTGTCTTGAAAATGCACTTAGCAGTATAATCCTGTGTGTTAATCCTTCCCCAGAACTTGGTTCCAGTTTTGTGTTTTCTCTGCTTTCCCCTTGTTTGCTGTGCCCCCTGCACTGTGCTGTTCTGCCTCTGTTGTTTCAGCCCCATCAAGCTTGCTCCAGCTCCAGTGCTCAGCAGGACACTCAGCACAGCTGCTCCTCAGGAAGCACTTCAAGGTGCTTTGAGGAGCTCTGAGTCTACCTGCCTGCCATGCCACCCTCAGTGGGGGTGAAAGGGTTTTCAAGGCTATAAATCATGGTCATCAGAATTTAATTTGAAGACTAATGCATTTGAGATCCTAAGATGATGTTGAATTCTGTTATGTGCAAGTCAAACTTAAAGATGCCTACCTAAGGACTTCAGGGGCCATTAAGTAGCTTTCATGGTCTATCCAAACATGTAGAAAGCAAATTAATAGATAAAGAGTAGGACTCTTCTCCTGTAGATTCTGATTTGAGTCACTGATTTAACTGCCTATAACAGAGTGCAGATCACATCTCCACTTTACAGCCTTGCCTGTCAGTGCTGTGCTGCAACCCAGGCACCTCAGTATGAATTGTACTTTACACAGGAGTTTAGCTGAAGCTCTGCTTTGATCCTCAATATATTTTATGAAAACTTTTAGTTACCACAGGGTTAGTTTTTACCAAGTACCGTGCAGGGAGCCCCCTACATCAGTTAAACCCCATCAGTGTCCTCGGGAGCAGGGGGTGCGTGCAGAATCAGAGCCGTGCTCGGCAGAACAAACCACCAGCAGTGTCAAAGTGTGCAAAAGCCACAGCTGCTCATCAGAAAAAGGCAGCTTGTAATTACCCCTCTCCTGTTCCCTATAGGACTTCTGTGAACTGCACAATGTATCACGCTCATGCAAATGCCAGTCTAACTTTCCTAATGAATGCAAATCCTAATAATCCAATATATGTCAGAATATACCCACAGACTCATAATCCTCTCTGTCTGCTGTTTGATTCATTCCATTCAGATCCTAATTTGTAGTAAATCTTGTATTTGGAAGCTGCTGTGGCTCATACCAGTTGTATCAAGGCCAAACTGGTAGCAGGACTCCTGTCTGCTGACGAAATGGAGCAATCAAACCGCTGTATGTAAAGGCTTCTTCAGCAAAAAGGGACTGAAATCCTGAGCAGCAGCTATGGGATAAAGCGATGCTGCATTCTTCAAGCAAATGGCCTAAGTACCTAATGCATACTATAGCAACTTGCTAAAATCTTATCAATTTCAGGGTGAATCATGACTGATGAGAAATGAAACAGGATTTGCATTTCGCACAGTGACTCATCCTCTGCTAAAATAGCTGACAGCACCTGAAACAAACCAGTAAGGATCATGTCAAGGCACCCAATACTGGTTCATTTCTTCCAAGTAATTACAGTATGTTTGTGCTTTTAACATCAGGAATATAAAATTTATTTTCGGAAATTATTCTCTGAAGGTGACTGAGAAGCAAAGTATGATTTTGGAGAAGTGCAGAAAAGGAAATCACTTCCGAGCTGAAAACAGAATTTATTTTCTTGAACAATGGTTATTGATTTTCTTTTTTTAAACAAAAATCTCCTGTGGGATGAAAAAAACCCATTGCTGGTAACACACTTGTGGCATAAAAATAATTCACTTAAAATGTATTGACATAAAAATGGTATTGAATTTCTTCCACATTTCAGGACTTCCCGTTTTCTAAACCTGCTGCCATGTTTGTGGAGGTCAGGTATGTTTGGCTCTGACAAGAGAGCTTCACAAAACAAACCTTTAACTTCCTTCCCATCTGAAATCATTCACTCTTTTAATTCTGGAAAACGAAATGTGCAGCAGTTGCAGGTACATACAAACGGTCAGGAATTCCAAAATACTATTTTTTCCCCCCAAACTATTTGTTGTGGGAATACTGCAGTACATGTTGTTCCTGTTGCTGCACTCCTGCTCCTCATGATCTAGGCTCGAGGGCAGTGCACTGGTTCACCAGGGACACCCTCAGCACAGCACTTTGCCTTCCAAGAGAAGGGCCTGTGCCAGGAGGGAAGCAATGCTTCAGGGCTTTGTATTTTCTCATTTGACTCCAGGGGCTGAAATGCGGCCCTTCAGATGTTCTCTCACAGTGGTACAGGAGAGATGATCAATTGGTGATATTCAGTCGTTAGTGCTCAGTAGCTGTCACCTTATTTAGCTGTTGTTGGTTGCATGTTGCTGGCTTATGCTTATGAATTCTGATATGTTTTTTAATGCTAAGTAGGTTAATCCCTCTTCCTGGCTGAAAAACGTGAAGCTAGATGCAGAAGTCCCCAAAGCAAGAAGACTTACTTGGAAAAAATTACAGAAGTGTAAATCAAGAAAGCAATATTGAACTTTAGAAGACAGCATACAATAATATGACACTTTATTCCACTGCTGCCTGAGGTTTATATATACTACTGTCACTTTCTTGCTGTTCTCCACCAGTAGTAATTTTCTTTCAATCTAATTTTTATTTCCCAAGGGTTTGCTAAGGTTAAAAGTACTAGAAAACCAATGACTATTCACTTGCCAAAGGACAATAAATTAAATTAACCACTGTTGGTAGCCAAGTCAGGTCTGAACTATTTATATGTAAATAGGTGCAAAACCCGATGGCATAGTGCATGATTATTAGCAGCTCATTGCAGACTCCATGTTGAAAATTAAATACACTGGAAAAGCAATGTGTTTCCTTTAAATTCTGCCTGCAAGAAAAACTTCTCAATTTCTCTTGTTGTGAGTGGTCTTACTATGCATTAGAAACCTAATTATTCAAGGTCAAACTTGATGGGATCTTTTACTAACTTGTTTTATTTTAATTATCTTAATAATCAGGACCGCATAACCACAGCAGTGATTCCCAGTTGATGGGGTAGGTTTAATAAGGGTCACGTTGCTCTGCTGTTGTCCAGGAAATGACTGCTACTCTAAGTGGTGTTTAGTAACCACATCGGTGTGCTGAGATCAAGCCTCCTGGTGACCCTTTCCCACATCCAGTTTGTGGGAAGGTGGCCAGGTAATAACAATTCCTCTGTTAGGATCACGTTTCTGTGACACATCTGTTTCTCACAAGATCCTTTGGATTTCAGGTATGGTATAAATTGTTCATTATCTCTGGGACAGCAGCTGGAACTGTACCATATCAAGCTTAACAGCATCATGCCCTGGGGTTACTGGTGCCTTAGTGCTCCTAGCACTGTCTCAGAGCTGTCACCTCTGCATGGCCTGCTCAGGGCACGGAGAGCTTTGTTTTGGTGTCAAAAGCAACAAAAGCTTTTGGGAAAGGAGAACGGACTAAGCCCAGGGGCTCCCATTGCCCTGAGCAAGGAGGGTGCTGTGCTGTTGCTCAAGGCCCAGTTTTAGCTGTGTTTGTCCATCTTACCCCGTCCTCTCCACTTCTTCCTAAAGCACAGGGCTGAGCTTGGCCACTGGTTTTGATGCTGACAGTGCCAGGCCCTGAAGGCAGAGCCGCCAGCGCTCACAGTGATGGCTTACAGCTGCAGGGATGAGCATGGTGGCGATTTACAGCTGTGCTGTGGTGCTTTGGAATGAAGCAGGGAAGCGTAGTCCTGGAGAAAACCACCTCCAATTGCACGGCTTCTCTCTTGAGTCATCTGGCACATTCTGTTTGTACTGAGCCTTAACTGGGCTCCATTCTGCTTGCCTGTGATTACAGTGTGTTTGATCAAAGCTGGGCGCTGTAAAACCTTTGCGTTCGTGCCCTTTACTGTGAGTAGAGAACTGCTTTTTGTGAAGCACGTTGTGCAGCACCATTCCGATCAAAAATATTTGTATTGTTTTAACTTCAGGGTGCAAGGAATGGCACAGAGGAGGATCAGCACTGATTCTGCTGTGAGCAGTAGTGGCATACCAAGTGCTGAGGATGCAGTGAGCTCTGCAGAGCTGCCTCCATTCAGTGCAGTGCAGGCTCTGTGTCTAAGCAGTTACTGAGGAAGGATTATTATTATTATGATGTGGAATTCTGCAATTACTGTTCTGGATGGACGCAAGTAAAAATAACAAAGAGCTCTTTTAAAATTAAGACCTTGGGCCACAGGCCACTTTTCTTCCCCCTTAAGTGGTATTAAACTAAGAGATAATTTAGATGCTGGGTGTTGGGTGTTTGCATTTTGTGCCACTTAATCAATTTATTCTTGTTTTGTAAAGAGAGTTTAAGATGAACTGTTAAGCACTCGGGTCCTGACTCACTACTTCACATAAAGATCAACTCTGAAGAACCTCTAAGGTATATGGCCAATGATCTCAATGCTACAATCTGCTTTCTTGTATTTCCTGACAGAAATACATCTGTGTGTACTTGCAAAATTGTTAGAACATGATATTCTTAAGAGAAAAAAATCAGTGTCTAGAACTCACCCATTTCTCAAATTAAATAGATTTATAGGGACTGTACATTTCTTTCCAGATGGCCAGCTCTGCTGTTGTTTAATGCAGAATCTTTTCTGTACATTGACATTATAAAATTCTCTTTTCTCTGTGGCATAAAACTAAGTTTTCATGAGTAAAACTAACAAAAACTGCACCTGCTATTCAAAGTATAAGTTTGCTGGTTCTGTTGTAATGTGTATTTTAAAAGTGTGTTCAAAGATGTGAATACACATTTGAAAAACAATTTAAAAAATATTAATAATCTGTTATACTGCATTTTTGATCAAACAGATCTATTTGCTTTACAACTGAATCTTTTTAATGATTGGCATATTCAGCTATGAGAAAATTGTACCTATCAGAATGATCAGATCACCAAATATTGAGAAAAATACTTAATTATAATCCTACCAGCTTTGAAATGAAACCATTACAGGAGAACCCCAACATCAATAAAAATATCTCATTTAAAGCAGAAGCTGCAGCCATAAAATATTCATTATTCTGTCATTAAAAGACAGTTAAGATGTGTGTGTCTGGTGAAAACTCATGAATTGTTTTGCTCGTTTGAACAGGAAGGGATCGTTTGCTGGAAGCCCTGTGGGCAAATCCATACAGAAATTGTTTAAACATCCCATCAATATTGTTAATTATGACTAAGTGTGCCCCAAATAAGCAAATGAGACAGAGATATAGAAGCACAAGCACATCTTTGTGATCTGCACTGATCCTCTGTGTTATTTAACACAAAACACGTGGGGGTCTGTACACATTAGAAAGAGTATTGTGGGCAATTCAGGGTTTGCAAAATAGGCTTTCCTCAGTGTATCACAGATCTCTTTTTAACACCACCCTTTTCAGGGCATCTGAGAATATTCAGCACCACCCAGGCCCAGCCTCTGTCACTTTATAAACAAATGTGTTTGCTTCTACAGTTGTGTAAAAAACAAAAGTTGCATTAATTAATGTCCCGATTGAACATCTGGATCTGTAAGCCTGAGTATTGACCTTCGAATTTGTGCTTAACCTCATTCAACCTTTTTTCTGATTTAAGATTGTTCTTCTGTACTTCACTGGGTTTAATTAGCTTATCCTACAGATCACTAAATCCTCCTAAAGGCTGCTAAGCACCCAGTTCTTGCTGTCATTGGTGAGGGCAGCAGGTTCTGGAGCTCTGAGTGTAAGTTGGGTTTAAGCAGGTTTTTGACAGTTTTGGTGTTGGCATTTAGTCTTACAACAACTGCTTTTCTCTGAAGTGATACCAGACAAGCTGTCTTTAGTGGCTTTAGGTGTGGCCCACAATTTCCTGAATAGAGGTAAGTAGTAACAAATACGACAATTAATTATTTCTGCAAAATCCTTTGTGTCGCTGCAGTGCCTCTGTGAGCAGAGGATTTGCACTCCAGTGGCTGCAGCACAACAGAGGTGCCAGGTCTCTCATTCCTAATTTGCAGAGGGGTATTAACTGAGTATCAGTCCCTGGTAATTCCATCTGTCTGAGGCTACTGCTCTTGAGCCATTACAGCCTTGAGATTACAAGCCCGTACCTGCGGCATCATAACACTGTTAGTGCAAATACAATCACATCTTTCAACAGAATTAGGGCTGGCTGCACGCGGTAAATGACATTTCCATTAAAACACATGTCAATCTGTACAGCAATATTTGAAAAAGCCTGTGTATACACAGCAGGCATTGATTTCACATAAAGTGTCCCTCAGTTCAACATACCCTGAGGTTAACACTGACACAATGAATATGGCTATAAACCAGCTTCTTTAATGTTTTCTGCTTCTATAAAATAGGTGTGTATTCTTTCTTAATTGTGTTTGGGCAAATAACTATCTGACTCTCCTGAGAAATTTACTGTGTGAGGTGCTGCTATGAGTTTTTTCACATAAAATTGATATTTCAGTTAATGTGGAAGTTATGGCTAAACAATTTCTGGAAAAACAAAACAAAAAACCAAACACCACCCCACTAATGAGCAGTAAATCTATACATTTCAGGCATTTCTAATTCACTAATCACAGATAAGTCTAGATGCAACTGAGCTCCAATGTCCTGGGAGGGAAATGGTCCTGGGAAGGATTCTGGCAGAGATATTTTTCAGATATTTTTCTTACAAAACATCTATGGTTTCCCACAGAACATCTCAGTTACAAAGATTTGTGAGTTTTGCTTTTTCCTGAATGGTACCATGCTGTGCTTTGGTTGTGGTAGACACAAATGTGAAGAAAGATTGGTAATAAAATAATTTTAAATGGAAGCACAAATCTGATGAGCAAGCGGCTGAGGGAGCTGGGGGGGTTTATCCTGGAGGAAAGGATTAACCTCTCCCCAGCTCTGACACCAGAGGCTGGGGCCAGGTGGGGTCAGGCTTTGCTGCCAGGGAACAAGCAATAGGATGAGATGAAACGGCCTCAAGTTGTGCTGGCGTGGGGTGGGGTAGGTGTGTGTGGAGTGGACTGGGTGTTGGGGAAAATTTCTTCCCCAGAGGATCAGGCACTGGAGCAGGCTGGCCAGGGCAGTGGTGGAGTCACCATCCCTGGAGGCACTTAAGGGGACATGGTTTAGTGGTGGATGTGGCATTTAATGGTTGATTTGATGATCTTGGAGCTCTTTTCCAAACTAAATGGTTCTGTGCTTCTAAGGACAACAATTCAATTGTTTTGAGATGGAATTCTTTATCTTTACCACAATAATCTCTGCTATTGCTGCAGGCCAACAACTGGCCTGCAAAACTTTAAAAAATAGGTTAACAGTTGGACTTAAGGATCTTAAAAGTCTTTTTCAACCTAGATGATTCTATAATTTCATTTTGTCATTAGTCATAAAGATCTGTCTTTGCAAGGTTCTGTGAAATTCAGTAAAATTCACAGATAACAGAGGTAGGGGTCTCTCTTCTCTTTGTAAACCATATCATTGACAGAATCATATAGATAACAAACCTTGCCCTTCTCTATGTTTTCCCTTGTTAATATTATACAGTTTGTGACCATACAATAGTTAGCAGATTTTTGCCTAAAAAATTCTTTCAGAAGGGAAATTGTAGACTGAAAATCCCCTTAGATAGATTGAAAAACACTTTTTAAAGTACTTTCTTGGCTCTGCAGTTCTGTGAGTGTATTTCTTCTGTTATTTAACAGAAATCAAGAAACTCTATCCTGGGTGTAGGTGATTGATATATCACGATTCCTGTTTTCCATATCATAATATCACGCTCTCACAGATTGCAGAGGTTATTCCAGACTCTTGCCATCTCCTGCAAAAGCTTACCTTAAGCATCAGGAAACAAGTTACTTAAAGGGAGAATAAGTTATTACCCACTGCTCCAAAGGAGCTTTGGGCAATTCTGTGAGCAATAAAACCCATCAGTGTAAAATTTATTAATTTGTCTTTTAATTCTACAATATCATAGAATTCCTCAATATGAACGCTTTGCTATGCACATTGTCTTTTTTATTACTTTTTAATTTTTTGTGAACTACACACTATGTATTTTCCTTAATCCTTCCACAGACACTGGATAAACATTTTCAGGCATGACTGTGGCTGCTCTTGGTGGGATCCATTAGTGACAAATCAGAACTTGTAGGACAACAGGCAGGAGCAGGGGCTGGGATACCTGCATTAGCCTATAACTTAAAAATGTTTGCAAAGAACAGAGGCTTGTCTGCCTGCTTTGTTATTGCCATGTTAAATGTGAGTTTAATTTTAGTTATTGACAGTACATCAGATGGTACTTGCTGTTTATGGGGAGCTTTAACAACTTGTTCTGGAAAATGATGCAATATTCCTATGGTGGTTTGAGTTTTTTTTCTCCTTTTAAAAAATGAGATGCATTTGTTCTAACAGCCTCTGGCAATTTGGAGAGGAACATGCAGGTGGAGTTTGCTTTGCACATGTTCCTGCTGTGTGCAGGGGTTGTTTACTGCTCAGCTGAACAAATTGCTGAGTGTCCTTCTGGAGGTCTCGAACAGTTTAACAGAGAAATCAGAAATTGTGTGGGGACTGTTGTTTTTCACTACATGCGAAGTCAAACAAATAGTTTGTGAAGGGTCACTTCCTGCTGTCCCCACAGAACCTTGGAGGAAAATCCCTTCTGGCATTATTTCTGCAGAGGTCTGCCTTCTTTCCTACTCTGATCAAGATGAAGGACTTTTCTAAGTGCTTGTACATTTGCTAATAATCAGTCTCCATAACAGAGGTCTGCAGACTTTTCTTCCCTTTCATTTCTGGTTTGGTTGAACTGTGTACTTTGGGGTATTTTTATCTTCCCATTACTGTTCTGGTTTAATTTTTTTTTTTTTTTAATTAAGAAATGCCAGTCTCAGGTTAGAAACAAATAAATTATACTGTACTTCAGAGTCAGAACAGGAGTGATATCTGGTTCTATAGTTTTGCTAAGCTTTATGCAACAAGAAAGATACAATTTGAGGATCATACTGTCTGCAAATATTGAAATATTATGCTTTGTTTTTTAAACAAGGTAACACCCAAAGTTATTTTGGTTGAACATGGCTAAGAGAAATAAAAACTATTTTCTCTTTTCTGTCCTTCTATACAGTTATTTTAACTATTTCCCCTACACAGCCACTTACATCTTCGAATTCCAGTACCCACAACTGAAAATGTAGCTGTTACCCCCGGGAGGTGTAGTACGGGACTCCCACCCTCAGGCGCTGAGTGCGTAAATAAAACATGATGGCACTTTCTGTAAAACGGTGATTAGGCAGAGGCGCAATAAATGACTTTCCCGAAGTCACACTGTCAGTATGACAGGTTTCAATTTAGGAGAGTGATATTTTACAGCATCCGCCGATTCATTTGTTCCTCAGTTAACGTACTGATCTGCTGCTATCAGCCAGGCTGGTGCTGGAAAGGAAACGGGAACCAGGAAAAACCAATTCAAGAAAACTCTTGTCTACAGCATGTGTTTGGAGGATGTTTCAGCCCCAGCCTGAAGAGATTAATCCGTGGGAAGCTCCAAAACCACGGAGAATAAAGGATGATGTTGATTCCCCAGCCTGGAGCTGTGCAGTTGTGCTGACCTAATCAGTAACTTCAGTGTGTCTGCTGATCCCTGGTGACAGAGGGGCAGATGATGCATGTGTCATCCCCTGACATCCACACCTCTGATAATAACTGCACTAATAACTTCCCTGTCATGCTGCACTGATGGCCAGGGGCCTTTGGCCTCGTGTAGGTGTTGGAGCTGGGCTGGGAGCTGGGTTCTGCAGGATCAGCCTCGCACCGCCTGCGAGAATTTGAAAACAACCTGTGGGAAAAGTAAACTTCTCACAGGAGAGATCAGTGGTCTGAATCTTTACTTTGAAATAAACCAACTGAATTCTGTTATTGTGGTGTGAAAATCCACTGGGAGTGATCAGACATGAGGTCAGCTGGTCTGACGGGTTTGTTACTGAGTTTAGCCATAGTATACATCCTGCTGGAAGCTCTCTCAGGTAGGGTGAGTGTGACAGAAAAGCTTGGATACTGCTTTAGAGGTGACGAGTTTTAAAGGATTTGTTAGATTTATTTCAGAGGTGACAAGCCTAGAGTAAGAACACAAGATAATAATTAACAGGAGTAAAATAAAGTTAATGTACAGAGAGAAAAACTATTGTGCAGCATAATGAGGGAGAGAGTGATGTAGTTCTGTGGAACCTGGTAATTAAACCCTTGCTGGGGGGGGGATTTAGAGAGCCCCCACATCTTTGTTCAGGGGATACCAGTCCTATCACATTTATTAGAATGCTTCAAAAGTAATGTGAGGAAGTGATATTTTTTTCTCTTTTTTTTAAACAAGAAGCAAACTTCTGCCCTGTGGTGCTTCTGCTAGACCTGAGAATGGTGACAAAGAAGTGCCAATGGTAGAGGTTTTATTCTTAATTTCCAAGCAGGAGTGTTTATTCTCAGAGACTTTCCAGCCCATTTGGATGAAGAGCAGTCTCTCCAGATGGCCACACTCGGTTCAAGAGCTGGAAAGCTAATTCCTGTTCTTGAATGTTCCAGCCATATTGTAGATATATTAATGAGATCAAAAGTAGTGCCTTGTTCAAGTCCTTAATTTCCCTTAAGGGGTTTGTTAGAACACAGACCAAGGCCTGGCTTTCCTGTTCAGCTCTTTTCTTTGTTGGTTGCTGCCACTGCTGTTACTCTCCCCCTTAAAACAGATGGTGTTGCTTTTCTTCTGTTGAGTCCAGTTTGACCATTTTTGTTTATCATAGAAACCTCTTGAGGCTTTTATTCAATCTCTCGGGAACTTTAAGTCTGATTCTGCAGTCTCACACAGTTCATGTATTAAAATTCAGATTAGGAAATGAATACATTTTGCGGTGTCATTTCATTTACCGTTAACCTTTAGTTTTACTTTTTGCTGTCTTGTTTTGGTGATACACCTTTTAAACAGGTTATTCTGCTCTTAAAGCTCGTTCCAAATCAGGTTATCTTTCTTTTCCCCAAAAAGAAATATTGTCATCATCATAAAAGTATGGTATTTATGTATAAATGCCATATTTATACCAGTTAATATGAAAAGTTATTGGCTTGCAAAAAGTATGTGCTTAACCTAAGGCATATAGATTTATTTCTTTTTTGCTGAGTTTTCCAGGTGGGACATACTAACTAGCTGCTGCCTCAGTGTGAAATATACACATGTGACATTCAACATTAGAGCTGGGTGAAATACCTGTAGTAAAAGACTTATTCATTGCTCTAGGGAATCAAAGAATCAGAAGGAAATAGAAAGATAGTGGAATATTTTACAAAAAGAAATAACAGGCCCCATTTTTGTGCATGTACATCTGGCTGAGGAATAAATTCAATCTCTGCTACAATCTAATATCCTTTATTTATGAATTTATGGGACTCTATATGGAAAATAAAAGACAGTTACAGATCAACAGGGAGGAATTGTGGGCACAAGAATTTCATTTAGAAGAAATGCTTACAACTTTTCTTTTGCTGTTTTGTTAAAATAAGCATGAGCAGACCAGTTGTCTGAAGGAAGATGTCCACTCCTAAGGTATTCTTGACAAAATGTTAATAATTCCTTTCCAATAGGAATCTTGAGAAATTTGCATATTAAAAAGTTGCCTCTATTGCAGAAATTAGGATGAGATCTGGGAATGGAAGTGTTGATATAGAAATATCTAGATGGAAAACAGAACAAATGCAAGAAGTCTGCTACTTCTGTGCACAAAGGAGGCTGGGAAGGTTCACAGACACTTGCACTTAAATTCATATTTAGAAATAGCTTTCTGCTTTTTCTTCATGTGCTTGTCTGTCCAACTATAATTATCCATCCTCTTTTTTCTCCAATTACATGCTCTATAATGTTTAGCAGCTATTCCAAGAAGCAGCTTATTCCTGTGTGACAAGATTTAATTAAACTTCCACTGAAATAATTAGTGAGGGTATCTCAAAAGGCTTTTTAAAATCAATGCAGTACTGAGAACCAAATAGAGTTAACACTGTCATCAAAGATCAAAGTCACCAAAGAACGTGACTGAAAATTAAACCCCCAGCAACAGTGTAATGAAGAAGCATACCGAAGCAGTTGTGATTTTCTGCCTCTTGGGTCCTACCTACAAATTGATTTGACATGGAAAATTTCCCTCAGGAAGCTTAAAAATAGTAAATTTCCATTAATTACATAGCAAAGAATGTTCTTTCTATAATTTATAATCTATTAGGAAGTTGGTTTGGGTTTTTTCGTTGCCTCTTTCTCCCTTTGTCTGGGCTTTCTGCGTTGCCAGTGGAGACTGGCTGGGGTTGGTTTGGGTGGTTGTGTTTGCTGGAGACACAGAAAAGGAGCCAAGGAGAGTAAAGCGCCTGAAGCATGAGATTCCTTGGGCACAGCAGAAATCCCAGGCTGCAGGCACATTCTTGAGGATCTCAGGAGGCCAAGACAGCAGCTTTTCCCAGTAATGTGTAGCCTGTTGTGTGCTTCAAGCAGGACACTCCTATCCCTTTGTGGGGAGTAATTTGTATGAGGAACCAAATCCTCCCTCTGCCTGGGGACTGTGCCTATGCAAACTGAATCAGGGACTGATTGATTTTTGCAGGAGGTAGATGAAGGTGCCTTTTTCAGCAGCACAGGGTGCATTGCAATTTCTGCCCTGGCTGCAGTGCTGTGCTGAGCTGCTCTGGGCGGGTGGCTGGGAGCAGCCAGGATCCACAGAGCTGCAGGAACGAGTCGGGCACAGTTTGCTCTCCCCATGCCCGGACAGGAGAGGCTGCTCCAGTGAAGGTAACTCTGCAGAAGGAAATGCTCAAAAACCTTCTCACCTAGTTTGCATTATGGCTCATTTTTTTTCTCAGGCACTGACATTTTATGGCTCCCTCTTTTATTTTTAAGCACCCTAATACACAGTGAGCTGCTGGAGTTCATGGCTGTACAACAGGCCATAAACTTGGTAAGATTTTAAACTGGCCTTTTATACATGTGCAAGGTTCTTCAGAGCTCCCAGTATCAAGTGTGGAAAACGTGAATTTGGCAAATGATGAAAATGCCATAGCCTCGGGTCACAAGACAATGGTGCATGAGGGAGCACTTCCCTGCAGGTGGGAAGTGTGCCTGGCTGCTCTGCCCAGTCGCTGTGAGACTGCCAGGAGGGTCAGGGCAAGGCAGGAGCCTGAGCCAGCCTGGCTGGCCTGCGGGAGCATCTCGGATGCTGGGACCTCCTCGTCCTTCCAGTGGTTCATTCAATGTGGTGTTGTGCCAACAACTGGGACAGCTGCTGCATTTCTGTAGTATTTATGACTGAGCTCTTCTGATTTACACTGCCTGATGCTAAGGAGTGCATCCCTAGGTGTAAATGTGATTGAAATATCAAGAGCTCATAGAGGGGGAAGGTGTTTAGTGAGTATGTGCTGTATGTTGCAGGTTTGTCATCTCTTTTGAGCTGTGCTGTGTTGGGTTGAACTGTGAAAAGCTGAATAATTTATTCAGAAAGTTATGCTAACTCAGTATGGCAGTAAAACACTGAAGAGTGATAAATAATTAATAAAAACATTTATTCTGCAACCATGTCCTTGTGTGAGTCACTCAAGCCTTACTGAATATGCTGAACACTAAAATGCAATAATTTTCTATGCCTGCAGGATTAGGATTCCTTCGGTGTTTCTGTTCTGCAGAAAAATAATTCCTTTAAAGCCTCCTTAAGGATTTCAACTAAATAATTAAAATCAGGAACAATAAGCTATGTTTTTGATACGTAGATAGGTATGTAGCTATGTGAGTTTCTGTATCTGTAGGTATATAAATAAATTAAACGGAGGCCAATCTGTAAGCAGTAGGAGAAAGCTGGGACTAAATACAGTAAAGTACAGTCCAAGTAGATGTGGTAGAAAGTTACTGCAATCTAATAATGTTTTTCCCCAGTGACTTAGCACCTTCAGAGCAAGTCAGTGCTGGAAAACAGCTAAAGGCTGGGTTTGGGTTTGGGTTTTGAAGTGGGCATGAAACAGCAAAAACTTGAGCTTAAAAATTAAAGTTGTAGCAACATGTTGTTGATGTACAGTGTTAAATATGATAGTTATTTTTTACACCCTGCTAAATTCCTTTGACAAGGACAAACATCTACAATAAAGGATAGTAAGTGGAAGGCTTGAACATCTTAAGTTATCATGTATGTCATGATATTCCAGTGATTACATTTTGAGGTGCTCTGTTCAATACACGTACAAGGGTAAATCAAAGCACCGACTGATGTATTCAGCACAACTCCCATGCAATGTGGGATTGGCAGTGGAGACAAGAATTGCTCCTTTTTTGAAGGTGAAAACCTGATCCTGTTAAAAAGCCTTTACTGCTGAGAATCCTCATCCACATTCATAAATTTGGTTGTATTCAAGCAAGGGAGGCTGTGGTGCATTCTCTTTGAGAAATAAGATGGATTTTTTTAAATAGACATTTTAAATATACTTCTGAACTAATCCTACTTAATATACCTTATGGCTATATGGCTATGGTACCCTAATAAATTATTATTTTAAATATATAGTCAGGTATTTAGATATTTTTACTTCTATCCACTTAGAATGATTATTTTATGTTCAGATTCATCTGCAGTCTCATTCTTGGGCAGAAAAATAAGCCTAGTGCTTTGCAATTTATTTTTTTTCCTAGGTTCTCTGCTGAAATATTTAGGTATAGGGTCTAAAATGGGTCTTCTGACAGTAATAATTAGACAGGATGAGACCACAGAGGAGAGGAGACCTGGTATTTAGAGAATAATGAAAATTACACCTGCCTAAGTGATGGTGGGAAAAGAAGAGGATTTTAAGAAATTTTTTTTCTCATTTCCTAATTTCTAAAAAATTGTGGGACAATGTGGCAGTCACCTCTATAATCACACTTGATTGATTTACAGATAACCACAGTGTAGCGCTCATTCATTAGGGCTTGCATATATGTAAGAAAAACATTTTCCTAAATGCCCCTTGGATAATTAAATAAATGTCTTTGCCAAAGCAAGCTTTGAATCCCGATAAGGTCCTGGGAGGCTATCATCACTTCCAGCAACCATAATCATCATCTCAGAGAGTGGAAATACACTTAATCAGCAAACCATGCTACTCTCTGTGAATGAGCAAGGGAGGTGGCCTGCAGGCCTTTTGTCAGGCTGGATGAATAACTAAATGTTGGCAGTGAACTTGTCCCTTTAGTGCTGAGAGTTGAGGATTGCTTGTGGAGCCAAGGAATGCTGAGGCTTGTGGATGGCAACTGCATGCAGTGCTTAGAGTCAGTTTGGTTTCCCTGGCTGATGCTGCTCAGTAAATGAATATTCTTATTTAAGGGTATTCTTAGGGCAGTTACAGCTCCAGGGGGAGGGACTTGAAGTATGGCACCTGTGTTAAAGTGTAAGAGCAGTTTGAACTGGGTGAGCCACAGTGCTGGGCTGGAGCACCCAGGACATCCCGTTTGCTGCAGCTGGTTGTGTATGCAGGTTTTGGAACATTTGAAGCTAAATCTCCGGGTGATTTTCTTTTCTTGTTCTTTAAATTTTTTTTCTCTTTCAAGCTGTTGCTATCAATACTGATTTTGGTACCTGTCAATTTAATTTCTTTGCTGCAAGTACCTTACATAATAGCTTACCATGGTGTAAATGTAATGATTTGTTACATTTTTATACTGCCAGAAGTTTACCTGTCTGGGACCACGAGTCTGTTTCCTATTGTTTATTAAATCGGTGTCTTCATGACAGAAAGTAAAGAGGCACTAGAAATGCAAGAGCTCAGTCACAGTGCTCCAGGCAAGAGAGAATGGTGCACACACAGTGAGAGGGGAAAGTCTCCCAGGGAATACTGGGGCAGATCAGGTCACTGAAGGCAGAACAAGCATTCCAGCTTACAGTGCTTCTGGCAGGAACGTGCTTGAGATTGTGTCCCACACCTTAACAGGTTTGCAAACCAGATGTGAATTTGAGCCAAAGTGTGGGATGCCTGAAGGCAGAGAGATGCAAACCAGAATGACCTCTGACCACAACACACCAGGATTTGGGATTTTGCATGAAGTGCTCAGGTTGGGCGTCGTACAGCATATGTCTAGGCAGTCTGTGGCTGATGAAAGAGCCTGTGCATGTTAGAGATGAGCGAGTTAAGTTTCAAAAAAACAGAGGTGAGATGTGAGCAGATGAAGACAAGACATGATTAGTGTGTATCTTCTTTCAAAAAGTTAGCTGTAGGGAAAATATCAATCGTGGTGGATAAGTTTGAGATGACATAAGGCTGTTGTCAGTCACCTGGTGAGGCTGTTCCCAGAACAGCTGCTGCTGAAGAGAGCTCCTTCCCTTTGTGTTCCTCTGGAGCAAATGTTTGCACATGCTCTTGATGGCTGCTCTGTAGAGGTTTCTTCTGAACCCATCTGCTGCTGGCAGAGATGGCTGGGAGACTGTGGGGGAGGTGGCAGCACTGTTTTAACAAGCAAAACTTAAAGTTTTTTTTTTTTTATTAAAAAAATGTGTCTGTGTGACTAATGGAACAAAGAGACCATCTTTCTGCTAATTCAGTCGTTCCTTTTTTTCTCTCCTCCAGCAGCTTTTAAGTCAATCCAAGAGGGGGAAATATCCACAGGTGAATAATGAGACTTCTCAATATTTGGCGACCCTCAAAGCAGGCATCTGTAGGCAAAAGATATATTGCCATAGGTGCTATTTAATAAATAAAATGAAACATGGGTCATGGGTTGATTTGTTTTAAAGGGCTTTAGAAGAGTTCATCGTTCTGGAGAGGTCATCATCATTGAGTACTTGATCCATTGCTCTATTTCCTGTTGGAACCAGAAGAAGGAAGCTTATCCTAATGAGTCTGTTTTGTAAGAAGGTTATACTTTGCTACCACCTGGAGACAGGAGCAAGAACGAGGACAAGGGGCATAGGGCATCTAGAGCCAGTTGGTGTCTAAAATATCATTTAAAGAGATGAGATACTGGGCTAAGTGTAATATAGAAAAGGAAATGCAGGGTGCCTGAGGGGCTGGATGTGATGGGAGTCCGTGTGTATTGGCAGTGTCATGTAAAAGTGGGAGAGAATGTGCACTTCCAGACTTGGAGAAGCAGATGGGATTGAAAGTGAGATTGTAATTGTTTTAATGTTGTGGGGTGTTTACAGTGTGGATGAAACTTTTGTGAATTAGTTTATCCTTAGCAATAAACCTTTTAAAAACACTCTTCTTGGTGAGCCCCATTTCCAGTATGCAATGGAAATTACAGAATAAAGCTAAGGGGAACTGCCATGCTGAGCACAGCTAATGTTTGCCTGACAGCAGTGATAAACAGCCAGAAAGCTGTTTTTATGCATGAAAATTGTCCTTCTGGCTTTAGTTACTTTAAAAAAAGTATTTTTCAAAATAGCCTGGGAAGTCTTTTTTCCCAGCACTCTGTGAAGTCTGTGTTGCAGCCTTGCACTGGAGATCCAAACCCGTTGAGCAGAGCACGTTATGTGAAATAATTGGAAAATGGAGCTTTGTAAAAATGTCTTTTGAAGCAATGTGGAACTGGCTGGTTGCCTTCTATTTGCTTCTAAGTTCTCCAATTGTTTAAATACCACCTTTGTGACAACAGTGCCATTCACTTGACAATTTGTCATTTTATTCCTGGTAATATGCATGTTGGATGCAAAAATAGCCATTCTACTTGTGATCATCAAACTTTAGCGGAATTTCAGACAAAGAATTTGGCAGGTCTCCAGATAAAATATTGCAGAGCAGCTCAAGCAGGCATTAATATTTGTTGCTTATACACTTTGTGCTTTGAAATCTCTATTGCTTCTGACGTGTTCAAAAAAAACAAGCTATTGTTCCCCTAAAACACAATTTGAAGTACATCTGAATGGAATATTGCATTATTTTTGCATGGGGATATGTCTAGCAGAACAACAAGGACTAAATGTTACAGTGCAGGAGAGTTTTACAGAGCACCCCCTCTCCCTGCAGTGGCTTGCAGGGTGCAGGGGTAGCTCCAGCTTGGCCAGGACACAGCCAGGCTGCCCTGCTGCAGCTGGGAAAGGAGGGATTGGACTGGCACATCTGATTCCCTGGGTAGAGCGGTGCCTGTGCAGGACCCAGCTGTGTGTGTTACTGAGGGTAAAACCGTTCGAGGTTGAGCGACCTGTGCTGCATTTTCCAGTGAAAACCTGGACACTGACTGACTCGATGGAAACGTTCTTACCTCTGTCTCATCCCAGGCTGTGGTCAGAGGAGTGAGCTCTGTTCACACAGATCAATTTGTCTAAAAGCATGTGGTCCCAGTCAAGCACGCACCTGTCTTGTGGCTTTGGTGGGATGAGTTGTGTCTTTAAGTTACTCAGGTGTTGGAGAGGCTGGAAATCTGGTACTTAGAGTTTCATTCCTTTGCTTTTTTGAGACACCCTTGGTTTCTCTGTCTTTGAATGTTACAAATGTAATTCCTGATTTATTATCTCTATTTCTTGCAGTTAATGAAATTAAAACTATATTCATTTTGAATAAATAGAATGCAGCAAAACTCTGGGTAAAGTTTTGCAAAGCTGTGTTGGGTACAGTAATCCTGACTGCGAGCCCAGTGAGAAGGACTGCAGAAATAGTCCTAGAACTTCATCACTTATTTTCCAAAAGCACTGGAATACACTGATTTCTTAATCACTCTGAATGTAATTAGCTGTAAAAAATAAATGTACCTGATTTCTGATCATAAATCCATACTTAAATTATGGGATATTTTAAAGCTGCACATTTGAAGGATTAGAGAGTGGAAGAAAGCAGCATTGTTTCTTTATCTTCAAGCCACATGCAAACTGTGGCGTCCAAGGACTGTCTTTTTGATAAGCTCAATATGGCTTATCTCCCAATAGAAGTATACATTGTTCTTCCCTTTAAATGTATTCTGGGATTCAGATTACTTTCAGCTGTTCCCTTTCTCCCCTTCTCAGTCTCCAACTTCGTTTTGTTTTTAACATGCGGAGAAAATGGTTTGCTTCAAAATATGTATCTTTTCATAACATAAATTCAAGGAGTGGATGGGGAAAGACGTATATGCTTGGCTGAGCTAATGAGAAAATGACTCAGTCTGTGTGTCTGACATCTCATATCACATAAAGTGGTTGACAAAGAAAAATGGATTTGCTTTAAATACTCGGAGCCGCCACAATAACTGATCATATTTTGTAGATTACAATGGGCTTAAAGCAGCAATAAACCATGAACCTCACTGCCTGCTCCCTCAGAAGTTTATAAATACCAAACGCAGCTCAGTCACAAATCCTTGAGGCGGTGTCAGAGGCCTGCACTGGGCAGGGGGGCTGTAGAGCTGTTGGAAGGAAAATATTAAGCAATTGGAAAATTGCATTTTTCATATCTTTAACCGTTCATTGCAGTTGTTTCTTGCCCATCCTACATTCCTCGCTTGCAGCAGTGTTCTGGGCAGAGAGCAGGATGAGCCAGAGAGGGGACGAGGGACCTACCTGTGCTGCTCAGGTGGGCAAACGCAGGGCTGTGGCCCCAGCCGTGTGCCTGTGAACGTGGCCACGTCATGGGCACTCAGTAGCTTTGTGAAGGAAATGTCATTGCACGCCTTGGTGCTGGGGGGCTGGTTTGCATACAGCTGCATGTCTTTAACTACCATTAACTGAAATTAATTAGGTAGCTGCTTCTTAATTCTTTTGACTGAATCCTATATCACAAGAGCACCATATTCAATCTGGCACAAGGCACTCACAGGAGAGGCCCAGACCTGAATTAGCATCTAATCTAAATTAGCTTTAACCACCTGAAGACTAGCTTGTCTGGACTGGGTTAAAATCATTAGTGGTGAACTCTGAGAGTGCTGTGCTTTGCCTATGATGCAGACATCTCCACAAAGGTTAAACCTGTGTTTCTTTGGTGCTAATAATTTGTAACTGAATGCTACTGTTTTGTTGATGTAGTTTAGAAAGGCAGGAGTATGTGAAATTCCTGAAAACCAGGGTGAGAACTGAAATTTCATCTGTCTAGGATTCAGGGAGCCGGGTGTGCTTTCACCAGAGTGAAGCCAGGCTCACTGATGACATCTGTTCAATTGCTGTAATTGGTGAATGGTTAGATTAATAGTAAGGTGATAATTTCCATTTACTAGTGGGTGGTTCTGCTGTTAAAACATAAAATATATAGGAGAAATTTTGTTTGGACAGCATTTTCTCCTTTCCTTGTGGTTAAAGTCATATAGTGGAACAACTTAGACTTTGTGCACGGATGCTTAGATGTAAATACCAATTTTAGGAGCAAAAGAAATTGTTAAAATCAATCCTACATCCATTTGTGATTCTAGCAGACCATCATTAGAGGTGGGGCCAGAACAAATAAATCCTTCATAAATAGAAGTATTCCTCTGAGTAAAATAACTATACTGAGGTTAAAAGGTCTACTTTTATATGTAGTTGTTATTTGTGTAGTTATGGCTTTATGCTTCAGCTGGCACAAATTTACATTGCTTATTACTTATAAAGAACATTGTACCACTGAAAAAGTTGTTAGTCTGGTGATACTTAGCTCTAAATATGACTTGAAGTATGGTGGGTTTATTGTTTAAATAGCTATTCAGCTGTGAATCCTTGAGATGTCTCAGTGCATGAACTATTGGCATTTTGCCATTTTTCATTATGATCAATGGGCTGATTTGCAAGGCAAGAATCCTGCATCCCTCCCAGCTCATGGCAATGTGTACTGTGCCTTTGGATATGGAAATATGCCTTACAACAGATGGACAAATATTATCACTAGGCAACTGCACGAAGACAAAATAATCCTTGTACAGAATTGCTCATGGAGCTTTATGCAGTCAGAGGATGCATTTTGTGTGTGTTTGTGTGCTAGGGAAAAACAATTTTTTGTTTGGTTTGTTGACCTGTAACAGCGACGTTTTGGTGGTCTTTGCCACTGCTTTGTGGCTGGTCTAAGGAATGCTGTAGTGATAACTATGAAAATGTGATTTATTTTCCCCCTCCCTTACCTTAACAAACACCAAATGTAGCAACTGGCAGGAGGAAAATTTGGGTTTGTGTCCAGGCTGTTTGTTGCTGTTACGTTTTGTATTGCAGTCGCATCAGAGATCCTCCCTCTGAATTCAGGGCTTCCTGTTGCCTGGCGTTGTGCAGCCACAGAAAGGTCTGATCACTGCTCTGATGGCTCTGTTGGGTAGATAGATGAGAAACACAAAGGCTTGAAAAAAGGGAAAGCAATGATTTTCATCACAGAGGTCAGTAATAACAGCCCAAGAAGAGTGTGATTTAATAAGGTGCCATTGGACTGTGCATCCCAGACAGAGCACAGACCTTTTGTATCCTGTTTCAGAGCCTGGAGCAAGATAAACCTCTGCCAGAGCCTGAGTGGGGTACAGAAACACAGCGTTGCTTAGGAACTGGATTCCTCCTGGTTTCCCTTGTTTGTTTGTCCTTGATAGCAGCGCAGAAACTGACGAGTGGCCTTGCAGAGGAGAACGATATTACCACCATCTCTGAGGTTTCTGTTACCATCACTGCTGCCATAGAAATAAGACTTTCCACTTCTGTGATGTTTATTTTAATCTCTTTTCACAGACATTATGTGTGAATGAGGTATTAAATATTATGACTTAAATTTGAGAACATAGGTGGATAAATTGCACAGAGGAGAGGTCCTTATTAAAGCTGCTTTCAGATGAGGTCCTTAAATCTACCTGATCACAGTAAAAGAAGGGTGATGGTGGTGTGAACCTGGCCCAAAGAATCAAGATGGGAATGGGCTTCTCTTTTTCAAGACCTCTTAGAAGGAAAAAGGTAGTGCTGCCTATAAGGGTTCTGCAATTTGATGTTTAATTCTGCTTTTCTTTTATATATTCCTATCTTAGATGTTGGCCTCATTCATCCAAGGGCTAAATGCTTGGAAAGGATTTTGATCCTTTATGTCAAACATTTATGTATGTTCATTTATTCACTGCTGATTCTCACAGGTTTTATGATGCTTTAGGTGTGTACTGAGACAGCTACAAAACTCAACTTGCAGAAATTTCAGCGTGAATTGTGATTAAGCTTTGTGTGATTTAACTCCTCAAAAATTACTCAGGTGTGTTTTGTGGGCTGATTGTAGTTCTCGGTCTTTAACCATGAGTTAAATGCTTTTTTGTTACTCCATTCCCAACTGTTGTAGAAAACAATTGATTACGATCAGTTTTCTATCATTTGCATTCAAGTGTGGATTTCTTAAGAAGTCCTAATACATTAGAATTGCTTTTTCTGAAATAGCAGCCTCAGGAAAATTTAAAAGTTAATACTACTACGATCACTAGACCTTGGAAGTTTTCCATCTATCTTCTTTATCATACCTGGCTCCTTGCCTGTCACTGTGGCTCTGCTGTAGTTGTTAAACCCTTGGGAATAGCTGGTACCTGTTCCCTAAGGCCATTGTTCCTGTGTGTTCCATCATAGCAGCCTCCTCTCCTCTTCTTGGCTCCTTTTTTTGTTCAATAATTTTAAAGCTAAGTCGCTCTCTAGTATGTTGAGGAGGCCAGCACCTTTTTTGACAGGTTGTCATTTGAACCAGAACTGTTCTCTTTTGTGCATGGGATTTCCGCAGTCTCCTGGTTCAGACTGATTATATCATTACAGATATTTTCGTTTGCTGGATGCAACCCTTACTCTCCCACTCTGTTTAAATGTTCTTCTTTCTGAAGGCAGAAGTGTCCAAAGCCATCCTTAGTGCCTGCAAAAAATCCCTCTCTTTTTTTCATAGATTTTTGAAAATCTCCCTCAAATTATTTTGCCTGATAGAGACATGCTCATGTCCAGATGCATTTGGAGTCCACTCGCCTAACTGAAAAAAACTGAGGAAAAAATGTGGTGTTTTTTTTATTTTTTCCTTGTAGTTTTACAGACAGATAATGCCTTTTCAAGGTGTGGTCCCACAGGTGAGGGTGTCCTGGCTGCTC
Source organism: Eulacestoma nigropectus (assembly GCA_013397775.1). Classification (NCBI taxonomy): domain Eukaryota; kingdom Metazoa; phylum Chordata; class Aves; order Passeriformes; genus Eulacestoma; species Eulacestoma nigropectus. The sequence goes on along the minus strand of VZTE01002833.1, from coordinate 53,882 downwards.
AGGACGTGCTCTGAGCTCTGTGTGCAGCTCCTCGGTGTCACTGAGCTCGGGCAAGGCTGGCTCAAAGCCCCGGGGCTGTGTGGGTGCCTCCTCCCCGTGCTGTCCTGCCAGGCTCCACAGCCTCCAGGTCAGACCCTGGCTGTCATGTGAGTGGGGCTTTTCCACACGGGGAGCAGCTCTGTAGTGGCCTGGATCACCCAGGGAAGGGAACTGAGGAAAAACCACTTCACGAGAGGCCTAGGGAGGTGTCCTGAGTGGGAATGTCTTTTAGAAGGAGAAGTCAGAGATCGGAGTAGCCAGTGAAAACAGCAAAGGGCTCCTAGGGCTGGTGTCCGTGGTGGGAGCGAGCAACTGGACACGTTGAGCATGTGAAGGTTTTGGGTAGTTTTGCCTTAGGTTAGGAGAAAACAGCCAAGCCTGCAAACCCCTGTGTGTTAAGTAGCTGTGCAGCTCCCTGCTGTTCCCAGAGAGGAACAAACTGTGTTGTGGGCAGAGTGTGATAAATGAAAAGGTTTTTGAAATTACGTGGAGCTAAAAATGAATTAATTTCTCCAAATGAGTAGTAGGGGAAGGGAAGAGGCAAACACTGTTAGAGAGAATGGGGTGAGGGAGGAGGAGAAGGAGCTGTTTCCAGGCAGCCGTGGTTGATTCTCGGTGCGAATGAATGACAGACGGGTTTGGCTTTCATAACTTGTGGGGCTGGGCTTACTGAGAGCAGAGATTGCAGCTATATTGGAAAACTTCTTCCATAACTGAGAAAGCAAAAATAGCAGGTAATGGTCACAGATGTCCTTTGTTTCATACACCTCATTTAAGAGGAAAAACACAGAGCAACAAAAGGAGAGACTCTTAAGACACTGTAGGCAGGGAGAATATGTTGTATCAAAGGGATGACATAGCAGGTGTGCCAGCAGCGAAGTGCCAAAGGTGACGTTTTTATTACTGCAGCACCGTACACAGCATTGCTGAATTTGGTAAATATGAGAAATCTGGAAGAGAATTAGCTGAGATGAACTTTGGTTGGCTTGAGGGACTTGAGTATATTTGTGCTTTTTTCATTAGGCCCACCTCAGAGTAGAAAAGGTTACTGCAAAATGGGAGGCTGCAAGAGGAAATGTAGTAGTGGTGGTGTAAGAGTTAGGGTAATTCTGTAATTTTAACACTTAACAATTGTAGTTAATTTCTTTCACATATTAAAATCTGCTCTCTTATGTTCTCTCGAAGACTGCTAATCTAGCTTGCCAAATGCAAAAAATCTTTTCTAAAAAACCTTATCCAAACCAAACAGCACTTTCTTTTTCATATGCATGTTAGTCATTGAGCTGCATATGAATATATATAAACTGATATTTTTTTAATATAGTAATTTAATGTGAGAAAACTGTGAACATTCAGAGTAGGTTTTTTTTAAGAAATACACAATTTTAAGGAGCAGCAATTGCATGTTTTTCATTCTGTTTTTTTTATGCTAGTATAGACGTTTTTAGAGTTACACATGGCTTTTAGCAAGCTCTCCGTCATTTCTGAAGATATGGATCAGCTACCCAAATTATTTACATTGTTACTCAAGATATCTTTTTTTGGTTTTGTTGTTCATAATCAGTTGAAAATATCTAATAAAATAAAATGCTTTTTAAAATTTTGGTAGATCATTATTTAAAAATAATAGTGAGTTTGATGTAATGAAGGGAGCATGCTATGGAGCAAGGTAAGGGAAAAAACAAACCAGCGCTGGGAACAAATGATTCAACATTGCGGTGCCAAGAGGAGCTGTGCTTCTCTACTGACTGCTTCTGAAGCAGATCCAACCCCTTCAAATGCTGCTAATATCTCTTTTTCAGTGGGGTCTTAGTTGGCCTTGGGTCCCCTACACCCCTGACTCCAAAATCGTGGAGGTCATTGCTGAGTTCCTGGCTTCTCCAAAGGCTCCAGGTGGGCCCATCTGCTGCCCCCAGGTTCTTACATCAGCAGTAAAATGAGCAGGGTAAGGACAGTAAGTCATTTTGCTTCCACTGCATACACACTGGTGACACATCCACTCCCTGACTTGGCAAATAGTTCCTCAGTCACCATCACAACCACAGCTCATGCTGGTACCATGTAATAGCTCTCAATTATCAGAATTCTCCAAATGTATCAGCCGAGATTGTAAGAAATTGCAGTTCTGCTTTAGAGATGAGTAAGCAGAGGCAGAGGTAAGAGGAAGTGTGAGCTGAGCACTGGTGTTTGTGGTTCCAGGTGTGCTGTAACTCTGTTACACAGCCCCTCAGTCTCCAACTCAGGCTTTGCTTTTGCATCCATTTAACAGTTGCTAACTAAAGCTTCAGAAATACCCTTTCTTTTCTTCTGAGTAAGTATTAGGGAGAATCTTGATCTATAACATCAGTATTCTGTCACCTACTATATAAGTTTATAATTAACCTGTTATTGGAGAAGTGTCATCTTTCTCATGGCCTCCAGAACGATCAGGCACTGAAAAGATGCAGCTGGGTCACTAAAAAGTAAATCAACCTGTGCATGTGATGGTGACATCTCGCGTAGACAGAAACTTTGCATCTCCTCTGAACTTAATTCACTCCTCTCTGGGCTGCGGGCACTGAGATTATTTGGCAGCTGTTTGCTATAGTAGTAAATTTGGAAATAATTCAGTGAGCTCTAGTAGGAAGCCAAGGCTTCTGACAATCGCCAGAGGCTTCTGCAATCCTCTGGTGCTACAAATCATCACGACCTTGCGATGCCACCCCGCCTCCAGAGTGCCAGAAAGGAGGAGCGCCCGACGCGCTGTGTGGGGAGAGACATCAGCTTCTGTCCGTGCCTCCCTCTTTCTGCTGCCACCTAATTGCTTGGGGAATTGGGAGAACCATAAATAAGAGAGATTAAATTCTGCTGCCAAGACAGAAGTTTGGCTTTAAAAAAATGATGAGTTCCGGAATAGTCCTGCTTGTGTGCAAGATGGCTGTGTAATTCTGGGACAGGTAATCATAAGTTGTAGATGATTTGGAGCCTGTGACTGCTTGTAAATCCTGATTTAAGACGCTGAAGTTGTTCTTTTGGTGCGGCTTTGTTTGGGGCTAATGAGTGTTTCCATGACACCTGTGGTAAAATAACATTGTTTCAATGATAGCTGTTCTCACTTATTTTTTTAAGTTACATTGAACAGGCGTGTCTGCTGGCATGTCTGTTCCTGAATCAGCTGAGCTCTCAGGGGATAAGTACCCATTGCAATTATGAGCATTTAAATGTTTTGCTAAGTGTGAAATATTTACATATTCTGAAAGCATGAGGATTTGGTGTTTCCTTGATAGGACTTTCCTTGTCTGAAATGTTTTGACTCTGTAGTTTACACATTACCCATTATTACAGAAAATTTTTTTTCAGTATTTTTGTTGAAATGCTGCAAACAATAAGAAGACTTAAAGCCCAGGAAGTTGGGAGCAGTATCAGTTTCTCTTGATGATAAATGTTTACACTGCAGACCCAGTGTGCTGCTGCTGCTGTTTGCTCCCACATTTAAGTCTCCTGAGCTGAGACCACCTCGTCGTGCTAGCAAGGATGCCAGCATTGCTGACTCACAGTCTAACTCATATTAATGAACCTTTCTTCACAACTACTTGCAATTTTAATGAGATTTGTGTTTCTGAGGCCTTCAGTGCTTCCCACAATTATTTTGAGCTTGAAAAGCCTTCAAGAGAATGTTTGTATTAACATTATCAAGTAAAAATATATTTTGTGGCACTGGGGATGCTGACGGGCGGGTGAGGATTCTTCAGTTCATTCTGTGATGTTCTAAAATGTTGATTTAAAAGAGTTATGCGTCTTGCCATGACCATATCTGCCCATCAGTCAGTCCTGGTGACACAGCTCCATTAGAGGTGGCATTCGGCCGGCCAGGGGTCCTGTCAAACCCACCACCCCCACAACGCCCTTGATGAAGGTTAAAATCTTTGCTGGGTTAACTACATTATTTTTGAGTTGTTCTGGGTAAAAAATGTTATTTATAGTGTGTATTGTTCTTGACTTAGGTGTTTCTTCGTTGAAACTCTTCTTGAGATTGGTAGTGATAAAAAGCATTTGTCGTCCAGTGCGTGATCAGTGACACATGTGAAATGAGTTTATTTATTAGGTAGATCTTCAAAGCTGTACTGCTAGAAAACCAATATTTTTCTCACTATTTGCATTTATAGAAGCAATAAAGATCTTGAGATGTGGGTTAGCTAAAATTCTGAGCACATCAAAGGTTTAGAATTGCAAAATTTACACAAAATCTTTATTACTAGAATTCCGTAAACTTGGTAGAAGGTCCTCGTGCGTTGCGTGGCTCAAAATTACACTTGGCCACATATTGGGTTAATAATATCAAAATTTAGTTCAGATTGATCAAAGCCTTTGTAATTTCTTAGATAAAGTTGGTTTCAACTGCAGGGTTACAAGAAAGCCTTTACTCAAAGCACTTTCAGGCATTGTTACTACATTTTTTTACAGCCTTTTGCTGTAGCCTCTGTGCTTGGGTGCCTGATTGCTCCTGGAGTGAATATTGACTTTCTGCTGGGACAGACATGGCAAGCTGATGTGTTTTGTTTAATGTTTAAAACCTGCTCAGGCAGCCTGAGGTTCACATCCACCTTGGGACAGGAGGGAGAGAACAGAAAAGCAAGATGGAAAGAAAAAAAAACCCACAAAAAAAAGCATTTGTAAAAACAGTTCTTGTTCAATGAATTCAAATCTGTCTCTGAATAATAGAAAAGCAGATTTTGAAAAGCTTCTAAATTGTTCCCTGAACTGAGGTCAAGGAAGAAAATAATGCCATTCACAGTAGAACACGGATCAATAAGAAATCCAAATAGGATGGTGCTTTTTATTGTGGTTATGTTTGACGGCATGAGTCCATGTGGAGATGCAGACCCTCTCAGTTCAGAAGCCTGAGTTCTTCTGTGTAAATAAGTGAGAGATGTGCTTCCTACTGGCCTTCGTGTCAAAGATAAATGCCCGAACTTATACGGCTTCTCTAAGTTACAGTGTTTTATTTGATTCTGCATCTTAGCGTGGCAACACACCCTTGAAAATTTGTGACACTTTGCTGTCAGTATCCCATGCCAAAACAGTAATTTTTTACCAGATGTGGTTAGAGCCTTAGCAGCAGAAATTAGAGCAGCCAGCACAGCTGCATCCCCCTTGGTCCTGATGTACAAAGTCTGTTAGTCCCAGTTAATCTGTAAGTGCAAAGGTGGTTGTGGTCTAAGTTTTGAAACGGGAGAGTCTTCTGGCACAAGTGATCTGCACCGTGTGCAGTTGCTAAGACAATTTTTGAGACCGTATCTTCGAGCTTCCCACTGCTCTGGATTCAGCTCTTCTGTGACTTCATCCCTCTCTTGCACTGAACACTGACCCAGGCTGTCCTTCCACCATGCCTCCTTCTCTTCTAAGAGATCCTTCCCCCCGTTCAGCCTTTCCCTCCAGTCCATCTTCCCAGCGTGTTACTGAGAGCCACCTATTTGAAAATTTGCCACGTTGCCACTTCCACACAAGCCCATCACACCGTCAGGACTAAAGCGCCTCAAAGTCTTTCTGCTGGGAAAAAAATGTGGGACACTTGGCATGAAACCACTAAGCTTTCACAAAGCAGTGCTGTTTCTTCATGCCTCAGTCTGTTTGGGCTTTTTAAAATTTTTCTCATATTTTAATTGGAAGTTATTTGGAAGAAAGAAAAATACTCGTTTTTAAACTTCATCCTATTTTATAGCGTACCCACCGAACTGTGATATCTGCCATGCCTGGAGGTCTTTCACTTGTTAAAAATTGAGAGGAACTTGCAAGTGTTTGAAATCAAAAAATGAGTAGCTCAGTTTTCATGTCTCCCTCCTCCAACTGGCCCAGCTTTAATTTCAGGTTATTAAAATTCAGTCATAGTAACACTAAATATGGTTAATTCCGTAGGAATTTAGATTAAGTGTTTTGAGCCTGCAGACCAAGTTAGATTAAATAATACTGCCATGTGCTAATAAATTTTGTCTTCCAGGATTCTACCCACAAAGATATTACATTAGAAAATTGAGGCGGTTGCTAGGGTTTCTAGCATATAAATTTGGAAGTATTCTAACTTTGAAAGATGTCAAAAAATGAGCCTGAAATGATTCTCTGTGTTCTATTCTCATCAAATTAATTCCATTTGAGAAGCTGCATCTGTAGGGTTTCATTAGCATTGCTTCCAAACCCAGTTACCACCCCTCTTTCTGGTTCTTGACTGATGGAGTTATTGAATTCCTCACTGGATGAGGTTATCTGGAGCCCTGAGGATAAAATTATGAGAGACTTTATTGCTCTGATAGAATTTGTATGGATTACTTACTATCACCAGACTGTTTCTTTGTTATTTATATGTATGTTTACGACATCTCATATAAATCTACAAATAAGAACAGGATAGTACAGGTCACCTATGAAGGGATTTCAGTAGTCACTCTGCTAAAGCTCCATGGCTTGACACGATCCTTCTGTATCATTTCAGCAAATTGACTAATAAGGTGTTAAATGAGCTGTTTGGTGTTCCCACAGTCTTCAAGGTGACTGAAACTTGGATACAGTCTGTATTTTGCATAAACTTTCCTCTTCTTCATCACCTTAGACTGACTCTCCAATGTGTTAATTCTTCTCATTTATGATTTTTGATATAATAAAAACAGCTTACATAGCAGAGAGAGCCTTAATTGCACATTAAACTGCCTTCTTTGCTGCACTGAGAGAACTCAATACAAGGCAAATTTGAATTAAAGTAGTGCTGGCCATGCTCAGAATTCATTAGCTGTTTAAAAATCTTAGTACTGTTAGCTAAACTGATGTGGCTTTGAATGCTGATAAGGCTGGAGGCATGAATGCTGTACGTGCAGCACTGCTGGGCTGTAGAAAGAATGGCTTAACCTGAACTCTGTCTTTTAAATATGCCTGGTTTCAGTGGATTAATGCCTTTAAAGAGAAGTGAAGATTTCCCATCAATACGGAAAAACAGCGTTCTTTGCTGCTGACAGACTGGCTGTGCACTGCCCTGCAGCTGCCTCTGGTGTGCCCACAAAACTGACCCCAGCCTGCTCCCAGTGACTGGGACCTGGCTGGGAGCAATATCCTGCTGCGCATTAGAAAATCACAGCAGCCTTTTAACACTTTCAAGAGCCAAACTTCTCCCCTCCTTTACTGCTGGATTACGTTGTAGAATACTGATGTCCATTTAGAAGCAGTAAAACAGTTTAGTACCTCTAAGTTACGTAATTTTTTTCTTAGCTAGACACATGGGCACCATCTGCTACCCCATAGCACCTCCTTATTGATCTCTATTGCACTGCATGAAATAGGCCAAGCTGTCATCGACGGCACCTGGGCTGGCTCCAGGAAGATGATGAATCAATAGGTTAAATTTAATTGATGTGGTGTATTATTCTGAATGACTAAGCTTGGCCGTATGTTACAGTGGAAGTGTACCTTTTATCTTTGTTTTCCTGGGTCTTAGGCTATAAAACTCTAGGCTACATCCTTTACTCAGGCTAACTGTACATTTCTGATACCACAGTGCTCTAATACCTTGCTGTATGTCACTGCCATCTGGGCTGCAAGACTAATGCAAGAATTCATCTTGGCCATGTTGCCCATATATCCTTTGCACACGGCAAAAATATTTACCAGACTAGAGATAGAAGCGGCAGTGGCTGAGTAATGTGTGTGCAACATGATCTATGAATGCAGACCTCGACTGGCTGGAAATGAAATACTGTGATAAAAATCCCATTTTTGAAATGTGTGGTTGTGCCAAGGAGTGCATTGCCTGCTCTAGGTTTTTATAGAAGTTGTACAGTTTAAGCATTACTTTTTATACACTAACTAGAACACTGAGAAGGTGTACTAGTGGGTTTGGAAAAACAGTTATTGTAAGACTATCACCAAATTACCCAGTCAGACTTCAATGTATGCACTTTACAGCATTCTGTTTCTTATGCCATTCTGGATTAGAAAAGCTTTTAAACAAGGGAGGGAAGGTGTCAAGAGATGGCAGATTTGAAGAAATGAAAAAAATTTAAAAAGTAAAACATTTGTGTTACTTCAAGCTCGTGATGTTTGTAGTAAAAGATCTAGTTTTGAGACACTTGCTCCTTAAGCTGGCAACAAAACAGCTCATGGTAAAAATACTGTTCAGCTTTTAGATGCGCCTGTTGTTATGCTTATGGATGGGTAGTCTAAAAAGTATCACACCACACTTAAAGACTGATACCCATACCAGCTCCCCTCACTTGGACTAAAAACAGGAAACTCTAAATGCACCTTCTCTAAAAGTAAGTTGAAGTATCCAAGACCAGAGTGTGTACAAACAGAGGCAAAGTATCAATTTGATTTTCATCTGTCATTTGAACGTGGAGGCACCTAAAAGCAGCAGCAGTGCAGCATGGAAACCGGGAGAGAACACAAAGAAAGAGGCAAAGGCAGGAGCACTCGTGCTACGGCCCTTGGGGTGTGTGGAGAGCTGTCGAGCTGGCAGCAGGGAGGGTGAGAGGAGCCTGTGCTCCAGAGCAAGGGCTCCTGCGTGGGGACGGCTCTTGGGAAGGTCAGAGCGCTGCCTCGGGAACGTGCGACAGCTCTCTCAGTTCCTGTGCTCTCTCTGTTCCTGATCTCTCTCAGTTCCTGTGCTCTCTCTGTTCCTGATCTCTCTCAGTTCCTGTGCTCTCTCTGTTCCTGATCTCTCTCAGTTCCTGTGCTCTCTCTGTTCCTGATCTCTCTCAGTTCCTGTGCTCTCTCTGTTCCTGATCTCTCTCAGTTCCTGTGCTCTCTCTGTTCCTGATCTCTCTCAGTTCCTGTGCTCTCTCTGTTCCTGATCTCTCTCAGTTCCTGTGCTCTCTCTGTTCCTGATCTCTCTCAGTTCCTGTGCTCTCTCTGTTCCTGATCTCTCTCAGTTCCTGTGCTCTCTCTGTTCCTGATCTCTCTCAGTTCCTGTGCTCTCTCTGTTCCTGATCTCTCTCAGTTCCTGTGCTCTCTCTGTTCCTGATCTCTCTCAGTTCCTGTGCTCTCTCTGTTCCTGATCTCTCTCAGTTCCTGTGCTCTCTCTGTTCCTGATCTCTCTCAGTTCCTGTGCTCTCTCTGTTCCTGATCTCTCTCAGTTCCTGTGCTCTCTCTGTTCCTGATCTCTCTCAGTTCCTGTGCTCTCTCTGTTCCTGATCTCTCTCAGTTCCTGTGCTCTCTCTGTTCCTGTGCTCGCCCCCCTGCTCTGTGTGCTCAGGCCACAAGAGATGACTCCAGCTGGGGACTTCTTTCTTACATTTTTCCTGAAAGTCGGGTTCTGCTCAGTGAAGAGTTACTTGCTGCACGGAGCACCCGTGGAGCTGCCGAGGGTTTGCAGGAATTGGCAGCAAAGGGAGTGGGGCAGGAGCTCGGGGCTGCCGAGGTCGGGCCAGAGCAGTGTGGTGTGATGAGAGATCTGGGGGTGTACAGAGCTGTCTTGGTTAAACCTTTGCAGGGATGCTTTGATTCCTGGCATGCTGTGATAAGTTTTGGAAGGTTTTCAAACTCTAAGCATGGATGTTTGAGGGGATAAAAGCTGTACTTGCTGTGGGTGGTGTTTGGAGACCCTTGGCCCCAAGAGGGAGACCTCTGTGAACCTGTGTGAGAAGGCGGGTGGGCCTTACTGCTGCTTTAGAGAAGTTCCACCCTTTGTTATTTTTTTTAAATTTCTGCCAGAAGTTTAGTGTTGCTTTAAGTATGATACATTATGGAGAAAAGCTCGTGTCTATGAGAATACTTTCTCTTCTAAAGTGGCCTGGAGCCCTTCAGATCAACCTGCCCAGCCAGAAGAGCGGCTGGGAAATGGCAGCTCTTGCTCCCAAGAAAGGGGAGATTCATTGAGAGTGACCTTTCAGCCCTTCAGATATTTCATAAATGTGCTCTCCTGAGGTGCTGTTATTTAACTGCAGGCATCAGAACGTGTTCTCCTGCTGGCTTTGCAGCTCTTGCCCATTGACAGGTTAGAGCAATCGACGCGATTCCTACCAGGCCATGGCTTTGGAAAGGTCATGCACGCCCCAGCAAAGCCTGTCCCTTGCATTTTAAGAACAGTAGGAATCAAATCTTATCAGTAACTGTGACCAACAGAGCTACAGGAAATACAGCTTAAAATTCTATTATGGATTAGAACTGCTGGGGAAACCTCTGAAGTAAAACAAGGAAGAAACAAAAAATTAAATAAATAAATAACTCCTTAAGGCTGAAGTCTTTTAGCATCCAGTCTGTCAGTACAGACTCTTCTGGGTAATGTGTTGTGGATTTCTGAAGAAAACATGTAAGGATTTCACTGAAAAAAATCACTAAATTACCACATGCATTGTGTAAGCCACAGGTACCTCATGCTTCAGGATGGTGAAAATCTGCAGAAGCAACACTAAGCACATTAGCTAGTTTAGTATCTGTCATAAGTAGGTGTGCTCTTAAAAACAGATTCTGTTCCCCAGGTGGAAAAGTTACCTGAAAGGATGTGAAGCTGAACTAAATGGCTTGTGTGTGCATTCTCAGCCTGAAGAGTCGTGGTTGCATGTAAAAGAATTTGTCACATATCCAAGTAATGGATAGGTTATTCTGATTTGCTTGGTTGGATTTGTCTGAGGTACATTATTAATAATAGGACATTCTGCCTGCCTTGAAAATCATGTTTTAAAGCCATTTCCTAATTCTGGAGAACCTAGTTCATGACTTCTAAAGGTCTGTTTGAACATCAGTGAAGCTAGGTACAAGCATAAACTGCTTCTGAAACTGGTGCTCAGCACTTGTAAAATCCTGCTAAAATGTATAAGCTGAAGCATTCAGAACTGGAGGAAGGTTTTAAATTCAGTTGTCCTATGTTCATTTGTAAGATGAGTATTGGTTTTCATAGAGCATGATGCACATATTCAGCAGTGCTTTGAGGGCCTATATAACAGATATATGTAGAATGAAGAGGGAAAAGGAGGTTCTCCTGTGTGCTTTGGCGTTTGGCTTCGGTTTGATTTATTTGTTTATATGGCCCCAAGGCCAGAGAGTGTGAGATGAGGTTCTGCTGCCAAGGTCATGCACGTTTAACTTGATGGAAGGCAACAGAAAGGGTTGATAGCAATGGTGTCCGTGGCCAGCCATAAAGGCCTGCACAGTGTTCTTGCATTACATCTCACTGCCTGAGTTAAAATGCACTTGGTTCCTCACACTCATTTCTATCTTAATAAATACGTGCTGCTTTTAAAACTAGACAAATTCAAATGGCAGCTTGGTACTTCTGGTAATAAACTGCTGCTACACTCATCCCATAAAGCAGCTACAGCAGAATTCTGGAGCAGCCTCAGCCAGGGCCCTGCACAGCCCTGCCAGGCTGGCTCTCCTCTCCTTGCTGCTGTAGCAGCGCTGAGCCAGAAGCAGGAGCTGTAAACTTTAAAATATGACTTTTCAGCCAGAAAGCCTTTTCTTGCAGCACTGAAAGCTTTTCCTGCATTTCAAGTGAGTGGGAGATTGTTTGCCCAGTCATAAGTCTGACTCTAAATACTGTAGCAACCAAAATTAGGCCATACATCATCCTAATAGTGGTTTTCAAAGAATTCTTTACAGGATCAGTTCAGACCATACAAAGCAGTAAGGTTTTGAGCCCAGTCACTAAGAATAGCACCATCATGACTGTATCCCAGGATGAAAGGGACTTGGGTGGCAGGAAACAACACTACAAAACTGCAGGAAGAACGTGGGTAGGGATGTAGCTGCTGCCTGTGTTTCACCTGTTGATTGGTGTGACCGTGCTTGGCATTATGGTGCCTTCTCCACGGCTTTTACCAGAACTGCATTTGCTGTCTCATTGCCTTTCCTGAGGGAAATCACAGCATGACTGGGGTTGGAAGGGATCTTTCAGGATCTCCAGGTCCATGCTCCCTGCCGTGGAGGAGCTGTCAGGAGAGCAGGGTGTATAAATGTAAGAGGTGTCTGTCTGCCCAGCAGCCTTGCTGGTTACTGGGCGTGTGCTGGGCTCTTCCCAGGATGCTGCAAGCCTGGCTGGCCTCAGTGCACTTCAGGGCCTTGTAAAGTGAGGTGAGTGGAGCTCACAGCTCCAAGGAGAAGTAAAAGTTCTTGCCAAAGCAGTGAGGATGTGTAAATATACTTGCTAAGGGTTCTCCAGAAATATTTCTTTATATAAATAGCTGATAGGCAAGTCTGCAGATAGATATGAAGTTAAGGCCAAATTTATCACAGCAGTGGCTTTGCTGGGAGCACTAAATATTGATGTTCATTGTTAGCACGTGCATCACATTATGTGCCATTCATCTCAATGTAAATACTGAAGCGTCTGACAAGGCATTACTCACCATGTATAACCTGTCAGAGCATGTCACTGTAAATCATTCATACTGTTGCAACCTCGTTAATTAATGGTTAAGGAAAAAAAAACCCAACAGATTTTTATTCCTGCATGAGGAGCAAAGCTATGTTTTATTAAATCCATCACAGTGTATTAACCTAATGAAGTTCCCTGACTAGTTTTATTTGTTTTTGTACACATTTATGATCTTTCTTATAATGTCTTCAGAGGTGGGGTTTTTTAGCATTTTCATAGTTGAAAATAACATATCTGATAAAAATTAATGAATTCTTAAATCCCTGGGAAAAATTCTTGGAAAAGTCAATGAAATGCTCTTAGATTTTAAGGACTAGTGCAGCCTGGCAAGGAAAATCTTTAAATATTTTAGATTACGGTGCCACTTACCCTAGATTAATAACCCTAGATTTTGGGTCCACAGACAACTTTTCTGTTAAAGAGCAGAACTTTATATTAAATATCTATGTACTATCTCCTGGATCCTGCTTAAAAGCAGGCTCTTTGCTGCTGCCAGGGTGATGTGAGTCTTGTCTCTGGTGGAGCTCATGTACCAGGACAGGGGCAGAGCTGCTGTGCTTCACTTGGTTTTCGTCATTTGACACAACTTCTCTTCCTTTCCCCCTCGGATTTTTGTACACATGAAGCTGAAGTCAATTGGCTGTAAAAGGTTATCAAGCACTGGCTAATCTATCCAGTATGTATAATTAGAACTTAGAGGAAAGAATCTTGTGAAAGCACTAAGAATCCTGGAGAAGATAATTAAACCTGAAATATGAATATAGTAACACCCCCCAGGAGGGGAAAAATCAATCACATTATTACATTAAAAGAAAGATTCTGAATCTTGACTCAGATACCCTTTGTGTTCTGAATCACACAACCTCCATCTGAATCTGATCTTTTTAGAGTTACATTAACTAGTAGGAGACTCTCCTAGGATAACAACTAGTGGATTGTGATTTTTTTTTTTTTAAGAAGGAAAATCTTGTTATTTCCATTTGAGATGCAGGAACTGGGAAGCCCAAGTGTCAACTCCTTTTTGCAGAGGTGCAGCAGGAGTGGATCTACAACATTCAGAGAGTTCCATCAGTGTAAATAAGGGCAGAACAAAGCTTAGGAAGGGTAACGATTCCCTTGGCAATACCCAGCTCTCGCTGCAGGAGAGGTGCCACGACCAGGGCCGTAAGAGCCCCTGGCTCCCCGTGCAGCCCCGCACAGGGCCGGTGCCAGGGAGGATGTGTAGGGAGCCAGCTCGGTCACACAGGCCGAGCGTGATCTCATCCAGGTGTGTCACCTGCACATCCCGTTGCCCCTGTGGGCATCCCTAGAAACAAGCCAAATGTTACTTCCAGATACTCCAGGGAGTCTGGAGCTAATAATTTTGCTTTGTTTCATTAGCCCAGCTGTAATGTAGCAGAGCTAATGCAGTCGTATCCCAGTTAAGGTACCAAGCAGCTTTAGCTGCTTATCTGCCACGGAAAGAACCGCATTCACTTTTGCGATGAAAATTAAATGTGGAAATAATTCCCTTTTCCTTTTTGGAATATTACTGTGCTATTAAATAGGCTTAAGACCATTAAAGAGTAATGACATGAAGTTCCATGCATCATTATTTTAAAGGAGATTGAATGAAAATATACTGTCTATCTGTTCCAGCCCTTGCCTAATCCTCAGTTTAATAGAGATTTGTAAGGGCCATGATGCACAGCCATTTAGTAATGAAGCAGCCTTCAGTTTCTAAAGCAGGAGGTTTAGCATCTACACTATGAGTGAAGTAAGCATAAAAGACATCAAAGATCCAGTTTTCTCAGTCTCATTACTTTAAATATTAAATAATGTAGTCATACCTAGAGAAATGAAATGCAAAATAATAGTAGAATATCAGATTCCTTGCTCTCAGTTACTTAATGTAGCAGCTGGTTACAACTGATTTCTGTAGTTACCTGTATTCATTAATTGCTTTTGGCTCCACTGCCCTGGTTTGAGCAGACTGGGCTGGTGCAGCTTCGCTGTTACACCAGTGGGGAGGTGACACAGGAAGGCTGAAGATCAGGTCTTCACTTCTGAATCCCATGTGGTAACTTGGGGTACTGAATCTGCGTCTTCAATGCGTGTCAGCTGAGCTTGGACTCTTAGCTGTGGTTCTGAAAATTAAGGTTTTACATATATTTGTCACTGCTGAATGAATGGCAAGATTAGAGCATGGGTCATCATCTCTTACCTCTGCTGGCCTTGCCTGAGCTTGGAAGCTGTGTGTGTGTTTGTGGGAACCAACCACCTTCTTTATTCCATGTAAGGAAAAAAGCACCCCAAAGATCCTTCAATGCAAGACTACTTTTGTGGCAAGGCAGGTCCTACCCTGTGACTTACAGAGGGCTGGGAAGAGGCATCCAGGGCCTGAAGTGCCTGCAGTTCCCCCAGCCTGTGGGTCTGAGGCCTGGAGGGAGTTCAGAGGATTTGGGTTTTTTAAGACATTGCGCTTCAAATTTATTTAGGTTTAGAAGTAGAACTAGATTACGTCAATAAGAAATCTTCACATCTGAGTTTCCTTCTTTCAAAATAAGGGCTGAAATGGAATAGGAGATATTGCCAAATAACTGGAACACGTATTCAGAATAAAATATTCATACAAGGAGAAAATGGGGTCTGTGCTTAATAAAAAAAAGCGATTTATGCTGTGATAGCAATTATGTACTTTCAAATATTGTGCTTTTCTTCAAATCTTGGTTATAAATCCAAAATATATAATTAATGATCCTATCAATAATGCATTTCTAATCTTAAGGTATGAAATAAAATCTCCTTGCTTATTTTTATAGGCTGGCCCTTTAAGAAAAGTCTTTCTTGGCATTGGGTCTTATCATGAGACACAAAGAAAAGATCAAGAGGCTGAAATCTATGATAAATTGACAGGGAAGTTCCTGTTTGGAGAATGCAATATGTTTGAAGTTTTTATGGATCCCAGCTTTCCTTTTACCACAGAGGAAAAAAAGTGATTGCAAGATGAAAGCACCTCGTTGGCTGTGCAGACCCATGATGGAATGCAATTTTATCTCTTTCAGTCACCATTTCTGCTCTACAGAGGTTAAAACAGAAACCCATTAATGTTTGATTGCTGCATGAGAAATGGGTGGGTTCAGACTCACTGAGAATAGACCAGCTGCCCATTTTATGAAAACTGCCCTCACAGGTGGCTAAAATGACACTTTTGTGAGCTGTCTCAGCTCGACAGTGAGCCTAAGGCAGATGAGAAGGGAAGGTTGCCTTTATCAGGGGGCTCTTTCTGTCTCTGTTATGTTGGTTTCGTGGCGCTCACTGCTCTCCACTGATGTCCTAATGCACCATGACACATCTGGGGCAATGCCATCCTACGGGAAGTGTAACAGTGTAACAGAAATTCCAGGGGGAATTCCCATGGATGCTTATCCATTAAAGTTGCAACTTCAGTGAGTTGCCATAGTTTGAAAAGCCTTGTTCATGTTGTTCTTGAGGTGGATTGGCAAGTGGTTTGGCTTAAGAAAAACGTTACAGTCAGTGTAAGGCAAAACCAAAACAGAGAGTATCCTCTCCTTTTTTTCCTTTGCCCTTTTGCCTCCCTCCTTTCCCTTACTGTTTAGATGTTGTTCAACCCCTTTTCCAAAGCCTCTGTTGCATTTAGAACAAGTAGTTTGTCCTTTCTATCATCACTTGGCACTTGCAGCAGCACCTTCA
The DNA here is from genome assembly GCA_013397775.1 of Eulacestoma nigropectus. Classification (NCBI taxonomy): domain Eukaryota; kingdom Metazoa; phylum Chordata; class Aves; order Passeriformes; genus Eulacestoma; species Eulacestoma nigropectus. Next base: position 37,816 of record VZTE01002833.1, on the reverse strand, counting down.
GCTGTGTAGGCCAGTTACATTTACTGATCTTTCCAGGCTCTCAAACTTGCAAAAGTGGCCAGATAACATTTCTGGAAGTCCATCATCCCCACCCTTCACACATTCGTGGCAGTTAACATTATTGCATTCTGTAAAGTTAACTTTCTCAGGTTTGCTCCTCATCTTACGCATTTCTCAATGCATGTTGGGAATTTCTTTCCTATTTAGCAGGATTTCCAGCAGTAATGTGTCCAAAAAAGGGTACAAACCCAGAGTTTGTAAGTCTGAGTCTCGCAGATTCATCTACTGCTTCACATCATTTGTGTTATTAATAAATAACTGCCCCGTTTTGTAGGAGGGTGGTACAGTTTATCTGAAGATTTTAATCTGCCTTCCAACACCAATTAGCACTAAACCATTATGAGGCAGAACTGTGAAATGAAAGTGGCCACACCAATTATCAGTACAAAAATGATGGAGGAGCAAAAAAGGCAGAAGAGGAGGCAGATTTGCAGGTGGCCCTGGCAAACACTGCACAGCTTCTTCCAGCCCTGCTGGAGAGAATCACCCGTTCCTCCCCGTGACGGAGGAAGGGTGGGTGCTGCTGGAGCTTGGCTCTCTGGGGGTTTGCTGCTGTACTGGGGCTGCTCCTGGGGGTTTTTGTTACACAAAAACAGAAGCACAAGCAGGGCTTAAGTCACTTTTACTTTGATGTAAAAAAACTGTGATGAGACAAAGCCCAGTCTAGGTGCATCTGGGAGTCAACCTTCCTAAGAATGCTTCATATAAAGAGACATAAAGGTGAAATGCTGCAGACGTGCTCACTCGTAAAACAGCATCTCACTTCCAACAGTAAGTGTTCAGTTTGGAATCTTGACCACTGGTAGCTCAGGAAGACGTGTCTTCAAAGGTGCAAAGCAAAGAGACCGGAATTCACAGCTGAAGTGCTCTCTAAGAATTTCACTTGTGTTCAACTCGTCTCTCAAAGCGAATTTGAACAAATGCCTCTCTTGGAGGAGAAAAGAAAGTAGTCTTTAGCTGAAATTATGTGTGGAAGTGAACACAAGCAAGAATGCAGCTGCTGAGGAAAACAATTTCTTGCTTCTCTCTTACCTAGCAAGAGGATTCTTGCTGAGGTGAACAACTGACTAACAGAGGATCCGATCAATAAAGCTTTTGCCTACCAGGAAAGTAGAGGACTAAACACAAACTGTTTATTGTGTGATTATAAAAGGAAATGGGTGTTGAACTTCTCATTAAGAACTGCTTGGAGAACAGAGCCCCGTTGTGCTAGAGCACTGTACAAACAAATACTGCAGGAGACAGTGCCTCCTTTGAAATGTTTATCCTCTCATAGGGAGCCAAGAGGATGGAAATACGCTTTGAGAGGTTAGCCTTCAAAAACCTAACATGCAGGCCATGTAATCAAACACCCACTGGGTTATTCAGTGGTTGTTAGTCATTCACAGTTGACTCTCATTGACAAACAAACTTATTTTCATCGTATCCCTTCATTGGTATTCATGGGTGTTGGGCACCTGTGAAAGGGAGATAACTGTGAAGCCGCGCTGTGCTGCCGGCCCTCCTGCTCTCCCCAGGGGATGCAGCAGCGGGATCATGCCTGCTGCTGGAGCGTGGCAGCCAGGAGCCTCCCAGTCCCTTGGCAGCACAGCCTGCCACTCTCTGCATTCCGATTGTCACCGGTTACTCCTAACATACAGGACAGAAGTTAATTTTTCAGTTCAAACCTAAAAATATTTTGCTGTGTTGTGGTAATGTGATGACAGTAGGTAGAAGCCCAGTTTTTCATTCTATAGGGTCAAATTGAAAGAAAATATCATCAGTGTGGAGGTCTTCAGTATCATTTTTCTGATCCTTGCCTGAGGTTGTGAATTACATGGTTGTAAAATGAGTGTAAAATAAAGTAGAAAATAGAGAAATACCTGCTGCACAGATGGAGAGGATAGAGGAAGGCAAAGATTTGTGAATTGTCATAGAGTTAATGAATTCTCACAAAACCTGATGCCTCCACTTGGGAGCAAGACATTCCTGTCTGCCTTCATGGTGCTGGAAAGAGGCAAAAGCGGTTGCAGATGATGTGGGGAGGAAGGGAACCGCTTGAGCACTGGTAACGCCCGCTGTGTCCCCACCTTTCTGGCTTCTGCTGAGTGGTTTCACAGTGAGACTGAGTTATTCTCTTGACAGAGTTATTTATACACTCTGTGACTCAGCTGTCTTCTGAGGGATGGCAGCTTGCCTGCCTGAGAAACAAACTTTGTGCTGCCACTTGTGTTGTTTTTTCCTTAAAATACTCATTCCATGATGTTAGATCAGTGATGGAAGTGCTATAAGCACCAAAACAGTGGTAGGGAAAAAAAAAAGTGTTAATTGTTTTATGTTAATCATAAACCGAAAAGATGGACAAAAGTGATTTGCTGTTTGTGTTTTCCTTCCTTGTGTCAATAACAAAAGCCCTTCTGCTGCAGGAGGATTGAAAAATAGGGAGTCAGTGTTTGCTCTGGAGCCTGAACTTCATTTTTCATCTACGGAGTTTCTGTCTTGATGCAGTAATTTCAGTGGGTGCTGTGAAACAGTTCCTAATTTATAATAACAATGAAAAATCAGGATCAGTGCTTCCTTTGTTGCCACGCATTATGAAATTATTTTCTTTTGTGTGAGGCATAGGTAGAGCTTCATGAGATGTTCCTTGGATTTTTGCATGGGCTGTTTTGCTTGAGTGGGCAAAATTGAAGCTGGGAAGAATATTCCCATTGTTCTTGGGAGAACTCGGTTTGTAAATCTTCGTGTTACACCACTTCACCCTGGGTTTTGTGATGTCATTTTGCTGTGTGTTTTCATTCATTTGTATGCAGTAAGGTTGGTTTTGTATTTTGGGGTTTTTTTTGGTGGGGACAGTATTCCTCCCCATATCCTGTGGTCTTTTTTTATTCTGTAACAGTAATTGTTTTGCATTTCCTTGAGGCAATGAGCCATTCCACTGGTGGGAGACAATCTTTTTTCTTTGCAGTGAGTTATGTGTATGAAAAGGCAGACTATGTGGATTGGGTTTTAACCTTCATTGCTGTTGGTTTTCGCCTTTTTCAACCTTCTTTTCACACTGTCTTTTTTAACCTGGTTTCTAGTGATTTTGTGGTGTTGCCTTTGTTTTTGCTGCAAGATAACTGAAGCTTAACTTTGCCAGATGTTTGCATGCCTGTTGCTTTAATCCAAGTAAATTCATCTTTATGAATTCAAAATCATCTTTATTCATATTGTCCTTGTTGTTGATTTAAAATAGAAATCCCTTACCAATATAGCAGTGCATTCAAATAAGAATTCATAATACTTACAGCCTGATTGTTTTGGTGTTATAGTGTGCTCATATACCAATGCCTGGAGCCTCTTGGCTATAACATCTGTTACTGGGAGGGAAAATCACAGTAGGTGCTGAGGGTATGTTCACCTTTGACTGCAGCTGAACGTGCCAGTCTGTTTGGTCTTCAGCTGAATTTTTTATTTTTAAGTAGATCCCTTGGTGAGAAGGAGCCAATTGCAGGCCAAGGGGGCTCTTTCAGCCTGCTTCAAGCTCCTACCTAGCACAGGTCTGTTGCAGGTTCTCTGTGCTGGCTGCACCCAAATTAAACACATGTGTAATGAAAGTAGAATGTGTAGGAGTGGAAATCCTGTGCAGAGGGGGATGGAGACTGATCACCCACATGCGAGTGATGACCTTATGTCCTAGAGCGGAGACTCTCTTAACCTTCATTTTACCTTAGGATTGGGTGAATACTGCTGCTTGCAATCAGGTTTCCTCTCCTGCACAGGAAATGCTGAGAAAGAAGAGAAACACGTTTCTCTCTTTTCTGGATTTGGTGTACTGATTGTGCCTCATGTCCTTGAGAAGGATGTTTGCTTCTCATGATGAGAGTGTAGGTGGCTGTGGGTGGCTGCAAACAATACCTAAAGCCAAGAAGATCAGAAGGGACATTTCACTTGGGCTAGATTAAAGTGGAAAAGTCAGGCTAATTCTAATGTTTCACAGGTGGAAAAGCACAAAATATTTGACAAGCTGAAAGCTCAATGTGATTTCAGTTACACAGACACTAATGTCAAATAAGCAATTATACAGAAGTCAAATTTCTCCTGTAAATTTGTAACACAGTAGAACATTATGCATAATTGCATTACATATCGTTTTAAGGATGAAACTCATATTCCAGGCTCCATTAGCTTTCAGAGTCTTTGTAATATATCTGTTGAACACATCCTAAAAAGTTAGAGACAAGATTATCATTGATTTTTATTCACAGCAAGACATTTAGTGGAGAATTGATGTTGCAGTTTCAGTACCTGTTGTCTTAAATTTTGGTATCTCTATCCTCAAGATCCTGGTTTTACAGCAGTCATGATTCTGGGTATAGGTTTTGACCCAGTTAACAGTGACTCAGCCATGGCTGCTCCTGGGTTCCAGCTCTGCCCTGTTGCCAGAGGTTACAGCCTCTGCAGCAGAGATGCTGGAGGCAAATCTCTGATTCCGTCTTGCCCCTACAATTCACAGTCTGACATTTTAATGTGAATGGCAGTTTAAATATCCTAGGTCATGAGCTGGAGTGACTGAGGAAAGGGCCCTTGGGATAGTGATCTGAATGTGAAAGTAGCTCAAAATCAATTTAGTCACCTGGAATCCCATTATCCCTTTTCTCCTGGCAGCTTCGGACCAAACACTGAGCTTGTTCTGTCCTTATCTGCACTAAATGTCTGCTGTTTCTACACATGATGATTATTATCTACAGTCAGAAAGTTGCCTTGGAGATGTGTCTATCTCAGAGATGTTGTGAAGGAAATGACCCTTGGAAAAGACTCTAAAGATCAGCTATCATCTGATATCAAATTACATATAAGGCTATTATTCTGTATCATGAAAAGCTGCTGAGATGTGTGGTCTCAACTGTCTCAGGCCTAAAGCTGGGAAGTTTTCTGTACTGTTTGGAGATGGGGGTGGTGGCTCTGTTTCCCAGTATTCATTGTCTTAATGTAATGGTATTTCCATTAGAGATGTAAATTCCAAACTAGGAAGAGTCTTATTTCTAGACAGTGTTAAATGCACACAGTGCTGCTCTGAATCAATAGGATTAATCAATTCTTTCTGTCTGTTATGTTCTCTAATTTCTGTTCTGAATTGTGTTTTGCTAACACACTGTGTCAATTTAGGTTTGTGGTTCTGGGTTAGAAATGGGGCTCCCTCTGTTCCCATCAGCTCTTCAGCTTTTGAAAACTGAAAGCCTTTGATATTGCTCTCTTTTCAAGCCTATTTTGTAATAAGAATAATACAATATAAATTGCTGGCAAAAATAACCTTCTTCTGAAATGTGGTTCAGAAGCAGAAATTCAATTCTGAAAGTCGAAGTGCTGATAGGAAAACCAGCAGATTCAGAGTAGAAAAATTACTGATCTTATTTCAATGCAGAATTATGGTTTAATGAGAGACATTCCACAAATGTTGGATAATATAAAAGACATAGAAGACTAGTATTCCTACTTACCTTTATAGAGATGTATACCTGCTTTTCAAACAAAGTCATGACCAACCTATGGAAGCCATAGCACAGCTAGAATAATACCACAGAAATTCCCCCTGGATTGATGTATTTAGTGCTGTGAAGCCTTGCCCTGCCTCCATTCCGGTCCAGCGTGGCAGGAGATAATGGGAGATACATGGTAACATAACATTTTCTAGTGCTTTGTCACGTTCATCATTTCTGTATTGTTGTGGTACTGATTTTGTTGATCCATGCTGTGAGTACTGACCTGATATTTTGCCTTCTCTGTCTCAATCACGCTGTAAATAGAGGAACCACAATAATTTTCAGGAATGGATATGGTTCAATCTCAGCAAAAGCATGTTCTCCATTTCCTCTGTGATGAAATCTATATGACAATCCCCTGTAACAGGCTACTGACCCTTATAAAATGCTTTTGTACAAGTATACTCATTATCAGCCACTGTCAAAGAAGCAAATTCTTTCTTTGCTCTCGAGGCGAAGTGCTCTGAATGACAAGCACAAGAGAAATGATACAGTAATTTGCTGATTTAAGGTGTGGGAAGTTGATTCATGGTTTACAGAAACAGCAGTGATGTCAGTCTACCAGTAAAGGATTTTTAGACTTCAGCTAAAGGGATGCTTTTGACTGTATTTTGGACTGAAGTTTATTAAGTAAGGATACAAAATGAACACCTAGTTTGTGTTGCTGAAAGTCAGTGTTTGCATATACAGCTGTAACATTTGAAATGCCTCTTTATTCTAAAGATAGACAAATTTACAGATCCTGCTGGTGACCACTGTCCTGTGATGGTGACAACTGCTGACAGTATTACACCAAGCTACTGAGTGCTTCCCCTTCACTTGCATTGTTTTCTGCAAAAGCATTACGTGTATTCTGCAAAGGCCAGGTTGACTCATATAATTCATCTCTTTTGACTCCTTTATTAGTATTTTTGCCCTTTCAGACAGGTTGAACAGCCCTGTTGACAGCATTTGGAATTCTCCTGGAAGCTGGCTCTCAAAGTGTGATTCTTGTAGGAGTTGTGTTTGTAGGGCTGCCCTAAGACTGGGAGACTTTGGGTTGCATCCGTCAACCTCCTTTTCTGGACAGGGTACAAAGTAATGAGAGAAGGGATCTGGAGGGAAAGGGAGACCGAGAAGAAACAAATACTCTTTCCTCTGTGGCAGCTCTCTGACGTTGCTGCCGGGCTTACAGGAAGACGTGAGGAGTGCTCGGTTTCTGCAGTCACAAAGCTCAGCTTTTGGAAATGTCAGGCGCTCGCTCCTGGCTCCCGCTGAGCACGGCCGTGGCAGGCAGCCAGGCAGGCAGCCCCTGGAATCTGCTTCCCTTTGAGTCCCCAGCTGAACCAGACGCTGTGAGCATCCCTCCCAGGCACAGCGGTGAGTGCACACAAGTGGAAGTGTGTGTTTCTTGAAGAGGTGAAGACTTGACAGCAAAGGTTTGCTCTGTTTCAGATAGCGCAGAGATAGCAGTTCACTCGCATCTTTAAACTGCCCTTAAGGAAAGGTATAAGTCAATATTATTTCAGGCAGAATAAAAGGTAGAGTGTGTTAATAGAATAATAACGATAGAAGCACAGAAAGGCTGCCTTATTGCCTGAGATGACTTTGTTGCAGCAAGGCAGGATTAGTGTTCAATTGAACCATTAACTTCTTGTTCTTGAAGGTGGTCTCTGTGCCCGTGTGCTCTTCCGTGGGTACCTCCCTCACCTGCCCCGTCCCACAGCTGGTGGCCACGCTGGCCAGTCGAGCTGTGCAGGTCCTGTGTGCCCAGCAGGAGCTGGGGCTGAGCTGCCAAGCCCTTGCAGTGACACTGAGTGCCTCAGTGTTGGGGGGGCTCTGCTGTGGGGTGGCCTGGCTGCAGCTGCCCCTTGGTACAGACAAGCTCTGCACGGGTTTGTTACCACAACCTGGAAGAGGAGTTAATGCACTGCTTAGTGCATGGCAGCGAGGTAAAAGACTCAAAGACTCTCAAACTTACCATAAATTATGTCTCAAAGTTCTGTCTCTTGAATTTTACATTCAAGAGCTGTAAAGTAATGACAGAAAGAGAAATTTCAGTATGGATAGCTCTGCTAATTGAACTAATAACACCTTCCAGGGAAAATGACAGATAAAAGCACAACAGGATTGGTTTTCTGCTGGCTCCTAGAACAAAATTCAAAGAGCAAATTTTTTTCTGGGAAGTATATTCATTCCTGTCTTTGTGTTTTCCCATTCTTAGTTCTGTACTTAAAATAGTGATGCCAGGAGATGTAGGAAAAAGTGAGATTGTGATAGAAATCCTGAACTGCTTTTCAGAGCAGTGCTAATAAGCAATCAGGTTTCAAGCAGATCAGTCAGTAGTTTCAAATACTTCCAGCATGAGATGTGTGTGTGTGTTCCTAAATGTTTGCTGGTCACATGAAGGAGGATCTTGACAGTTTTTCAGATAAATAGAGAAAATAAAAACATAAATCCAGTAAGCCAGAAGTGGTTTAGCCATTGGAGCTATCACAACTGCCTTGATGGTGATGGGTGGGGACTCCCCCAGGGCAGGAGTGGGAATGGAGCTGCAGGAAGGGTGAGCAACCTCCCCAGCAGGTGCATGATGGCATTTTCCTGTGAGGGCAGAGCCCGCATTGTTGCCCTGATGGGACACTTCACAAGACGATCTGCATGCACAGAGCTGCCTCTGAGCTGTCTCTCTGCCTGCATGCCATTACTGCAGATTAATTGCTGCTCTTTCCTGGATGCTCTGGCTTGCTGTACTGACCTAGTGCTGGCATTCCAGGAAAAGCAAGGGGCCGGTGAGTTTCTTATCACTGCGTTTGTTCTTTACAGCATGAGAGGTGGTCTTGCTCCTCCCTTTTGAATTTTCCAAGGACAAGCGTTTGTGGTGTCCTGGCTGCCTTATGGGTCTCCGGGGTCTGGCCAGAGAGACCTCCTGGGATGGCAGGAGCGCTCGCCTCGGAGCAGGCACACACGGGGCATCAGCTCGGGGCACAGCTGGCAGTGGGAGAAGGGAAACGGGATTGCTGCAGGCACACAAGGTCTGGAGGGGCCCAAGGGGACATGAGCGGGGGAGTCACGGCAGGTGTGCTGAAAGCAGAGCGGGAAGGAAGGGCAACTTTGCAAGGACACGGTGGTGGGAAGGGAGGCAGGATTTGTTTTCAAATCAGAAGACTTGTGTTTTGTATCCAGAGAGTTATGTTGTTCTTGTCTGGATTTTGTGTTCTATTTAAAGAGCTTTGGGGGCTGAAGCCTTTGTGTGCTGTGGCACGGTCTCCCCGCAGGCTGCTCCCCGCCGTGGGTGCCCTGCGGCTGGCTCCAAGGCTGCCTGCCTCTCCCTGGCTTCCCGGCTCCTCACCTGCATCCCCAGCGGAGTTTGCTCCTAATCTGGCACCAGCAAAACCATCAGTAGAGCTTGCCTTGCCCCTCACCCTCAGTCCTTGCCATTACGAGGTGAGGATCTACGGACGCACCCAGGCTGCTGCAATTTTCCAAGTGGACAGTAGGTCCCGGTCTTTTCTTCAGGAAACCCAAGCAATCTCCTGCCTGGGTTTATCTCTGTTAATGCCCAGTGTTACTAGAGGAACAATCAGTTATTTGAATGTCCTAAGAAATAATTTTAGCCCTGAAATGTTTTTATTTATGTTCATTTTCTTTGACTTAGCTGGACCAGATAATGTGCATATCTAATGAACTGTTTCCTTCTTGCAGCTAAGGGGGGAGTTGCTAGAGATTGGGAGAGAATAAATATTCATGTAACTCTTAACTAAAATCTTCAATAGTTATTGCAACCAAAACCATGCTTTTCATATATCTTATGTAACTTCCTACGTATTTCTTTTGTTACTGTGACAAGAGTCACAAATTCGTGTTACTACACAAACTACGTACATCAATGGACTGTTTTCTGATGGGTGCTCCCTGCCCCTGGCTGGTCCTGTCACTGCACACAGCTGCCTGTGAGGATGCTGTGACAGCCAGAACTGACCTCAAGCCCATCTCTTCCCGGGACTGCTCAGTCCTGCAGAGCAGGAGTGGTTTTGCTGCAGAGGAAAACGGGGTTTGGAGGCAGCTGAGACACAGACTGCGCTTGGAGGAGGCAGTGGCAGTGCTGGGTGATAAGTGTCCTGAGAAATCAGGTCTTTCAGAGCAGCTTTGGGACCTCTTTCTGTCCTCGGCTCTCCGAGTTCTTATTGTGACTTATTGAGGTCTGTTATTTGTGCACTTCACAGGGTTGCCATGGAATTTATTAGGCTGAGTTGTGAATGCAGGGAGCAGTTGCTTTCAAAAGAGAAAGAAATATGGTTTGCAGGGCTGCCTACAGATTTAAGATATGCAAATTCTGTGTCTTGGAACCTTTAAAAAAATGATTTTTTGGCCCACATTTCTTCTCCATACTTTGAGTTTGGAAATTTTGCTTCTAATTATTTCTTTTGGGGAGGGTTATGTGAGAATAACAAGAGAGAAACTCATGTCTGACAACTCTCCCAGTTTCCTCTTCAATGTACCCAAGAGGCACTTCCTAAAAGTAGCAGCATCCTCCACACGTGTAAATTAATTTGTCTTTTCATTAATGCAGGAAGACTTTGAATTGTTTTGAGGAGGGATTTATTCAAACATACAAAAACAAATAGAATTTTGCTGTTTGAGGTATATTACTGTGAGCAGAAGGGACAGCAGAAGTTTACCTGGGGCAGGATCCATGAACCTTGTGGGGATTTTAGGCAGGTCAGATTTCAGAGAACCAGACAGAGCAGCACAATCCTGTTTGGGGCTTACACGTGGACATCCTGGTTCCCATCTCTGAAACTGGGAATGTAGGAAGCCGCTTCCAGAGTCTGTGAAGTGCTGGATCAGTAAAGTACCTAGCAGGGAGCCAGACACCCGTGAAGGTGGGAGGTGGAGGAGGTGCTCACTGGGAAATAAGGTCAGGCTTGGTTTTTTACATAACGACCCAGCCACACAAGTTTGTGGTTTCTGATGCAAAAGAGCCTTTGACTAATTTGATCTGTGTGATGGGACAAGAAATAAGCCAGGGCTGGAGTAGTTTTAGATTTTACCGAGGAAGACTTGGTTACAGAACTGGAAAGACTGGAAAAGGAAAATGGGTGGAAAAGCAATATTTCTAGATTGCTTAGCTAAAGAATAGTCTTAGTGCAGTTGGATAACAGTTACAGATGGAATTTGATACATGAAAAGAAATACAGTTCTGGATGATGACCAAGCAATACTCTTCAGAGTCTCATAAGAGCAAAGTAAAAATAGGATTGTTAGAAGAGAACTTGATCTCAAAAATATTGGAAAGTATTTTTCTAACAGAACACCTAAAGGAAAGTGAAAAGAGAAGCTACCCAGGGACTAGCTGTGTTGAGGTCTTTCTGCAAACAGATAGTGGAATTAACTAGAAGAATTTCATAAATTCCTTGGGGATAGTTTTCATCTGTATCTGAAGGAGGAAGTCACATTCAAGACATTGAAATATCATCATGCAAAAAGGCAAGCTGAAAGATAGAGACAGATAAACCAGAAATCCAATAGATCCTCATACTATGTTTTGATGAATTCTAAATGTGAAAGATGTATCTTTTAATATGCCCCTGGGTACTTTCAGCCATCCCTGGATGTGCTTACCAAGGCTGTGACATTTTCCAAATGACCTCTCTACTTGTAGTAATCTTAAATCCTGTTCAAAAGCGTGTTATTGTTATGTCTGAATATTAAGTTTTAAGCAAGGTAGTGGATTACATTTTGAAGAGCTGCATGATCACTCTCATTTTATCTGTGCTAGTTAAACCTTGATTTTTACCTTGGCTGGATTAGTTTAAAACTGACAAAACAGCTCTTGCTTGAGCTGGAGGAGGATCTCAGTCCTGCAAGCAATGCAAAGTCACAGCCAGCTGGAAGATGTCTCAGCTTCAGTGTCAGTGTTGCAGGTGCTTTATATTCCTTTATTTCACACTTCCAACTCAACCCAAAAGCTTACACCTTCACAAAGTAACACTGTAATGAGGTATTTCTGGTTCTGAGCGTTTATAAAGGTGTCAGCTTTCCAGCCTGGGCAGTAGCTGTAACTTGCTTTCATAAATGTGGGCACGGAATTGCAAGGGGACACAAGTGGTGCCTGGTGGCCACAATGTCATCAGCAGTGGGAGCAAGAGCAGCACTCCTGGTCCAGGGTCTGGTGTAAACTGCTGGAGCCACTCATGGAGGGGCAGTTAGTGGTGGATTAGTTTGGAAAACCCAGCCAAGAAGCAAAATTAAAACAAAATTATGCCATTTCCTGGCAACCAGCAAAGCTAAATTAAGCCAGCCAATTCCTGATAAAATCACAGCAGGGAAAGCAGAACAAGCAAACCAGAACTCTGTTTTGCAGTTAGATCCTGTGCTATTTTTAAGTCATCCTGACAGCTTGTTAAATGCCAGTCTGGAGAGCAGCTCCAAGTACTGGCTCTCAGTTCAGACGTGTTCCACGGGAGGCTGTGCCCTGAGAAGATGCCTCGCAGCAGAGCGCCCTTTCCTGACGGAGTCAGACCCTGCAGCCGCCCGGGGACTCAGCCCGTGCGACTCTAAACCTCTGCTGTTAGTTCTCCATATGGTCTCACCACTGTTGCACTCTCCGATTGTGCCACAGAATTTTCAGTGACACATTTTGATGTTTCCAGACCCGTGTGCTCCCTGTAGAACACGCTGTGCAGTAAATACAAGTTACACAGGCACCCTGAGAGGCCTTGGCTGGCCCTCTGAGGGACTTGGGCATCCTCGTGCCCAGTCACTGCCAGTGCACCAGTTGAAGCAGTAAGAGAATGATTTTTCTGAATATCCAAATATATTTATA
>VZTE01002833.1:0-25401 GCA_013397775.1 Eulacestoma nigropectus | reverse complement strand
TCCAAATATATTTTTAATTTTGGGAAAAGGAAAAAAAAAAAAAAAAAAGGTTGAAACAGTTGTCCTAACTTCTTGGGAGGGATGTGGTATTCACACCTCCTAAGTTGCTATCACACTTTGGTGCTTGTGTTCGCAGGAGGAGTTACCAGTCTCTGCCAGTGGGAGATAGCACAGCGTGTCTCTTCTCTCCATCCATGGCTGCATTGCATTGTCTGTAAAACTTTTTGTGACAGACTTTGAATAAGCTGGAAATGTCAATGGCAGAGCTGGATTGAGAATTCAAAAGACCATTTACAAAGGATCATAGGAAAGGAGTGTCTCCATTTTCCTCTCTGAGGCTTTGTGGTATTGCAGCCTCTCATTTTCTATTAGTGATGTGTTCTGCGGAGTGAAGCAAAGCTTTCTTGTACTTAATTCAGAGTAGCATCCTTGATGCCTTGTAAATCTGGTAAGAATTGAGTACAGGAGCACAGAGCCCCGAGCATGATAATTCTGTAGATTTCTGTTTTTTATTGAAATTTTTTTAGTATCAGAAGTTACATTTGGATAACAGAATCCTATCACCATATATTTTAATATGGTGTAAGTGAAACCACATAGTAACTACTTTCTTTTGAATACAGAATTCTTTTGTTAAATCTAAATATTTTTCTAGTCCTACTTTAGACAGTATTTTAAGGGCAGGAGTTTGGTTTAGTCCCATGGGAGTTCCATTACAGACCTCTGAGCCTTTACACGCTCTGAAAACTTGGACACTGCTGCTGAGACTTCTTGGGCTGTCACCAGTTATGACACTAGTTGACTTTGTCTTCCATAACAAAATAATGTACTTCTTATGTTTATCCCTTTCTAATCCTTTCATGTTCCTCAGATTTAACGCTTTCTGTGCTAGTAAAAAATGAATGTTTTTTAGTGATCAGCTTGAACATCAAATGTGAAGCCATATCGTCTCAAAAGGCACCAACAAACTTCTGAGGAGATAAAAATGCCCTGAGAGTCCAGTGCTACAAGTTCATACCTAATTTTGTGTGCTAAGACTCTGTCTGTGTGGTGCCAGCACAACCAACGCCTGCAGAGCAGCCAGGCAGCTCTGATTTGCTTTTTACTCCCACTTTGTTGAGTTGGGGGTTTTTATTATGCATTTAATGACAGCTGTGCTCTGGTGGCCTTGATTGCTAAAACTGATGTCTATTTGTGGTGCCATTATTAGCATACAAGTACTTGTTGTTATGATGTTGTTTTTAACATCCTGAAGTTGTACAGCTGAAGGTTTCCATTTAACACACTTGGCTGCACAGTATGCAGTACAGGATAGGAAAATGAAACTCCATCTTTCCAGTTTTATTGGCCCAATCATCTTTATCTCTTTATTAGTTTATTAAAACACTCCTTCCCTCCCAGCCTATCAAAATGGTGCTGCCTAATGCACAGAGTGAGTTACCTTTACTTCAGTGTCAGTGAGCGTGAGGAGTTTTGGGGTTTTTTTAATGAAATCTTTGTATTTTGGGAAGTTCATTTTCCTTATCAAATTCCATCCTTTATGACTCACTAGCTCCTGATGACAGTGTGTTGAAGTGGATTCTTTCCCATTACATGGTACCTACATGGTTAACCAAAACTCAGGCCTGAATCAGATTTTATCTTCTTTGCTATAGCTCTCAACTTCAGTTCCGTACCCACAGACTGCTTTTCATTTCCATTGAGAGCATCTTATACCCTCTCCTACTCTCTGCCACATCCTATATCCCTTGCATAGCTATAACCACGGAGAAGGGGTTGGCATCAAAGAAGGAAAACAATTTCATACATTCCTACATTGAAAGGCAGTGTAGCTACATGTCAGATTAAAGTTTCTTTCCCCAAAATGCGTTACCCCAGGGTAGGAGGGTTCAGAGGCCCACCAACAGCTGCTACCTTGCTCCCTCTTTGGAGGAAACATCACCTTTTTCCAGTTATACGTTTGCAAGAGGCACTGACACGACATTATTCTACTCCTTTTTGGAATCCTGAGGTGTTGTGCTAGAGAGATACTGCTACTGTGTTAGAAATGCAGCCAGTAATAATAATAGGTCAATATTTTTACAGGCATCTGTGAAAAGGTGTCATGTTCGTGGTTTCATTATTTTCTTATTTCTTCCATTACAGCTCTGTTGTTTTCTCAGAACAGTTTCAGGGGCTTTGGGAGGTGTGTTTTGAGAAGAAGACTCCATTGTGGGTTTTGCAGTGCTGAGCCTAAATTGGTCCTTTTCTGGAGTCACCTATCAGTGTCACAAGAGTGCATTTCTTGGAGCCTCATGTCCTGGCTGGCCCCTGAAAAGAGCTTCCAGAGTACACACATTGCCAGGGGAGTTTTCACGTTCACCCTTGCACACACATGCAGAATTTGGGAGTAGATTCCCAAGTGGTTGCATCGAGATCTTTTTAAGTACTCAGATACGATTATGCTTTGCATAATAATTATATATAGATGTAATTGCTGAAGTCTTGAAAATATGAATGTCTCAACAGATGATTCAGTTAATTCATGGCAAGTGCAATAACAGTCCCTGCTGTGTTTCAGATCCACCTCCCTGCAAAATGGATTTTTTTATTTAACAAAAAGTTCATATTTATGCACAAGTCTATTTGTGCTTGTGGAGTAAAAGCAGGAGAAACACTTAAATGGGACAAGTTAACATCTTATTCATAGTTACAGTGAGCAGCGGGGGAAAAGTCGATACCAGCATTGGTGTTGTCCAGTGTGACAGATGGTATTGTGAGCTCGTGCTACACACTTGCTGTAAAATGACTTTTTGAAGCAGGTAATAAAAAAAGAATCTGTTCACAGAATTCAATATTTGTACAGAAGTTCCTTGTTTCTTTTTGAAGGCAAAACTTCAGTTTCACCGAATTATTTCTGCTGGTGTTTGCAAGGCTGTCAGGACCAAAGCAATCCCTAGACAAAAAAAAGACTGACTGGCCCAGAAACTTGATCCCTTGATTCATCTTAAACTGCGATTTCTGTTTTGTTCCCACTGCCTTTATCAATCTCTCTCTCAGAAGCACTGTGTAAGGTGTTGGGAACCACTGCTAGACCAAGACATGGCTCTGAAATGAGCTCTTTGAGTAGCAGGAGAGATTTTGTGCTTCTGGAGAACGGCTGGAGAGAAACACAGAGCCTGGGGCGTCCCTGCTGCTTGAGGGGGAGATTTGCAGATCCGTGGCCTGTGCAGGGTTTTATTTGTCTTCCTAGGTAGTATTTAAAATACCCCTTAAAAGCAATGCATTTAATAACATAGGATTCAGTGGAAAATGCTGTTTTATTATAATTTTATAGTATGTTTCTGTTTTCAAATGTAAAGTAAATGCCAAGAAATGATATTTTGAGATTGTTTTAAATTCTGAAAATATGAGATTCTACACCATAAAAGCTTTAAAATACTGAGGACTTTAACCTATGAACTTGCAAAACTACTTTGCAAAGCATTTCTGATTTCTCAGTGTCATCTGTGCAGGCCAGCTTGAGTGGAAAGAGGGAAGGGGACCTGGGTATCTGTAAAGGTGTGTGTTATACACAGCTGTGTGGGGTAGCTGCAGCTACACTGACCATAGTGACGGTGCTTTATAAATAATCACTTCTCTAACGTCCCAGAGTTCCTGGCAGTTTAGTGCCAATAGTGAGGGAAAACATTCAAAAGGATGCCCAAAGTTATGCTGGAGTTCTTTAGGTGTGGAATAGGACAGAACTGCTACTGCCATGTTTTCATTCGAGTCTCACCTCTCTTAGGACCTTCTGGTTCAGGGTAGCAAATCTTATGCAAAGCTTTGCATTTTGCTGTGTTTTAGTTACATATTGTTCCTCTTGGTCAGGTTCAAGTGCAGCCTCACAGCTTTAAACTTACCCAAACAGATCTTCCAAGTTTGGAGTTTCATCCCGTCAGCTCTGAGACGAGAGTCCTGAAGAAACCCAGAGACCTCACAGGGAGCTCAGGTGGTTTCCCCCATCCCGAACCAGCACTGGGAGAGTTTGTGTGCTTGCCGTAGGTCGTGGTGCCTTTCAGAGATGGCCACAGGGTGCTGGGTAGGAGTGGGCCATCAAGGGCCCTGTGCTCTTAGCTGATAACCAGTTCTGGCCAGACACTGCTTGAGGCTGTTGCAGGGCAGGGGGGTAAATGGTGCTTCCCTTTGTGCTCAGCTCTCAAAGCAATGTTTGTACGAAATTTCCCCTTTCTGTGAAGCAGCTGCTGAGCATCATCCCCATGGAAATGAGGGGATCTCCTCACCTGTCTCACTGTGTTAGCTGCAATGAAATACTTCTTGCAAAGCCCTCTATGAACTTCATGAGTAATAGTATATAGTGAAGAAAAAGTCATTAAAACCTTCCCAAAGAGGTAATGGCAAGTTTGTTGAGGGACAGATTTTTCCCTTTTCTTTGAAAAACACAGAGCTCATTTATTGGTCATACTGTACCAGAGCTGTGCACAGAGGCAATTGGATATTTACTTGGCTGCTTTTCTTGTTTCTAGTGGAAATGCAAATGAAAACTATAAACCATTAATCTTTAGTTTTGCGAAGTATTGAGCAACATTTAAAAACAATTATTTTGCTTCACAGCGGAAGTTGTTAGAGGAGAGGGATTTAGCAGCTGCCTCAGCTCGGGATTTGTACAGGAGGAGGCTCATTTCTTGGTTATATGGTAGAAGTTAAAAAACAGGTGAAATTATTTACTTAGGCCTTCTATTTAAAGCTCAGCTAGAGCGTGGCTCCTCCTCAAAACAAACACAGTGTTCTGGGGATAAGCAGCCCCTCTTGGTTGCTAGGAGATGCTTGAATCCCAGCACTGCCAGCGTGCTGCTGGCACCCAAACACTTCAATGCTCCCTCCATTTCTGGAATGCTCCAATGTGGAGCAAAGACAGTGAAATCACTGTTAGGTCAAGGGAGAGAGAAGTAATGTTGCTGAAATTGCCAGTTTTAAAGAATGAGCAAAGGCATTGGCTCTTTCAGCATTTAAAGGTATATTTTTTCCTAAGTTATCAAATTTCTTTCATGTTGAGCTCCCAGAGACTTTCTTCCCTTTGGGACATCGATTTGAAGGGCTGAAGAGCCCTTATCTTATCAAGCCAGCAGGAGTCATGACAGTAAGGTCCTGCTCAGTGGAACTGTGTTCCTGTGGGATCAGGCACGCTCACGGGCTCCCCTGCACATTACAGACTTGCCACGAGATAAAAGGCTGCTTATGATGTTCATGGTTTTGGCCAATGCATCAGAAGAGTCCAAGGTCTTGATGTGTCCAACAGCTCACCAGTCCCTGGCCTCAGCTGCCTCCATTCACCCTCAGTGCTCACAAGAAAGATGTAAAGCCAAATAAAGACATGTAATAAATAGGACCTGACTAATTTATTCACTCAATAAAACATCAATAGCCTAAAGTTAACTGAGCAAAAACAGACTCAGACTAAAATGCTAAATTAATACCTCTCTGCTGCACAGAATCCACTGCTCGAGTGCATTTTGCAGAAGTTGAAAAAAGTGACATTAAGTGTAAATGTGCTTTAAAGATTCTAAGAAAGGGCACTCCTTGTGAGTAATTCAGTTTTCCATTATTTTTAGCTTTATATTTAGAATACTTAAAAATAAATTGTACTGGCAACTCCTGAACTGCAGTGCCTAGCCACAGCTCTCTATAGAGATGTTAAAACCCAAGAGTTTTGATCCCTTTTTTCACCAGCTAACCAACAGTTGGAAATTTTTCACCATCTGGTATTTATTACCTCCTTCTCTCTCCTGTGCCGTTTCTAGCTTTCAGCCCTAACTCACAGCAGCTCTGTGGCAGTGCTGCATTTTGTCTTGCTCCAGCACCTGCAGGTGTGAAATGTGCTCGTGCTCCCCCTCTGCCTGGCCCGGGATGGAGAGCAAGCACAGCCCAGGGCACCTCCCAACAAACCCAGCCAGCTTCCACAGCCCCCTGACCCCTCACAGAGAGCTCTGGGCATGAAGAGAGTACAGGATTCAATTTGTGTTCTGATAGTAGGGCTTAGGTTCAAATGATTTGCATCTGGCCTCTGTCCCCCTCTCTGCTCTGAATAATGCCCCACTGCAGGCAGCCCTGCGGTGTCCCAGAGAAACTGGGGGCTGCTTGTGACCTCCTTGCACTCCTCGAAGGAAGAGTTGCCCTACTCTTTATGTGACAATGCCTATTTGCCCTCAGGCTCTTGGGAACTTGTCCTTTATCTCTGTAGGATGGCTACACCCCCTTATCAGGTGCTCGTCACCCTGAGGTGGCTTTCTGTGGCAGAAGTTACTGCTACAAATCCCAGAATGCCTATTAAAAGGGCAGGCAATGTTGTCTGTACCTCTCGATGGCCTGAAAAATGAGGGAATATCAAGTAATAGCTAAAAATAGGGAAGGTTAGAAATTAAATAACTGGGAAGTAAAGTGAATTTTAAAATTTGAATGTTCAATGGGCAATACAGCAGAGAAGGGAAGGACAAAACCTACCCCCATCCCTGAGCCTGAAGTAATTCTGAGCTAACCATGGTGCCTGTCCTGTGCCTGCAGATCTCAGCTGTGTGGCCTTTGCAAGCTGATGAATGGCTCTTTGTAGCCTTGTACTATTTTTATTGCTTGCAACATTTGTTTTAGCCACAACAGGGAAGCATCCCTCTAAAAGTAAAATGCTGACACGTGTGAAGGAAACCCACAATCCATAACATCATTTAGCAGAAAGAGATTTTTATGTTGTTTTCTAGCCTCCATCTCTGTAATGCATTTTAGTGATGGATGATGTTGTGAAGGATGCTGCCCAGTTCCTGATGCTCTGCAATCCACAAGAGGTGCAGCTGGAGTGGGACTGCATTTGCCTGCAGTAGCAGAGTGGCTCCCCTGGGCTGTTTCTTCCCAGCACCTCTGTTCCATCCTGGCTCCTGTCTGCATGAGGGCAGGGGCAGGGAAAGTAGGAAAATGGATGTCTTCCTCTGTGGGGTGGATCCTCTTAGAGGATATGGGTGTTAAACATGCTCCTGAAGTGTGAACCTTGGATTTCAATATAATAATTCCTGTCTAGACTATTTCTCTAAGCTTCGTGTAAATTGCTAATGTCATTTTACTTATAAATTATAAATGTTTCTACAATATGCCGGGTAATTTAATACTCCCTAGAAATTAAGCCATTAATCCAATCTCCATCAGACATTTTTGTGCTTTTTCCTATAATAAAGCTCTCCTAAAAGCCAACAAAATACTACATTTTCCTTTTTCAAATCTCTCCTTGACTTTTGCCCCTAGTGCACTGCCAATAAAATATTCAGCAACAGCTTGGCAGCTACTCTTCTCTAACCACTTCTTATTGCATTAGTCACAATTATCTCTCTTTATATCCTCCTGCTGTTACTCCAACGCTTGTGGCCTTTTCCAGTTGTGCAAATACATATGCATGCTCTTGAATTCATGAATAGGATGAATAATCACTTTGGAGTCTTTGGAACAACCTACCTCCTTCAAGATAAGGGTGGGAACAAGTGTTCAATCACAGCTTTAAATTGTAAAGTCTTTGGAGCAGGAATTGGTTTCTGGTAGGTCTGTATAATGCGTTTTGCATTAGAGGACCATAACTGGACTTCTGTCCTACTGTGAAAAAAATGCAAAGGTTTAGAGGTTTAAAGCTCTTTATAATATAGCCCAGTAAATATGAAGTTGGAACTTCTGAAACCAGTAATTAATCACAGCAAAATAATTGCCAGCTAAGGCAAAGTGGTAACCTCTGAAGAAGTAATCAGGAGTTGAAGCCAGCTAGGGTGGTGGTGTTGAGTAAAAATTACAAAGTGATCCCTCTGCACTTGGGGAGACAAATCCCGTTCCTTGAGAGGAGCCAGCGCTCTGGAAGGGAACGCCCAGCCTGGTTCCTTCTTGCACGCAGAGGTGTGCTCGGAGGGCAGGAGTCCCCAGCAGTGAACTCCTCGCCTGCAGGGTCCCTGAGATCTCTGGACAAGTCAGGCTCACTGAGCTGGGTGTTCTTGCCAGAGGGGCCACTGCCAGCTCCTTTTCCAGCGTGCTGGAAGCACATTGGGAGGGGAGAGGGGCTGCTGCCGTTGCACAGCCCCCACTAAGAGGATTTGTTCTTTGCATTCTTAGCTTTCCCCAGCGTTTCATGGATGGTTTTCCCATATTTCTTCTTCCCTGCACCAAGTAGTGGTGTTGGCCCCTGCTTGCACACAGCTCTGGCAACGTCTTGCTGGGGTGTGTGAGTGAATTCCTCACAGGAATTGCCCGTATGGATTGCCTTGGGAGACGAGCAGGGATAGGTGGCAAACTCACTCCCTCGCTCCTGATGTATGATTTTGCTCCCTGCAGTTGTACTCCTGCCAGGAGCAACGGCAGTGCCACATCCTCAGCCCCACCATTGTCCTTGGTGTCTGTGACCCATAAAGGGACCTCACCTGACAGGGACTGGCTGTCAGGTTATAAGGACAGTGCTTCCGTGTGAAAGCCTGATATTGCCAAGTCTTTCTGGGGTTAAGTCTAAGCTCACACAGTCAGTGGAAGACTCTCATTGATTTTAGTGGACTTTGGATTCTTAGCTATATAGTTACAAGGCAGGAAGTGCCTGGAAAGACAGGCTTTAAAATACTGAGGTATTGGAAATACTGAGCTGCAAATGGAAAATGTGTCTTCAGATGAACTTCTGCTGAGCAGAGGGAGCCATGGTCAGCAGTGGGAGTGTACACGTTGCTTCACACCAGGTGTGTTTGAATCAGCCCTCACAACATTTTGGTGAGCAATTAAATGCCCTCACATTAGTGGAAATCTGGACACTTTCTTCCCAATGATGATTTAGTGCATGAAAAAAAATGAGGTGTAGGAAAGTTTTGGATTGCAGCCCCCAGAGTGGAAGTGAATGATCACAGGACTCGAGCCATCTTTCACTGTGCTGTCATCATCTATTGGAAAGTTGGAGGTTGTAAGCAGCAGCTGTCCAGGGAGACAAATCAGTTGCAAAAAATTATGCCTTACAGGTTTCCAGATACTGACCCTGGGAAAATAATCAATTATAAAATCAATGTAATACATGGAACTTGGGATCTCATTCTGAGTGTGCTGGGCTTTGAAAGATTCTGGCTGCGTTGGAAAATATGAATGCTGCAGGAGTCATCCTCCTGTCTTTATAAAAGATGATTTTGTAAACTGAAACAATCCTAATTCACACATGCCAGCACATTGTCCTCCTCTGAGCACCCTGACTGCAGGTTTTCAGTGTTGCCTTTGTACACTGCTTTTAACACGTCATGAAATAGGTGCAGATGTTGTGATACTGGTTTAGGGGCTGGATACAGGATCCCTGTGTGTTCAGTGCAGAAATCTTGATTGCAGTGAAGTCAAGGCAAAACTCCCATTGGCTTTGGAGGGACTATGTGTTCCTCCTGCCTTCTCTTTTGGAGTTATCTGGGTTTTTTCCTACCTGGACTTTTAAATATGCTATTTGATTCTTAAAGCAGTCTTTCTTACCCTTTAAAGTATGTAACAACTGCACCAGCGCAATGGCCTCTTCCCATTTGTGCCTATTAAGTGTTTCCTGATCAGAGCATTATGCCTGCTGTAGGAGAGAAAAAGAAAGACAAATTGAGTGGCCCATAGCTAAAAACAAAGCTGGTGGCAGAGTTGGGAAGTGAGCCAAGACACTGAGTGCTGACCACGGGGCTGCCCTTCCTGAGTTGCTGTTTTGTTTGTCTTTCTGTGCTTTTTTTATTTTCAAAAATGCCAGACAGAGACAGGGTTATAAGTGTAATTAAAGTCCTTAGGATTTGTGTCCCTCACTGTCTTGAGCACTTTCCTAAAAGCAAGGTCTCTACAAGAAAGTAGCTAATGGAGATTTGATGTCTGTTTTCAGGTATCTGCCTAAAAACACTTTAATGTTTAATGTTCAGGAATACAATGTAACTGCACTACAAAAATCAATATTCTTAAATATTCCATTTGAGAACCCCAAAACAGAATATCTAATATCTATTAGGTTTCTCTGAAATCTTTTCTACTGAGTTCATAAATGGCATAAAAAGATGCCATTGCTAGAGAGCAAATGGATTCTGTTTCTGGGAAGATGATTTACAGCTTCCTATCAAAAGGATTGTGCATGGCATCTGTTGAATTTTGCTGCCCATTTTCCCCAAATACAGAGAGCAGCTAGAGGTTGCTTTTCATTAGGGATAGTTTCTGACACTGGACAGCTCAGCAAAATAGTAAGGTTTGTCATTTGGCTATTAGTATGTTATTCATTAAATAATACAGCTAGAAGCAGAAAAGACTGAAATGTAAGGTACGAGATGCAATAAGTAAAATGAATTGTTACTCTTCTGCAACTCTGTGTGAGTTCAGTTGAGATGCTGGCTGTATCTGCACCTCAGCCAGTGTCTGCTGGGGAGGGGAGGGCTGTGTGTGACAGCTCCACGCTTCCAGCAGTGTTGGAATACTGTTAACATTCATGTCACACTCCCGCTCTGTACCACAGGGATAAATTCTTTCCACTGGTGTTGGCATTTTGCTCATCAAAGCCACAGATCCAGGACTATGATCTTTTTCTCCAGATATGGGAGAGTTTCTTCAGTTTGAGACTTCCTCTGGAAGCTCTGCAATAGTCACTCTGGGGAGTGCAGAAGTGCGGGGGGATTTCTGGTGTTGCCCAGCTGAGATGGGGTGGGATACGCAGTGCAGAGCACCAGATCTGCAGGCTGGCAGGAATGCATAAATGGGAGTGAGTTTTCTGCTGTCTATGCCCCTTCACTTAAACCAACTCTGCATAAACGAGGGAGCATGAATTTGTTGAACTTTATAGCTTTTGTGCCTGTTTTATTTGTTTATAAATCTTGATTTCTATCACAGACAGGGAGCACTTCACCAGCCATTCTAAGGCAATATATGGGCCCACTGTGAATGCTGCGACTTGCTCAATGCTTTAAAGACATGCTGAGCTTTGTAAAGAAAACATTAATAAAAAAGAGCTTATAAGAGGCATAAAGTTCAAACATACTGTGCTTTCTTGTTTATAACAAGATTTGTATTCTCATTTTTGGCATGCATTTTGTTAAAACTTTCATCAATTTATTAAAACCCCCATAATTTTATTCTCTCTTTTCAATCACATTACTTAATCTCAAGCACCATTATAACCCATCTCCAAGATGATTATTATGAAAACTCTTCCTTGTTGATGTGAGGTGTTTGGAAGCAGGTAATGGCTGTAGGTTTCTCTGCCACCTGGCAGCTCTCCTAGGACACGCTGCCACAGCAAGGCTGGTGGAGCTACATGATCATCAATGCACCTTTCACTCATTTAGGGCAATGTGAAACCCTTCCTGCTCCATGCAAATTTCATGCCAGGGTGCTGTTTGCTCCAGAAGGTAAAAGACAGAATCTGCTCTTGCTCTTTAGCAATTTCCAGAAATTTAAGATGAATTTCATTTAACTTGAGAGCCATATGTTCATCATATCATGATCAATGATAAATAGTTTTGGGTCATGATGGATATTTTGAACATATGACATTCCTCATTGAATTCTTTTGGACACTCTTATTCCAGGCACATGGAGCAGTTTTGATTCAGGGTGAACTACATCAGTCACCAAAATGAGGTGGTTATTGCTAGAGGAAGAAATTCCTTCTCCTTCCCCTAGAATTCAGCAGTGTATGCCAGCATGTATTTTTACAATGTTGGTTTTATAAGAACAGTTTCTCACTTTTACTCACTTGAGAATTGAATTAGTTTTTGCTGCTGCTTCGCTGACTTCACAGAACATTTCCCCACAATCATTTAACATGCTATTAAATTCTAGAGTGTGTTGTCTGTACATCTGATAATTTGATTTTGAATGATGTTTGTGTCATTATGAAGTATTTTAGTCAGCAACAACAATGCTGGTAATATGAAGTGATGCTTTTAACAATGAGCTCAAAAAGAGATGCAGAAGCCCTGGTGTAAAGCTGGCAGCAACCAGAATGGATGACTCCTGAAGCCATTATCTTCCAACAGCTTCTGAGGTTCAATTCACTTAAACTTGCTGCTTTTGCGTTTTCACCAGCTTCTTCATTTCCTTCTACTTAGTCAAAACTGTGCAAAATTTGATTTCATAAAGCTATTTTTAAACAGTTTGGAGCTTCCCTTCTACAAAACATGAAGTACTCTGAGGATTGCACTTCTCTCTAAGTGTCTTTATGTTGCATGTTGTTATTCAGGGGCGGTCAAAGCCAGGGAAGACCTAACAGATTATTAACTGTGGCCAGCTATTGATTCTCCAGTTCTGGGCCTTGGTGGCCCATGCAGCTCATTCCACTGGAAAGGAATCCCATTGAAGCTGTGCCAGTTTGAAAGTACCAAACATGAGAGAATATTTGGCGTGTCCCAGTACCACCTTTGGCAGAGAGGTTGCCTTGGCTTAAGCAATTGATCATGTGGAAGATTTGTACCAGAGGGAAGAAAAAGGAGAATCCTGGTTGCTCAACAATGCAGATTTATCTTTTTGCCCATAAACATTCATGTTGAGACAAAATGTGTTCATGTTTTGCTTCAGCCTGAAGGGATGGGAACCCGGAATAGCTGGTGCCTTTTCCAGCATTTGGTCTCCAGGCCCAGGCCCAGGTCTCCCTGGCACCCTTCATTAGCAGGACAAGCAGCTAATCGAGACTGTATTGCTCTGCTTTGCTTGCTCTTGGGGTTTTGGGATTGGTTTGATTGTTTTTATGGGGATGGGAGAAGTGATATGCCGTGATCAGTAGAAAACCTCTTAATTTGCTGCTTATTGGGTTTTGTGTATTTTGGTTTCTCCCTAAAAGTCTTGTCCTAGAGAATTCTCCTGTGTCTTGTGAATGCTTTGCTTTGTGAACATTTAATCCAGCGTGGGCTTCAGCAGTAATTAGTAACATGGATATTTATGGAGACATTCTAACCTGCTTTGTTCATGAATATTTCACCGTGGTGGAAATTTCACACCCAATAAATCACTAATGAAAATGTCATTTCCCAGCTGCATTTACCTGATGTGCTGTTAATCTTGCTGTACCCATTGGAGGCAGAATTACTGTCAGATTTGCAACACAGAAAGGAATTGATTTTTAATTAGTGACCCCAATAGTGTAGGTTAAAAATTATTTTTTAAATGGTGATTTAATGGTCCTTTTCATACAATGGCATCAGCCTCATTGCCTGTACTGATATTTTCTAGGCTGCCATTCGAGCAGATACTTTGAAGGACAGCATAACAACTGTTGGGATCGAAGGGATCAAGGAGAGCAATGGTGTGGGGAAGGGGGCTCTGAAAGCACAAAGTGTCAGAGAAACCCCATGAAACCCAGTACCCTGTGTACTGACACATCTCACAGGCCAAAGGTGTCAGCAGTCTTGGTCTCTTCCCAGAGTGATCCTTAACTGGGCCATCCAGCTCTTGGATGACATTTCATGAAGGAAATTATTACAAGATAGATTATCATGTTTGGAAAGATCATAAATTATTTTGCCCAATTCATGAGCTTTATCCATTTTCCTAAAGTAATTTACATCATGGCCAGCATTCCTGTGGTCAGACATCTCTAATTTAAGGGAAAGCACAGCACAAAAAGAGTGTGGCTTCCCTGAGATTGTCACTGCAGGTTAATTAATAAATGAAGAACGTTACTGAAATATTAGAATAGGAAGGTCACTATTAAAAATTATCAGGAAAAGGATATGAATGGTGCCATAGGAGGGAGCTATAGCATTCTCCTTTCCTGAAAGTCAGGCTCTCTAGCTGCCTTTTATTGTCCTGCATATTGCTGACTGCAGATGCTCACAATCAAAAAAAAATATTATTAAGCACTGGTGAGTGTCAGTGAAGCTGTCAGCTCGTTAGATTCTGTCAAAATCTGGATTTGCAGAAATCAAGCCCTGCTTCTGAACTTGTAGGTGTGTGTGCCCCTGTGTAAATGTTCCAGTGAGACCTCTGCAGAGAGGCTGTGACTGGGGAACACCACCACCACCACCCTGGGATTTTCACCTGGGTTCCGAATGCTGCATAAGTAAGGCTTGTCTGCATCTGTGTTGATTAGGCTCTTGATAAGGCCGTATGTTTCTCAAGTGTCTACTGCTGCGATTTTTCCTTCAGGAAGGATAACCCAGACTATCTGTGGGCTAACTTTTGAGGTCTCTTTGTCTTGATTGTTGAACACACAAGTTGAGCAAATAGTCAGTATGTCTGAAATAAGGCACTCTTTTTTTATAACTGTTGCTAAAATACGAATTTTGAACCACTCAGAGTCCACCAAAATCAAACCCAGTTTTTCTATCCACATTGCTAGGTTTTGGAGCAAAGCTTAATTTCTGGATTAATTCTGGGTGTGTCTTATATCACCTTGTACCAGACCAGCACAAAGTCTCAGTTATCATAACACCAAGTCTGGAGCCTCTGGTTTTGAGCAGGGAGGTGTGACAGAGCTTTGCCTCCAGTCCTGCAGGCACCAGGTGGATTCAACAGGACTGGGACCCCAAACCCCTGAGCTCTGGGCCCCTTTTCCTGCCAGACCAGTTCTCTTCCCTTCTTTATTTATAGGAGACAGCAGAATAGCTTGACTGAAAGGATGATGTATGAATGTGGGGAGTATTGAGCACACTGCATGAAAAATAATCGGTTTCTAGAATTGCTAAATTGACTTAACTGAAAGCTGTGCCTATAGAATCCCCAGAATACGGAATATTGTAATTAATTGCAATTAATAATTAATGGCAGGCAGCTAATGAAGTGATTGTCATTTGTGCTGAAGCACAGAAAAATGATCCACAGTATCAGAGGCTTGTTGGTTTGGCCAACTCTTTTAGCCAGCTGTGTCACCATCACAAGGGCTCCAGCATACAACAGGCAGGGTTATTACATGTCAGACACCTGGCAGAGGCTGTGTGGAGATCTCTGACAGTCACAAAAAACTTCCTTCAGCTCACCTCACCCTTCCTTTTCACACAGAAAAAGCTAATTACACCAAATTCTATATGGCAAGTATTGAAATACCTAATCACTTGGCATTGTGGGGGAGGGAGGAATGATAGAAATAGAAATTTCTGCAGACCTGACGTGTTCATGGATATGGACCATGGATGTGGTCTGAATTTCCACGCTAAGTATCATAGAAAACTTGACTACAGAAAGGCAAGAAAAAATTAATGTTCAAAGCCAAGCCATTCAAAGGGTTATAAAACCTTTCCTTAACCCATAAGTAGGAAAGAACAGTACCCAGTGACCTCTGAGCTCACAGCTGCCATGTCCTTAATTTCATTCATACCTTCCACTCTTTTTGGAATAATTTCTATGAGCAGAGGATTTTTGCTGAATTGAAGATCCCGTTATTGTGCACTCAGCACCTGCCTGCCTTGTGTTTACAGGAGCACATGCAGGGAATGCTGCACCAGGGATGCTGATTAGCACCTGAGCAGCACCTTCTTCCTGGTTCATGTCTCTCGTTATGGGATGCTGCTGATGGCAGAAGCGGAATGCGGGGGAGAATTTCGTGCCTGAATTTTGAGCTGTGGCAAAGGCGAGGTGCCTGCGGTCTGAGGCACCGCTTTCCAGCTCTCTGAGTTCTGCTTGGTTGAGTGTGGGACTGGCCTAAGCCTCCTTTAGCACTCCCAGCTCTGGTTAAAGGAAACCGGGCCTGCACTCCCTTCCTGGTGAGTGTGTGAGGTTTGCTGACTGCTGCGTGTTTGCTGGGATGGCAGGGCCACAGCAGGAAAGTGGGAGGTCAGCACAAAGCCACGGGAAAATTGTGCAAAAAGCAGGTGGGGACCTAGGACCAGGGGAAGGAGGCATGAAGGAAACCAGGATGCTGTGGTGGGGAAGAGGGAATGCAGAGATGGAGCAGCTGGGAGAAACTGGAGGGTGGCCACTGTTGGGAGACAGTGAGTGGACATCAGGGTAGGGTCTAAAGACTTTGCAGAGGTAGAGATAGGCCTGAGGGATATTGAAGGGGATGGAGAAAGCATAAAGGGCAAAAGCAATAAGTCCTATGAAAATCTCTATAGAAATACTTGAATCTCTTATAGAGTAATCTGTGTGAAAGTCTATATTGGCTATAACTATAATATATTCATCCTGGGGCCAATAATAATGTTTTAAGGAAAATAAGCTCACACTGATTTAATTTCTTCTTCATGCTTCTCAAGGGCAAGTATTCTTTGGCAAATTTTCTGAACAGGTTTTAGAGCTGGACTACAATTGCTCAATAGTTCATATAAAAGCTATTGCTAAAATTCAGAATCAATTAATGAGAATGGTGTTAGCTCACTGAACTTTGGAAAAGCAAAAAGGGAGCACAGATAGAAACCTGCCTTGCTGTCCTTTTCACCGAGCTTGTGTCTTTTACATCGCGAAGCTGAAAGGCCAAAGCAGCACTGGGGAAATACTCTGGTGAAGGAGAAAGTCGTTCTTCCCTCCTTCATTAAAGATAATGAACGATTTAAACTCACAGTTTATTGTTAGAGAACCAAAGCCAGACTCATGAACTTTCCAAATGTACTGAAGTTCCCTGAAGTCTGCATCAGGGAACTGGCAATGGCTTCATGTGTAATTGCTCAGCTGGATTATTTGCTCTATTTTTCTTTCCTCTTTCACGTCTGACTCTGGCAAATAACCTCCAGCAGAAGGACCTATTTTTGCTTTTTTCTGAGCACTGTCCAATGGCTCAGCCACAGTTTCAGTACCCCAGCCAGCACACGCAGCCTGTGCAGGGACTGAGGTGGCGCTGGGGCAGCGCCAGCATCACCCTGCAGAGGTCTGTGCCTGTGTAGAGAAAGACCCCATCCCATGACTGCAGGGAAAGAGTCCTTGCTGCAACTTCTCCCTGCCTCCCACAGCAAGGGTGGGAAGCTCCTGCAGTCTTTAGCCCTGCTGCCAGCCAGGCTGTTGCACAGCTCTGTGGCCCAGCTGTTCACAAGGAGAGCACCGCCAGACTGTCATCATTGACTGTTATCAGTGACTCTTATCAGTGACTGTTATCAGTGACTGTCATCATTGACTATCAGTGACTCTTATCAGCGACTGTTATCAGTGACTGTCATCATTGACTGTTATCAGTGACTCTTATCAGTGACTCTTATCAGCTCAGGCTGATGACAACAGGGGAAACCCTTCGTGGTCTTGTGAGCCCCAGGTGCTGTGTTAAGGGATACCAGAGACCTTTTAGGTATTTCTGATGGGACTTAACAAGGATTGGAAAATGCCCCAGACCCAAGGAACTCTCTTGTTCTGAGCCATTCTTTGGCTCACATGAGTTCTCCTTAAAAAAAAAAATAGTATTTTAAAAGCTTCCTGACATGCAGTGGAGCTGGATTCAGCAGGTTCAGATTTACTGACTTGAATTCACTGTGCCAGCTTTTGCTGGAGAACAAAGTTGTGTGGTTTTAAATAAAGTTTTTGTGCAAATGCAGTTTAGAAGACCTTTGAATAAACAATAAATATCTTCTGTTTCATCCATGCATAAAAATTTACATTAATCTGCAGCTAAGTTAACAAATGCTACTTTTTGCCTTAAATACCGGGTTTGATGAAAACAGTATTTTGTGCCAAACTGGTTATAATGACTGTGTAATTGAGGAAATATATGAGACATTAAAACTCTGTGACATCTCCTTCCCATGCTAAACACTGTAAGAGGGATTGATGGGACCAATAAATCCTTTCCCACAGGGAAGAATGTAGAAAAACCAGGAAGCAGGACAAAATATAGCCCACCTGGTAGTTTTATGGCCCTATCTGAATGCTGTAATCATTTTAAAGAGATGTTGATTAGTACCAGCAACAGGAGTTGAATTGGCAGCATCAGTCGCATCAATTTCAACAGCAGCACTGGAGGTCCTTAAGTTCCCATTTTGTGGCTTGGATGCAAATGATTCATCCAGTCAGCAGGTGCTGTTCAATCCATACTAAATATATGGAGCTAACAGATGAAGGAATGCAGAATTTGCACTTAGGGAAATAATTGAATGCCTCAAATGTCACTAAAATTCATTTATTTGAAAAGACATTTTACAGTGCAGACAGAAAGCAGACAGAAAAGATACAGGCCCAGCTCTTCACAAGAGTGAACGTGGCCAGGCCAGTTTATCCTAACTGGGAGTCTGGCATGGAGATGGTTCTTTCCCTTTTGTCGTGAGTTTCTGTAGTTTCCACATCTGAACCTCTTCCTGCTAAAACCCAGTCAAGCAGCAGTGGCTGGCTCCAGCCAGATCATCAGGATTCATCTGGCTGAGGCTGAAGGAGGAGAGGCAAGCCACTGCAACTCAGAGAACTGGGAACACCTTTCCAGAGCCGCATAAATGCTCTTCATGAACCTGCAAACCAGCAAGATGGCATGATGCCATCAGCAACAAGCATCAGGGATTATGCTTTGCAAGCAGTTCCTGTCTTCCCATTCAGATCTTGCTGTTGGGGTTTATGTGTTTCAGTTTCTTCCTGCTTGTGGTGTCTGAGGCACACAGTTAGAATGAGACCTGGAAGTACACAAGCAGCAGATAGTGGAGTGTTGTTTATCCAAGCCTCCACATGGGCTCAAGCAGGCCATTGGTGTTTCACTTCGCTGCGGGTAAAGGGCTGGCAGAGGTACTGCATTGAGACCCAATGTTTCTGGCGTTTTGACATTCAAGCTGTCCATCAAAATTTTTTAAAATGTCATTTCTATTGTGTATGAGGAGTAAATTGAGTCTGTAAGTGTTGTGCAGGGCCATCTCTGAACCGTGAGTGTGGAACTCAGAGGGCTCTGCAGCATTTGCAACAACCCTCACCTGGGACAGGCAGGGAAGGTGTGGCCCTTGGACTAAACCAGCCCCATTTTCACCTGCAGCAGGTGAAACAGGTCTGCCAGTGTGCCCAGGGTCCCAGCACAGTGAAATCCACTTATCCACAGAGTATAAAACATATTTTTCTCCTCAAAGGCCTTTGACGCTCCAGTAATGTTGTACCATAAATACAACTTTTGCTGTACCTCTTAGCCTGGCACTTTCTTTTGCACTCTTTTCCATGGAACCAGTTTCTACAGAATTTAATGACAAATTGGACTTAGATCAGCAAAACCTTGAGCGAGCTGCCCATTGATCTTGTGGCAGAATATATCACTCTGTTATTCCTGGTGGATCAGTTCCCATCACCAGTTCTTTGTTTCGTTTCCTTGTTAATAAAAGAAGGGTGGCAAGTACCTACTGTGCTCATTATCTTTTCTACACCCCAAATTTTTACTGCTAATTTCCTGATATTTTAATTTCTTTCTTTCTTATTTTGGTACGTTTTCCTTTAAGGCATTGTAATTAATGGACTATACTAATTTCCTTCGAGACAACGTTCTTAATTGCTGTAATTCTCACTTACGTCTTTTAGGCATCCCTGCTGGCATTGATTCATTTCAATTTGCATTCCCAAATGCTGTAACTATAAATACCCAATACATGTAGGAGCTAGGCTCTTGTCCTCTGAATGCCAGATAGGTTTTTCTTTGCTTTTTTTTGGTAGCAAAACCAAATGGTGACTTATGGTGTAGCCTCATCTTAAAAGCTGGCATGTGTGTGCCTTTATCATGGTTGTGCTTTGGGTTGGTGGCAAAGTGCCAGGGTGATGGGTTCCACTGTGCACACCTGCCATTCTGGAATTATTTTGAGAATTATAACCTTTAGGGGTTTTTTAATGCCAAATTGTCCAAACAAATGAGTTTTCCTGGGATAGAAGTGACAAGTTATGAATAGGACTTGCAAATCCAGAAAAAAAATAACGTGTGCTGGTGACACAAGATTTCTTTATGTAGGAGAAGTGTGAATGAGATCATCTGAAGCTGAAGGTCTCCAGCTTGATGAAGGCAGCAGGAGCAGCAGGACCAGGCTGTTATGCAGAAACATTTTACCTCTACACTCACCCCGGTGCCAGGGATGATCCTGCCCCAGGCTCTCCTGCCACTGCCCCCACCTCTTTGAATTAAACTTTGAATTAAAAAACTGGCTTTGAATTAAACAACTTTGAGTAGATATTTTGCCACTTTCAACTCATTTCTTGCAGGCAACCAGAAAAGCCACAAGGGAAAGAGATTTGAGTCTGAGCTGTAAATAAAATGGAGCAAAGCAAGGCAGCTCTGTGTCCTGTTCCCAAACTCTGCCTCACTTGGACCTCCAGGTTTCTCATTTGACTTTTCACTCTGGCACAGTTACTTCTTGCAGGCACAGAACTTCAAAATGAGATGAAAATTACTTGGTTACACTTTAGAATGAGTGTATCGAGACTGCTCCAAATGCAGTAAAAATATCCTCCACAGAGAAGTCCTATTTATAGATCAAAGGAATGCAACAAATAATCCACTACTTTGTTAGCATCCCTACAAAGGCATTCCCGTGGAAGGGAACATGAAATGTGGCTCTGCAATCAGAGGTTGAAGCAGTTGCAGTTTCTGTATTGATGACAGAGAGTTGCAATGGGCAAAGATTGCTGGACTGCAGGAAAATGGGAAAGGATTAAATAATTGTCTTCTCACCAATGAAGATGATTAATCAATGAATTATGACAAGAATTAAAAGCGTAATGCACTAAAATAATATTGATACTGGTGATTTAAACTGCTTTCATAGATTACTTCTGTTTAAATTTGTGTCCACTGCACATGATTTACAAACAGGCGATGGGCAGCACACAGAACAGGCAGGAGGCAGAAAGGAGAGAGATTCTCCACTGAAAGGGTGGCCAGGCTCTGGAATGGGCTGCCCAGGGAGGCAGTGGGGTCACCACCCCTGGAAGTGTTCAAGGAGTGACTCAGTGTGGCATTTAGGGCTACAGTTCAGTTGATACGGTGGTGTTTTATCAAAGGCTGGACTCAATGACCTTGGAGGTCTTTTCCAGCCTTAATGATTCTATGATTCTGTGATTTGTGCTAAGGTGCAGTTCCAGGGCAACCACTGGCAAATATTTGTTGCACCTTTTCCTTTTTCCACGTGTTTATTTGGAGTGTTTAACTTGTTTTTCAGTACTCTAATGTCTTTTTATTTAATGGAAAGTATTTCTGAATTATCACGTTCAGCAGAGAATCCCATTTTCCCCTGTCTCATTTATTATTGTTGTAAATTTTCCATTCACTGACAAAAATGAGTTCTGTTTTCCTTGTTCCTTATGAAGTATGGAGTAAAGGGGTTTCACTGCAATGCCTTAAATGCCAATTAGAATGAAATGCAACATTGGCTGGCAGGAAGGCTCACCAGCCAGGCAGCCTTAGAGTCCAGATAAGGCTGTAATGTGAGCTGAGAACAGGTCGTGCTGCTTTTACACCTTTTGTTGTCATCTTTGCTCTTAAGTGATGGGCTTTTACACTGCCCTGGGTGCCTGGTGCAGAGCACCTTTCCAAAGTGGGCTGTCCCTGTGCAGAATTTTGTGCCCCCAGGTCACTTACCTTCAAGTCAGTATCAGCTCTGATGTGCTGAGCGGACCAGGCTTTCTCTGCAGATTTGGTTTGGTTTTAAGTAATAATAACTTGGCTCATTCTCTTTGTGTCTGGGTTTAAAACAGAGATAGATGACTTAAGATGAGAGTGAATTAAAATTCAAGATGTGCTGGGAGCCTGAACAAGCTGGGCTGGGTTCCAGGATGCTTCATGAAGAGACAAAGACAGGAGGGGAGACAGCAGAAGTGGTGAGAGCAGACAAGAAGAAGTAAAGTGGTGGCTGGCAGGGAGGGAGTGATTCCCCCCATGCTGAATGGGAAGTGATGTGAAGGAGGTGCTGCTGGGCCTATGCTCTGTATAGAGCTAACTTTTGCTTTAAATTGTTTTTAAGTTAATCAAACTAGGAGGAAAATGCTTTAAAAACATTGCTCTTTTTCCTTTTCACTCCTTCTTCCTATAACTGATGCTACTTCTGTCTTTGCCATTTTCTAATTTTTTCCCGTTTCTGCTGGCTCTGTGCAAAATGAAGGAAAATACTCCTTTTTCCTTGATTCCTTCTCCTCCCAAGCAGTCCTCTCTAGGAGAAAAGTCTGAAAACAGCTGTACATCCCTGGAAGTGTTCAAGGCCAGGTTGGATGGGGCTCTGAGCAACCTGGTCTCATGGAAGGAGAACCTGCCCAAGGCAGGGGGTTGGAACAAGATGATCTTTCAGGTCCCCTCCAACCCCTTCTGTGATTCTGTGACATGGAAGAAGCTGCTTCCCTCAGGACAAGCCCAATATCAGGGATGTTACTGATGGCCTGTGGGAGCCCCAAGGGGTCACAGCCAGGATGAGGAGCAGGCTCAGAAAGTATCTTTTTTCCCAATTATCTTTTTTTAAAAAGTGTTCGTTCTTTTTTTTCCTTTATGCCTTCTTTTGTAATTAGTTGGCATTCATTGGTATTTTCTTATGGAGAAAATGATGAAAGGCTCTTAAGTTAATATTACTTTGCTTGCAAATGAACTTAAAATAAGTCCATTTAATAAATGGTAACAAATGTAATAGAGCTGAAGGGAGGGCCAAGTAATGTATTGATTTTTTTTTTCCAAATTAATACATAAAATAAATTTGAGCGATATAGTTTTCAGCTGGCTTTATAAAAATAAATAAGCATATTTTGCAAAGCACTATTAAAGCAGGAAGAGATGTAAACAAGACAACATTGTGCTCTGACTGGGATTCCGTTTTTGCAAAAGAATGGTGTACTTTGTCAAGGAAAATTAATAATTAATCATCTCATCCTCTGAAATGCCAAAAGAGGTATGAAAGATTTTCTGTTATTATGCAGGATTTTCATCGAGGAAAGCATATGCAAAACGTAGCCAACCTGCTGTAGAATTGCTCCTCCAGCAGTTTTTCTTGTCTGTAAATTCACAGAATTAATTGCAGTCTGCTGTGCTCCTCATACCCTGCTAATGCAAACCGTGTGACTCAGTTTGCCCCCTGCACTCCCGGAGCCCTGTGAGCTCACGTGCTGGGTTTAGAAGGTCCTGCTGAACAGACCAGAAGCCAGCCCGACCCAGAGGTGGAGGGTGGTTAAACTGTTGTCCTCAAGGAGCACAAAGAATTAAACCAAATATTGGCAACTGCATCCTGGGCTGCATCCCTGGCAAGAGTAACCCAACTCTTCTTCCTTCCCTGAATTCAGCATCTGCCTCATAAATTCTCCTTCCTGGGACTGCCTGATATAGGAGCACACTTATTTAAGGTCAGAGCTGGCTTTTTGATAGCTTCCATAATGGTGGCTGCCATTCTTAAGAATATATACTGTAAGAAACATAAATCGAGTGGCCTTTGCTGCCTGCTGCTGTTTGTCAAAGTTCTCAGCTGTAAGAAATAAATACGATCGTGCTCCTGCCGTCGCTGACTGGGGCTGTGGGCTGAGCAGGGAGTGGAAGGGGGTCTGTTCTGAACAGCCTGGCTGCTGCCAGGGAGCTGCTGAAGCCATTTGTTTGGGAAGGGAGCTGTTGTCACCCGAGTCTCAGCGAGCACTGGCTTTCCTAAGAAAGAGCAGGAAATCTGTATTAAAATCATGTAACAGCTTGCAGCAAAGTAACACCATGGAGCTTTACTGTGCTCTAGAAACCTGCTCCTTCCCCAGCTCTGCTTCTGCCTGGGTATGCTCTTCACATTAACATGCACAAGTGGGACAAGTTAAGTAGGGCTTTCTAGATTACACTTCACCAAGTGAAAATGAAAGCCAGAATCAGTAACTTCAGCAGCTTTTGAGAGCAGCTGAAGAGCCTGAGAGAGTGATGTAATGTGCAAAAGACGGTAGAAGTTCACCACGGGAAAAACAGTCTGAAGTGCTGGCAAGGAGATCCCCCTGTTCTTATGCTGAAGCACCATAGAGATCCACAAAGGTATTTGTGTGACTGACAAAATTCAGCTGTCTGTGGGGATATTCCTTCCTTGGTCTTCGTGAGCTGCAGCAAAGACGATGGCAGAGACTTGCTCGGGTTCCCTGCAGAGCACAGGGTCCTGCCACTGGCACAGTGGATCTCTCTGGACATGCCTCTTCCTTAGCACTGTTTTTTTATGTCCTTTGTGCCCAAGCTCTACTCCTGGAATAAGACTAGGATTATAGTAAAGGATGCTGATGCTATGGAATAAGTGTTTTTGTGTGCTGTGCAAAGTTACTTCTCTTCAGAAGATTTAGCCGTGCTGGCACAGCAAAGCTCTGGATATTTGTGCATGTCCCTCTTGTCCCAGTCAAGTGTAAAGAGCAAACTCTGAGATGTGCTGTTGACCCTTACAGGCTGATAAAAATGCTTAAGTGACTCATGGATTCTTGACCCAATTGTTCAAAGAAAATTGTTACAGCAAAGGTTGAGATGTACAGATAGTTTAGTCATGTCTTAAATGCAGATGCAGCACCACAGGTAGACGTAGCCTGTAGCATGTAAGATTTATCCATGATATGCAGAGCAGCTCAGTAACACATCTCCAGCCCTTGTTCTCCTAAGGAACAGTGCAGATAAGTTTGTGGAAATATCTGTGGGGGAAAAAGCAAAAAATCTGCACGTCTGGTCCAAAATTCAATGTGAATTCAAATGAAAACATCTGGGGCATTTTGGAAAGGTTAGTTAACTTCTGTAAAAATGTAAATAAATCCCTATACTCTTGATTTTCAGCTTTTTAGTTATCTTAAATGTAGCTTTCGACAGAAATCTACTCAAGTTGCAGTCTGGATCACTTTGGTCTTCTCACATTCCTCCATCCATACTTGTGTGACACCATGTTCAGATCTGTTGAAGCCCCTGCAGCTTGGCCACTGATTGCACGAGTAGGTTTTTCTCAGAGTCTCTAGAACAGCTGCCATGCAGAGAGCTCAGCTGTAAAATTCACAGTGGCTGAAAGGTGAACTTGGAAAAACACAAATGTAAGGAACACTTCACATCTTTCTCCTGGTTGCATTTTATGGTGTACACTTCATACTCAGCTCTTCAGTATAGAAGATCGGATGAGGACAAAACTGTGGGTTTTTTCTATCACAGCTCTTTAGCATAACAACATCCTTATTTTCTTCAGAGCTTCTGACTGCAACTTCACATAAATATTAAATAAGTTACGCTGACAGTGTTCCCGTGCCTCCACTTAGAGACATGGCAGCGTCCGGCCGTTCAGGAGTGCCTTTTCCCCGGCCGGGCACGGGGTTTGGCTGGGCAGAGAGTGCCGAGATGATGCTGCAGGCAAACGCCAGCCCCGCTCCCACAGCCGAGCGTGGCTTCCACACAGGTTCTTCTCGCAGAAATACGCTACGGCTCGTCCGTGTTACAGCAACAGCCTTTCTTTTTGCGAGCACCACCTCAGCTACGGGGGAGAGCTCTGTGCGCCCTTCGCGGCCCCTGCTGTGGCCTGGGCATTTTGCCGAGTGCTCTGAGGAGCGGCAGCAGCCAAAGGGTGGCACCGTGACAGGAGATGCCACGGATGGCACAGGGGCAGGGCAGGGCACAGGGGCAGGGCACAG